>OY856187.1:7877806-8051735 GCA_963693315.1 Diogma glabrata | reverse complement strand
TGTTGTGTAGTAAGGTAGGGATTACAATATGTGTCACAATAACACATCTTTTAAGATCAAGATACCGTAACAACATGTGTTATAAGCAGTGTTTCGAACCCGAACCGAACCGGAACCCTGAACCCGCTCCGGAGCAAGGTTTTTCTAAAATTATGTGAATCTGAACCCAATCAAAAACGCAACTCAGGTTCAATTTTTAATATAGGAAATTTAGGACGTTTGCGTAAGAAATTTCATATTTCGCAGAATTTTTTTTGTTTCAAACAAGATTATTTGTTTCAGTAGAGAATAGTGAGAAATTAAATGAAATTTTTTTTTCCAAAATAAATATGTGTGTAACATAAGTACGGTATGTAATGTAACATAAAAAAGTAATGAATTCATAAAAAAAATTCGAAAAAATTGTTTATTTTGTAACAAATTTGAACCCGAACCACTAAATTTTAATGTATTGAAATCGAACCTGAACCTGCACCCAAATTTTCTGGTTTCGAAAGGTGTTGATGTACGCAAATTTTTATAAATAAAAAAGTCCTAATGCAAATGTATATATATGCACCACCTTATATTTTATCAAAAAAATCACATTTTATCAGTTAACATACAGCAGTGGTTGTCCCACCTTTTCCGTAAAACAATTTCTTAGATCATCATATTTATAATTCTAATAAAATCAAATTTAACAAAACAATAACTATTCTCATTTCATTCATATATGAATCGCCTCAAAGAAAAAAGTTTAAACGACTGGTAAAAGAATCAACAGACATTTTGCTAAAACTCGACATATGATATAAATAAGAAATAATATCGATTTGATTATTTTTGTAAGAAATCAAAATGTACCAGGAATTTCATCAAATTCTACCAATTTTTCAGTGGCATTAGTTTTGTTTACCGATTTTGAAATATTTTTTTTCCGTTCGAATAAACAGTGAGATGCTTTAATGTAGACATCTTTGAAAAAAATTATATAAATAATGTTTTAATTTTATACATTAATTTCACATATTTTTGTTAAATCAACTTGAGTAAATAATAGTACAAAAAACAAAAGTGAAATGCATACAAAAGCAAAAACAAGTCATTGTAAAAATATGAATCCCACATATGTAAAACAATTTAATTAAAGTTGACATCCGAATTTATATTATATAAAATATAAAAAACATAATACTTATATAAAATAAGTGAGCAATATATTATCACATGTGTTCACCACCTTTTGTTGGTATTTGCGTATTGTAATTGTTGATCGTAAACAACTTATACCTTTGCAAAATCGAAGACAATTTCTTTACATAAATTTTTAAGACCGAAATGGTATGCATTGCAAATTGTTAAAATAAAAAATTGAAAGAAAACATGTGTATTTGTTATTTTCTATAATTACTGAATAAATACGATGACAAGTGAATTGTGATAAATCTTGAAATCAATTTTTAGCCTTGAAATTTTTTCTCAATCATGTAATCACTAAAAACAGTTTGAGATCCAATGACTTCTAATTTTTAAGTAAAATTTTATCCTAATTTTTACTTTTTTTTTTACTAATTTATAGTATTAGTCGCACTATTAAAACAAAATAAATAAAAATTTCCACTACTACAATTTTCTATAAAAACAATTTTCACATTAATTTAATTTTCTTTAAAAAAATTATCATAATCTTTTATCACACATAATTTCTTCACTATTTTCATTAAAAAATTCAATTAGTTTCAATGTAAAAATATAAATAAGTAACAAACTTATTTTCATTCAATTTTAACTGAATGAATACTAATTAACCGAATTTTAAGTAGAACTATCGCCGATTGAAATGATCAACCAAAAACAGAAATATATGATCAACTAAAAAAAAATAATTCCGTAAAATTTGAAGCGTAGAACTTTAAAATTTAAGAGTAACACTATCAAACAAAATTCCCATATCAAAATATAAAGTTATACATATGGATACGTTACTACATATAAGAAAACGAAAAGTGCAAACATTTTTTCGTGAAATCTAGTATTTGTAAATATTGAAGTAAAAGAGGTATTGGAAAAAAATGATGTAATTATTTTTATCTTAACTAGCGATTATGTTTTAGAGCAGACATAACATTTACGATTTCTTTGCAGACAGTATTGATACAATACATGACTGATTATCCTTCAAAAATTGGTATTGAGCATTTGAAGGGTATATTGAACTCATTTAAAATAACTTCAAAAAGATAACAACATTTTTTGCACTACATGCAATAGCACAAAAATCATAACAATCATGCAATTGCGGTGGTTTAGGAATTCTTGTCGATATTCTGTTATTCATTTAACTGTCATCATTCAAAGATTCGATTTTACTGATTCAACCAATGTAGAATCTTGATTAAATAACTCATTGACTTCAAAATTCATTACCTGAACATTTTGAACATGAACACGTTCATATGTTATTCATAAATTGTTGTTTTTAATATTTTTGAAAGTAAAGTAACCATATTTGTGTCATGAACATCCTATTTTGAAATAACGGTATCATGAAATTCCTTCACCGAGCAAGCATTACTGTCATTTACTTTTTCAAAAAACGTTTCATCAAAAATAACATCTCCAGCAATTGCAATTTTTGATGATCTCAAATTTAATACAGTTTGACAGAATATACCCAAGAAAAATACCATTCCATGATTTATTGTCAATTTTTTTTTCTGAGTTCTTTTGGTATGTACAATAAACTTTGCATGCAAAAATACGTCAAATATTAATATTAGGTTTGCAACAGTTGTTCCACATTTCATATAAACTTTTGTTTTCCATTATACAGATCAGATTCAACTATTTTTATCAACAAAAAATTTTAACCACTCAAGTTCAAAAAAATGGTGAAAAATTCGAATTTTAGTCGGATCAACATCTTTAAAATTAAATATCTCAAGAACACGATTAAAAATCAAAAATGGTCAAGTTCAAATTTCGACTTTTTCACCTAGGTAGATCACGTTTTTCCTCTCTTTATTTTTTCTAAAGCGTTACTTTGCTCAAGAGATTGGAACTATGTATATGGTTTACAATTATAGACGAATCGAGAAATCAGTTTTCGTTTAATTCATATTATAAATGAAAAAAAAAAATTAATTCACGATCTCAAATTTTTAATAATACATTTGGTTTGATTAGCGCCAAGCCTTAAAACTACTTGGTTAATATTTAAAGAATTAGTAAAGAAATTTAAAAAAAAAAAGAATATTTTAAAAGAAAATAGTATATTGTCCTACAAGAGATAAAAACATTGTTTTTTTTGTGAGTAAACATTTGTTCACGAGACGCGTTAGCGTCGAGTGAGACATGTTTACGAACAAAAAACTTTTTTATCTCGCGTAGGAAATGCAATTTTTTCTATGATAGTATATATACTATCGATATTTACTTTAAATTATAAAATAAGTTTTTGACAACATTTCATTAAAAATCCATATTCTATTTTTTAATGGTTACGTTGTTTAAAATACTTTGTAAAATTATATGAAAAACCATAGCAACTATAATTTGTTATTCTTTTTCACTAGTGAGTTTACTTTTCGCATAGAAAAAGGTGAGTTTCATCAAACGTTTTTTAATTCTATAAAAATATAATTAAAACTAAAATAAATAAGCAGAAAAAACGAGTATACGGTAGAGTTTGATTTATTTTAGCGTTTTTCTTGTAAATCCTTTTAACTCAAAATTATATTTCGCTGAAATATTTTATACCAATTGAATTCGGTTGGTTTTTGTAAACGTGGCTTTTTAAACAAGCAATTTGCAGGTAATGTTTTGCAGAGACTTAATAATAGAGATATTGCAACTTTGTTTCTTAAACCAACAGATTGTAAGAATAAATTTGCGTTAAATTTCCTTAGGTAACGTATGTTTAAATCAATCACGTTTGATATTAGATTGATTTTACACTGTACGCTACTAAGACGTAAAACTTGTATCCGGAGCAGAAAAGTTTAAAGAAATAAGTAAATATCCTAAAGTTAGTGTTATTACTTATTTTAACGTAACATATGCCAACGACTCAAACTTTTTCGTACTAACTACTACAAACAAGATTTCGTCCGATACGATCATACGAGAAAAAATATGTATAATTACGTCATATTATAAAGTTTTGATAGAGAATAAAAATTACGTCACTTTTTATACAGAATGTTTAACAACAAAACGTTTGAATAAAAATTATTTTGTCGCACGCAAATATATAAAAACAGTTTTTGGTGTGAACAATAAAATTGTTTGATAATTGTAATCATGATTGTTTGTCATAAAAATTATTTGTTAATTTACCAATTTGCATGGAAATAAATATAAGGGTTCATTGATTTCAGATTGCAATTAAAGAAGTAAATTGAAAGAAGATATATTTTAAATTGACAAATAATTGAGCATTTCATCTTAAAAACCATAACCAGCATAATTTAACTTAAATGTAGTCATCGGATAGTCGAAATGTTGCATTGCAATTTTAGCAAGATTGAACACAAGTTTGTTCGTTTTCATTTTTTTTTTCGATAACTCCAAGAAGTTGAGCTCATCAAAGAAACAGTTAGTTAGATAGTCATTATTCAGTAAGATTTTAACGAGGCCATAAAGTTTCGATACTAGACCGCTCATTTTATCAAATCACTTGGAAATATTGAGAGAAATATCAAATGTTTCACCATGGTTTTCCAGAGATTTGTTCCCCAAATGTGTTATGTAGACTAACTGGTTATCTGTCGCATAACTTCTAGGAAAAGTGTTAGTTGCCGAGATTCAGGTAATATTTCGGTTTTGTAGTATAAATAGATAATTTAGGTAAAAAAGGAATGCTACTGGTCTATCAAACATTTTAAGAATAATGGCTGGAAAGCTATCGGTACCAGCGGTTTATATTGATCTATAGCAGCATTTTTTGCACGGTAACCTGAAAAAGTGTGGGCAAAATGGAGAAGTGGATAAGTCAACAACATCACTTACAAAGAAGTTAAGCAACACTGGGAAGGGTACGAACTTAAACGGGTGACCACTTGGGAACTTCATCAGAAAAAATATGGAAATATGATTGAATCACATTGAAACAGGAATATCTCGCCCACGGCATGCCAGTATACTTTATCCAGCAGCCCTGGAAACTGGCTAGGATTCAATGGCCCAATCACCCGTTAATCCGAAAGGTGAATCCGAAATTCAAATGATTAAAGAAACGTACACTAGAAAGAAACAAAACAAAACAAGCCGGAATAATCAAATATCGACCCTTAGCTACCGTACCCGGACACGAGTAGAAAACTGGAATGTCAGAACTCTGATAGAAACATCGCGGTTAGCACAAGTTGAGAAAGTAATGAAAGAATATAACATCGAGATACTAGGACTCAGTGAAGTAAGATGGAAAAACAGCGGAGAGTTAACAACAAGTAAAGGAAATTACATGATGTTCTCTGGTAAATCCAACACACATGAACAAGGCGTAGCAATATTAATAACACCTAACGCAAAGAAAGCACTTCTCGAATGGAAACCAATCAGTAGCAGAATAATAACAACAAGATTCCAATCGAAAATTAGAAATACAACGATCATACAGTGCTATGCACCTACCGAAGAAGCTGATGATGCGTCAAAAGATGAATTCTACGAACAGCTCCAAGCAACGCTGGCTAGTGCACACCGAAATGACATCAAAATAATACAAGGTGATTTCAATGCCAAAATGTGAACCGACAACAGCGGAATGGAATCAGTCATGGGCAAACATGCACTAGAATCAACACGTAACAATAATGGAGACAGGCTCATCGATTGTTGTGTCACAAATCAACTATTCATAGGAGGCAGCAAGTTCCCACACAAGAACATACACAAATACACTTGGACATCACCAAATGGAAGAATCAAATTGATCACGTACTGGTGAATAAGAAGTTTCTATCCTCACTACAAGACGTCAGAGCAAAGCGAGGAGCAGACACACACAGCGACCATCAACTGGTAATTGCAACATTCAAAATTAAACCAGCCGCTGTAAAACACAACAAGTCATGTCACAGGAAATTTAACATCAACAGATTGAGCGACAAAAATACAAATAACATCTTCAAAGAATCGCTCCAGCTCAATCTACCAAACAACGAAACCACCAGCATTAATGAAAAATGGGAACAAGTTAAAGAAGCTTACGTCAAAACTGCTACAGATGTGCTAGGATACCAAGACAAATCACGGAAACCATGGATTAGCGATGATACATGGAAGAAAATTGAAGAGCGTCGTCAGCTCAAGTTGCAGTTGTGTCACCAGAACATAACCGAGATCCGCAACAAATATGAAAGTACAGCAAAACAAGTTAAAAAGATGGCAAGGAATGATCGCAGAAGATATACAGAAAGCATTCTCAAGACTGCAGAAACAGCAGCAGCTAATAGAAATATGCACATACCACACAAATGCGTGAGAAAGGTCACCAACAAATATACAAATACTCCACCAATAAAGGATGAATCTCGTCAAACCCTCACAACATATGAACAACAGCTAAACAGATGGAAAGAATACTTCGAAGACAACTGCCACCAACATGAAGATAATTTGCAGTCTACGGATGACAACTATAACGAAACTATCAGCACCCATCCACCAACGGAACGGGAAGTTAGAGATACCATACAGAAACTCAAGAATAACAAATCTGCTGGTACAGATAATATATCAGCAGAATTACTCAAAGCAGATGTAAACACAACAGCAGAAGCTCTAACACCATTATTAGCTGATGTATGGAACGAAGGTAAACCAAATGGAAAGAAGGTTTAACCATAACAATTCCAAAGAAAGGTGATCTAAGAGAATGCAAAAATTGGAGAGGTATATCTCTGCTCAACACAATAATGAAAATACTAGCGATGATCATTCTCGAAAGAATATCTCCATCAATTAACATCAAACTAAGAAATGAACAAGCCAGCTTTAGACCAGGAAGAAGCTGTATCGATCATATCAACACAATCCGTATCATCATTGAGCAATCAAATGAATGGAATTCACGATTGTATCTCCTCTTCGTGAACTTCGAACGCGCCTTCGACTCAATCAACAGAAGCGCGATATGGAAGACACTTTGAGAAAAGGGCATCCCGAAGAAAATAGTTGATCTAATCAAAGAAATGTATCGGGATGCTGCAAACAGAATACAATACAAAGGACAGCAAAGTGATGAATACTACAACCACCGAGGAGTGAGACAAGGCTGTGTACTATCCCCGCTACTATTCCTAATAGTACTAGATAGTATCATGAGAAAGCTCGATGATGCAAGTCCAAATGGAATTCAATGGAATACAACAAGACGGCTCAATGATCTAGACTACGCAGATGACATCTGTCTACTTACACACACACATACGCAGAAAATACAGAAGCTATCAACACTTGCACTTGAAGTCGGTCTCAACATTAATATCAGAAAAACAAAGGCTATGAGATTGAACACCAAAACGATAACACCAATTACCATCAACAATACACAAGTGGACGAAGTTGACAAATTTTGTGTACCTTGGTTGTACTGTAGCAAAAACAAGCGGGACTGAAGAAGATATCAGTCAGCGTATTAACAAAGCCAGAAATACGTTCAATATGCTTCACAAGATCTGGAATGCATCCGTCCTGTCAAGAAAGACAAAGCTACGAATGTTCAATGCATGTGTCAAGTCAGTACTGCTGTATGGGTGTGAAACGTGGAAACAAACAAGAAAGATCACAAATAAACTACAGGTATTTGTGAACAAATGCCTGAGAAGACTGATCAAATGCTTCTGGCCAAACACCATCAGTAACTAGGAACTTCTACGGCAGACAGAGCAGTTAGACATTGAGACCGAGATAAAACAAAGGAAATGGAGATGGATAGGACATACACTGAGAAAATCAGTCGAAGATATAACAAGGATGTCCCTAGAGTGGAATCCACAAGGTAAAAGGAGAGTTGGAAGACCACCCATGATATGGAAGCAAACGGTGCTAGCTGAAGCAAAACAAATTGGCAAGACATGGGGTGAACTGGAAGCGAATGCCCCCAACAGAGTTAGATGGTCCAGTCTAGTAGACGCCCTATGCTCCTAAATGGAGATAAAGGAAAAAAACCTGAAAAAGTAACGACAATCTCATCTTGAAGTTAACAGTTTATTATTTATAAACAAAGAAAAAATGCTTGCAAACAATTTTACGGTGATTGGGACAACTACACGTAAACATTTTCGTGACAACATAACAAGGTTTATTTAAAATATAAAAGGTTACATGAAATATAAAAGTAGTTAACTAAAAACTATTTCCATGAAAAAAAATTTATTTGGTCTTGTATCACTAATTTTTCATTTTAAAATTAATTGACTATTTTTAATTTTCACATATACATAACGGATGTCTCAACTACATCGTTCTGTACCTGCAAAGTTGTTGAATCAATTTCGGCGTTCGATTCGCCATATCTGCCCCCACGGCGAGGTTAAGACAACTGCATTTCGATTGGAAATAGGACATATTTTTTTCAGTGTAGTATTCCGAAAAATAATTGGCTTCATTTTCATCCAGATGGATGGATGTCAACTTTAAGTTTTCGCCCCTTTGATATTTCTTGCTTTCTTTCCCGCTGATATTTCTTGCTTTCTTGTAGGCACAGCACCAGAGGTTGGTGTAAGACTTGAGTTATACACCTTAAATGCTTTGCATTTATTACTTACGGTCTCATCATCTTCCCGCGTGAACAAGGCTTAGTTTTGGCAATGATTAGTCGGTCTGTAAATTTGAAATAAACAGCCGCATTGTATATTTTATAAATTTAGAAATACATAGTGTTGATGTGCAACATTAGTCTAACGTATGTCTTCATAAAACTTTTACAGTCGCTCCCAGTTAGCGTTTAAATAATTTCAACTGGCAATATTGACCTATGTCATATTTTATATAAGATGGGATTTATGGTTGGCTATCCTTTCGTTAAAAAATATAAAAAGGCATAAGAAAAAGTTTGCGTCCACCAACAGCTCAGAACGCATGTTGTTATGGGACGTAAATCTTAAAAGGTTTTGTGTTGTTATGAGTTATGACACATATTTTAATGCCTACTACACAGCACATTTTATTAAAAAAGAAACGCTAAGACAATTGGCTTTAATTGGCGTTGGTGATGTAAATTTTATTGGAAGATTTTTTTTTTTTTATTTTTTAATGAAAAGTGTTGTGTTATAGCAATTACAATATGTGTCACAACAACACATAGATATCTTTTAAGATAAAGGTCCCACAACAACATGCGTTCTGAGGTGTTGATGGACGTTTTTTTTGAAACTTTTGTGGATTAAACGCCCCGAAACTATTGATTCGGACAAAGCATTTCATTTGTACGATGTACGGACAAAAAAAATCCTCTGCATTTTGCCACTATGACAGTGACTGATCTCAACAGTTTGACGGTTTGCACAAACCGATTGGTGAGTAAAACGGGTAAAATTATATGGATGAGACATGATGGATCTGATTTCATTCGAGCGATATTTATAAAAAACAACGAGATCAGCAACAGTGCGACGATGTTGTAGGAAATCAAGATTTGATGTTAAATTTCGATCATTAGCAATTCGTATAACACGCAAACAGAGTCTAAAAGAGCTAGAATGAACAGATGCAGCGTCTCCAGCTTGACAACAATACTCCATACAGGGACGAATATAGGACTTATAAATGTGGAGTAATTAATACGGAGTGAAATATTAATATGCTCGATTTATATGAAAATGTATGCCATTATATGATCATCCCATTCAGTAAGTCATTGGAAATTGTGACTCCCAACAAACGAATGCTTTAACGTTCGTCTAGTTGTTCATCACACATACTAATTGAAATATCGTTGGAAACTCTATAGCTAGAAATTCTTGCTATAGAATGTATTATTTAAAATTATTCTTCACATAAATTGCCATTAATGATATTTGAAATGAAAGTTTCTGCAGCAAATCTTAATTAAACATTTGATCCATAAGTTGAGAGATTCAATAATGAGAGATTCATCTTTAAATATTTTTGATACTTATAAGCAATAAAATTTTTTCAAAAAACCAAAATAAAGTTGCACCAAAAGAACTTAATTGATGGCAACCTAAACTGTTATTATCTGTAGATGAAGAACGACAATCGCCAGCTGTTTCATCCAATTGTAATATCACTTTATGAAAAATTTTCTATTTAATATTACATTACATATTGTTACGTTTTTCCAAACTTCCTTCGAATTGGCCTTACTCACAATTCGATAAACGCAATTCCCAATCTCTTCCAAGTTCGATCACTGATTAGTTAGCAAACACACCAGGTTTTATTAAGTATTCAACAACTTAATTGTTCCACAACAATAGGAAAATAATACAGCAAACAATATTCCTAACTAGAATACTCTTCCAACAGCTTCAGAAAATCCAGCGGTTTATTGTAGAAATTTCCAGGACACCACGTTCAAAATAATACACAAAATACTTCTACGCAATAACACAATTATAACTTTATTTACAAAAACTAATTTTAAATATCACTTTTATAATTTTAACTTCACTGTCACACGTTTAAAATAAAACTAATTCCAACTTCACTATCGCAGGTTTAAAATAACACTAATTCCAACTTCACTATCGCAGGTTTAAAATAACACTAATTCCAACTTCACTATCGCAGGTTTAAAATAACACTAATTCCAACTTCACTATCGCAGGTTTAAAATAACACTAATTCCAACTTCACTATCGCAGGTTTAAAATAACACTAATTCAAAACTACAAGAGGTAATTTTCTTATATACCTTCTGCAATACTTCTAGATAATTCGACATCACTTTCCAGAAACCTTGAGAAAATATTAGAATATTCGATTATTTTACGTTATGTTGATTTGATTCATAAAATCGTTTATGTTGACCCTATTTCTAAGAAGAGACAACAACAACAATATTTATTTCATTCACTTTCTGTTTTGTTTTGTTGATTTTATTTTCCTGGAAGTGACCGTAATCGTCTAGATCTTTCTGTAATCGTAACATTACCCTCTACTTAAGCCTGTTCGTCCCGAACAGGATCTAGATCTCTCCTCCAATTGTTGAATCCAAACATTTTTTTTTTCTTTTTTCTATTTCCCAGGCTGTTTAGAATTACTTCCGGTTCCTTTCTAAGTACTGGACCATTACTTTGTTTAACGTCAGCCCACCGTGATGAGTAGGGATTCTCATTATTTCTAAAGTGCTTCTTATCACTTCCCTTTGGGAGTTTCACAATGCCATGTCTCCGAACCATTCTCATTTTCAGCTGCGATTCATCCCCGCTTGCAGCTATTTGAACCACCTCTTTTACATCGCTCACCTCGTTATGGACTTGGACCTGTTTCGTTTTTAACTTTCGGCGTTTGTTCGAACGTCTGCGTCGGTTGACGTTTCTTTCCCTCATCTGTTTGGATGGTGCTGGATTTTCCTCTGCACTGCGTAGTTCCTCATTGCTGCCAATATCTGTTGACTCTGCCTCATTCACAAGTGGTGGCATCTGAACATTATTAACCTTTAGGATCCCACATCCAAAATCGAAGACTAATTCATTCGCCTTCATGAAGTCCATCCCCAAAATGACTTCATCCATAATGTCTGCCACTAGCACCTCTTGTTGATAGCAGTTATTTCCCAAGTTTATTTCAGCGATTCTTTTACCTTCTATTTCAGCGCATTCTCCAGTTACTGTTTGGAGTTTCAATCCATCTGATGGTTCCAAAACACCGTCAATTAAACCTTTGCGAACGAATGTTCGAGCTGAACCTGTATCCAGTGTCATGAAGCAACCTTTGCCTTCAAGTTGTCCGTTGATACCCAAGCTTTCACCATTTACCGCAATTCTTGAAATTGGAATGTAGGCTGCATTCTCCTCACTTTTTGGCTTTACAGTTGCACCTTCAACAGGCTTCCGTTGAATAGGAGACGAAGATCTATCACGCTTCCTGTTCCAGCAGTCCTGTGAGATATGGCCTGATTTCCTACATATCCAGCACAGGAGTTTTCTACTGCTGTTCCTGAACCCTACGTGCTCCATTTCTTCGGCTCCTCTGTTCTTCACAGAAGACGACAATCTGTCTGCTTCCCCGTTTTTCTTGCACTCCCGTGCCATGTGACCCTCTTCATCACATACCCAGCATCTGATGTCGCTTCGATCTCTGTGTGCCAAAACCTCCCCTTTGATGTTCCACTCTACATTCCTTTTTCTGCATCCACCAGATGGCATACACATCCTCTGTACCATCTCATATTGCATTGCGTATGCGACAGTTTCATGGAAAGTCGCCTTAGGTGTAGTCATTACTTTGATCCTGGTTTCTGTATCTCGGATACCATCTGTAAAAGCCTCAATCTTCATTTTGTCCATGAAATATGGTGGTGTATTTGAGTGTGCTAAATGAACAAGCCGCTCTACAGCCGAGGAGTAATCCTGTAGAGATTCACCATTTCGTTGCAAGCGACCTTTTAGCTCAATCCTGTATAATTCCTTTTGATGGTCGCTGCCATATTTACGTTCCAATGCATTCATCACTTCAGCATAACTTTTGCGGTCGTTTTCTGGTACTGCCTGTAATGCTTCAGCTGCTTCCCCTTTAAGAGCAACTATCAATGCAGCAAGACGATTTTCGGCGTTCCAAACATTTTGATCTGCTGCAGTCTCGAACTGGAACTTGAAAATACCGAAGGATGTGGTACCGTCATATGATGGTGGTTTCAATTTAATATTTGCTATCTGTTGTACCACCTGTGAAGTAACTTTAGCTGTTTCAACATCCTGCAACCGTTTCTCGAAATCATCTACTTTTGCAAGTACCTTTTTGTTTTCATCAAGTACTTTCTGCTCTAGCTCTTTCACCTCTTGATGAACTCTGCCTACCTCCTCCCGTAACGTAGTAGATATTTCGAGAAGTTTCTCGTCCATTATTTGCTTGACGTTCAAACTGATCTCTTCCTTGGTTGTAGCCATGTTATTGTTGACTATTTCCAGCTGTTGATTGATGTTACTACTGATTTCTTCCTTAGTAGCAGCCATTTGTTGATTGATGTTGCTGCTTTGTTGATCAAATTTTTGATTCATATTCAAATTCATCCGTTGCATCATAGCCATTAACTGCGTAAAATCACAATTTGCAGGTGGCAATGAGGTTGTTGTTTCCGCAACAGAACTTTTCTCTTCATCAACTGCTACTGAATCAGCATTTTTACTAATCACTCCAAACTGGTAACTTTCCACAACTACTCCACTAGCTTCCATAGCTTCTCGAAGCCGTATCGTCAATTCAGTTTTGTTGCCGGTTGTTGCCAATCCACGTTGTTCTAGTTCTTTCTAAAACTCAAGAACCTTCAAATCACTTAATAAAACCATTATTAACAGCTAACTAATCCGCCGATGTCACCAATGTTACGTTTTTCTAAACTTCCTTCGAATTGGCCTTACTCACAATTCGATAAACGCAATTCCCAATCTCTTCCAAGTTCGATCACTGATTAGTTAGCAAACACACCAGGTTTTATTAAGTATTCAACAACTTAATTGTTCCACAGCAATAGGAAAATAATACAGCAAACAATATTCCTAACTAGAATACTCTTCCAACAGCTTCAGAAAATCCAGCGGTTTATTGTAGAAATTTCCAGTACACCACGTTCAAAATAATACACAAAATACTTCTACTCAATAACACAATTATAACTTTATTTACAAAAACTAATTTTAAATACCACTTTTATAATTTTAACTTCACTGTCACACGTTTAAAATAAAACTAATTCCAACTTCACTATCGCAGGCTTAAAATAACACTAATTCCAACTTCACTATCGCAGGTTTAAAATAACACTAATTCCAACTTCACTATCGCAGGTTTAAAATAACACTAATTCCAACTTCACTATCGCAGGTTTAAAATAACACTAATTCCAACTTCACTATCGAAGGTTTAAAATAACACTAATTCCAACTTCACTATCGCAGGTTTAAAATAACACTAATTCCAACTTCACTATCGCAGGTTTAAAATAACACTAATTCAAAACTACAAGAGGTAATTTTCTTATATACCTTCTGCAATACTTCTAGATAATCCGACATCACTTTCCAGAAACCTTGAGAAAATATTAGAATATTCGATTATTTTACGTTATGTTGATTTGATTCATAAAATCGTTTATGTTGACCCTATTTCTAAGAAGAGACAACAACAACAATATTTATTTCATTCACTTTCTGTTTTGTTTTGTTGATTTTATTTTCCAGGAAGTGACCGTAATCGTCTAGATCTTTCTGTAATCGTAACAATATGATAAAAACTTTAAGTGAGCAAAATAGATATTACACGAATAACTTTTATTAAACAAGTTAAGAAAAATCAATTCAGTCAGCCTGAATTAAATAAAGGAATTTCTAATAATACATGAAAATAAAATTAATCTTTTTACAATAATGAACGAAACCAAGACTGAAAAACTATTTTCTTTTTCTTAAATTTTAACGATAAAAACATCGCCTAATAAATATTGTAAATTGTTAATTTCAATGTTCGCCACAACACTCCCCCCTAGTACCATCGAAGATGGAACGGTGAAATAAAAGTAGCTAGTTAGAGTTTTTTGAATACTCGAAACGAAAGAGTTTTTTGAATACTCGAGTATTTTTGCGAAAATTGAGTCGAGCCATCTTCAGATGTGACCTAAAGTAAGGTATTAGCTGTCGATGTTCGATCATATGAAGGTTAGGAGAAATTGTATTAGGAGAGAGGTAAAAACTAATGTGTTAGGAGAGATTGTGTTAAGCGAGAGAATTTGTCGATACCAGTTGGTGGAGAAAAAAAAATTATGGGTCTTACGAATTAGAGTTCTGCCAAAAAAAAAAAAGAAATGAACAATTATGGAGTTATGGTAACACGAGTGGAGATATAGGCCTGACAGAGCTGAGTTGCCTGAGACCAATATTTGTGGAGATGTGTACCATAGGTTAAAAGATTCTATATGTTTTATTATGGTTTTCCATATTATTCACTGTTTGTGTGCTTTTGTCACTTTTAATTTTAATTTTAATTTAAAAGGTTCGTTTAAAATACGAGAAGCAGAAAGTAACGTCGGTGATGCTGAATGTCTGACAGAACAAAGTTGATTGAGACTAGCATGTGCAAACGTGAATATTAGTTCATTTTTCGAAAAGTAGCAGTTAAAAGCAAGAATAAGCAGAAATTTAGCGTAAGCAAAGAAGTGCATATGGTAACACAAGTATGGTAAAGTCTGACAGTACAAAGTTGACTGAGACCAATGTTTACCTTGGAGACGTGCACCATAGAAAAAAATCGCTTTGAGAAGAAATATCTGATTAACGACGAAATGTCGTTTTAAATATCCATAAGAACTATACCTGTTCGTCAACAGATAAATGGTTAACGTCAGAAGATGTTCATGTTGTAAAAACATATGGGTAACGTTGGGGATATTCCTTTAAGATCAGATATTTGGAGGTTCTGCTTAATTAGATGAAAGATTTTTATATCCATAAGGACCATACCTGTTTTGTCAACAGTTAGATGGTAACGTTAGAAGATGGTCATGTTATGGTAACATATGGGTAACGTTAGGGATAGTAAATAAAAAAAAATCAGAAAATTCGAAAAAATTTGGGGGGAAGGTGGAAGTGCAGTTAGTGTGGGAAACTCTAAAAACGCTATGTTATACCCTTTCTAAATACTGGATTTAAATTGTAATCAATTTACAGCTAAAAATTTAGCTATATAATCCTGGAGCCAAATTTAAATCAAACTCTTCAAAAGGCCCTTATTAATTTGTATTTATTAAATTTATTTATTATATGTTCTAAAAGTTCCATTAAATACTGCGTCTAAAATCAGCCAAAAAGTTCTTAAAAATTACGTATTAACATCTCATATTTAGTAAATAATTAGTAAATCAATTCCAAGATGAGCATCTTCATAGAAAATTCAAAACAATTAGAGCAACTATTGTGCATTAAATTTAATATATATTTCAGAGCACTAAATTGATATTCAATATACAATTATAATATCTTTTAATTTAATATCCTCTAACAATTATCTTAGAACAAAACATTTTATTTTATCGACAAAACATAATTAAGGAACATAAAAATACGAGAACTACTTTTTGTAAAAACAATTACTCTAAACAAATTTGTTTTTCCTAAATTTTAACGATAAAAACATCGCTGCCGAAAAATTTGCGTCCACATATTGTAATTTCTGCTACACAACATATTTTATTAAAAAAAATCCTCTTCATAGGCTTCTGTATATAGGAGATGAGTTATCTCATTGAGTCATGTCCTGTAGATCTTATACGAAGTCAATTTATCATTCTTAAAAATATATTCTGAAATGTTTCTGAAATTTCTAGGACTCCTTTTAAAAAAAATTGTTTGAAGCACAGAGAACAGTTTTATTTTATAGGGGTTAATCTTCTATACTTAGCGATGGCTGAGGGGCAGTTAGTTATCTTTTGTTTTAGATAACACTTTGTAGCAAGCCAGTGGTTATGTGTTATGTATAGTATTTTTGTTAATTTTTTTTTTTTCAAAGTAAGTTATAACTTATAATTAATTATAAATTAACGTCTCTGAATATCCGAAGATACCATGCCAACTAGGGATCAGAATCGAATGCAAATTAAGTTTCTCTGAGAAATTTAAGAACGCCAACTTTAAATCTTTCAGAATTAAAGTCATCAGGGAAAACCCACGAAGGTAAGGCATTCCAAAGATGAGAGACTCTGTTGAAAAAGTCACGTTGGAAGGTTACAGTTCTACACCTACTTTATTTGGTGTGACGGGATAGGTTTGCAGATTTAGGTAAAATCGATTTGATCGCGTCGTTCATCCATAATATATTGGTAAAAAATAGTCAAATTAGCAACATTTTTTCTGTGCTGCAAAGAATTAAGTTCGTTAGTAAGATTTGAGTTACCGATAAGTTTAATACCGTAAATATTTTTCGCTGTACAGAATCAAGGCAATTTAGACTACTCAAGTATGCTCCATCCCATATGTGAGCACAGCATTCCATGCAGGGACGCATAAAAGATTTATAAACCAAAAGAAACTGTTTGCTATAGAAAAACCTACGACATCGCCCCAAAAATCCTAACTTTTGAACAGCATTCTTAGCCTGATTAGAAATATGAGAATTCCACTTCATATTATTTTCAATCTCAACTCCTAGAAGTCTGACAGACTCATTCTCCAAAAGATTTATGGAACCAAACGTTAATGGAAAATGATTAGGATTAGATTACTATTAGCATAGTAGAAATATTCTATTTGTAAGACTTGTGATTTTTGTTTCAACATAACAGACACAAAATTTGATACAAGTAGGAACTGACGATTAACTATTTAATTTTCCTTTATATTTAACAGTACTGTTATTATTTTTTTTACTTTAAATCAATTATTTTGGTTAAAAATTGTTATAATGGGCAATATGGCCCCATGCCAGAGAAAAACTTGCACGTTTATTCTAAACTCACATTCGAGGGTTACGTAATATATTTTTTCTACTCCTATCATAGTAAATTATCAAATTAATCACACTATCCATGACATGTAAATTGATTATTACAATAAGTGTTACGTTATGAGAATCAAAAGTATTACGTAATATATATATATGTTACGTAACAGTTTTAGGTAAATATGCCTTTGACGAACTAGAATTTATGGTAAAAATTAAATTTTGACAGCTTCTATTAAGATAAAAATGTCTTGATGTTTAAAGAGAAAATCCGGACATATTGGAGTCAGAAATCCTATTTATACAGTTTTAAATCGTAAATCAAATATGATTTAAATATTTGAATTCAATTTGACACAGAATAATGCAAAGCCTACTAAATTTGTAAATTGTTTGCTTTTAATTCATTATTAAAAGCTAATTTTGTCAAGTAAAGGTCCATTAGTCTTTGTGAAATAGAAGATATGAAAATCATATAAGTGCGAAAGGAAAAAATTTGAAGACGTTTTATTTATTCCATGTCTTTGTTTTACTTTCCATGACTTTTTTTTAAGAAAAATGTGATATACTATAAAAAAGTGTTCTACTATAAAAAAAAGTTTTTATGGACAAAAACGACTTTTACACTGAAAAAATATATTTAAAATTATTATACAGCCTATGTTGGATATGACATTGTTAAAAATATATAATAAAAGTATATGTTTATTAAAAATAATGGTGAAATGTCACAATTCCAACCCTATAAAATATTTTTTCCATGAAAAATTGTGATATTTGTCTTACTCTCTCTTTAGAAAATTAATCATGGTTTCTCGTTCTATTTTGGCTAGAAAAAAAGATGAAAAAGACTAATGGAGAGTCAGCTTAAGTTTATAATTAGTAGTTAATTTTTTCAAGTATATACGTTTCTTGATATGTAATATACTATTTTCTACTTCTATAGTAAGTTATCAATTACATCACACTATAGGTGACATCGATTATTACAACAAGTGGTACGTAATGAGAATCAAAAGTCTTAATATATATCACTTATAGAAACACTTATAGGAAAATTTTTTTCTCTCGCACTAGAATTTATGTTTAAAGTGAAATGTTGACAGGTTTAAATAAGAATAGGAGGCCCGAGCTATTATTTGAAGTGAAATTACGACATATCGGAGTCAGAAACCATTTTTATAAATGTTTAAATCTTAAATTCGTAAATCAAGCGTCAAATTATATTTACATTGGGTTCCAATTAGCTGCTAAATTGTACTAAACTGCTAAATCTAAATTTGGCGATGTAGACTAACAGTCTAAGCCAATAAAAAAAAATCTAAATTTGATTTAATGAGTAGTTTTAAATGTGTTTCGACAGGTTGTAGGCAGCGACTATATTATCAAGTTTTCAAATTTCCCTCGTTTTTTCATCTAAATATTTCACAAGTTTAGTATTATAAATAGCACGATAACTTTTTATCAATATTTTAGCGGATATATTTTTTGATATAAAACATATATTTCAGTCAAATCAACAATAAAAATTCATGTAATATATAACAATTACTCTTTTGAATTGACATATACATTCAACAAACATCTTTGATTTATCAATTATTTCTTACATGTATTTTTTTAAATGGATCATAAATACATTTAATGGAAAAATTTACAACTAATTCAGTTAAAACCAAACATATGTCGATCAAATAACGTCATTCAATTTCTTTTTTTTTAAATTAAATTTGTGTTTTGGTTAAACACATTTTTTTTGTATTTTTAATTATTGTGGTGATATGGTTAGCCGTAACACAGATCGATAAATGACATAGTACACATCGATAAATTAAAAATTATTAATTTAATATAATCGTTGATGGCATATAATAAAAATAATGTTAGTCAATATTAATTGTTAAAATAAGATATTTGGACATTGAACAAACAAGAAAACTTTTCAGTCAATAATAAAGGTGATGATAATCATAGAAATCTATTTGTTACTTTTTCATTTTGGAAAAGTATCTGTAAAATTTTCGACAAATTGGAGTTGATGTTAAATTCTAACTGCTGAAAAGTTTAGCAACAATTTGGAATTTCATAAATACATTTTACTTTGAGTTACTAAAATAAACATTATAATCTGCAATCCGTTTATACTCAGACAGTTTGCTTTTATCCAGCATCTAACTAACTACACAGAAACTGCCAAAAGCAACATGCTGTTTGTGTAATTGTAAATATTATATTTTAATGAGAAGCTCTTTTGAAAGAAAAAACATGTTTTAACAATTCTTATTACCTGTTTTATCTTTGTCGCCCCAAGTAGGCAATTTTAGTAATCTCTTAAAACTAGAGTTTCTGTGAATTGACGCAGGTTGTATGGTTGATGGTTCATTTTGATATTCCATTTTAGTTGATTACTTAAGTTGGGTTTCAAGGAAACTTTATCATCACTGCACTATATAAACACAATTTAAAATCACCATTTTATCAAATAGCGAAACTATAATAACTTTTTCATGGCTAATCTATTTTAAACCACTAAAAAATTTAATAAATCCATACTAACATGCTTCAAAATCTACACTAAAAATTCAAATTAAAAAAATTTGAAATTTGTTCTTTTACTTGTTAGAGTGAAATGAATAAGTTATACGGGAATTTTATTTGCAAATTATATTATTTATTTTAGTGTTTACAGAACAAGGATTAGGGATTTTAGAATGTCGACATTAGGATAAATTTATTTACAAGGCAGCACTGATATCAGTTACCACAAACGTTTAGGTAGTCTTTAGAAACAATTGGGGGAAATAATTGAAACTACATTTGTTGCAACAATTTTCGTTTCACGAAAAGAAAATAAACACGATAAGGTATGATAATAAATTATTACAATAAAAACAAACTTTAGATAAATTTATGAACAAATTTGATTGTTTAATTTCAACTGATGCTACAATTCATTTATCCAAAAAATTGAAAATTTAAATTTAATAACAAACCCGGTTTCTATTGTGTATATTTTTAAAAAATAAGTCTAAGAATAATACTGGTGTATACATTGCGAATAAGAAAGTAAAATATTTACGTAAGAAACTAAATATAAATATATATATGACCATGTGTTATAAAATAAGTACCATGTTAATTTATAAATATAAGAAAAATATTAACTCAGGTGATACTCTTTTGTGACTTTTATTTGGTAATCTGGGTAATGGCTTTTTTAATAAAATTCTCGTTAAGGTAAATAAAGCATTCTATGGCGATTGGCGATAGATATCACGAGAGTTTGTTGGTTGGTTGAAACTTGAAATCATGATGTTCTAAATCTGAACAACAGATGGGTTGTTTAGTTATAACATGAATAAAAATAAATAAATAAATTTCAAATTTATGCTTATTTTTCAATTACCTGAAAAATAGTCAATACGATTGAGATACTATTTAAACACCAATTTATCATATTTTTCTTTTAGTATTTAACCAGAAAATGGTGGGAACTGCTGAATTTATATACACGTGAGATTACCCCGTTTACTCATCTTTAGAGCATTAGTTGAAAACGTTAGTTGGTCAAAAATCTTGTTTGAAGGTTTGCGGTCGCATATTAACTTTAACCTTCACTTTTTGAATATATTGGCGACTAGGATATAGAATCCTTTCGAATAGTTTATTAGTTTGGGTTATAAACTTACCCAATTGCCGCATTGGTGTTATGTACTTAGAATTTAAATTTCGAAAAACAGCGACAATATACTAAACAGCTAAACAGTGTTCCTAAGTGTCAATTTCGATCTGACTGAAGTATTGACGTTTGTCTACTTTTTATTCAATCACAAACCTAACATTATCTTTAGGTTGAGTGTGTATAATAATTAGACGTGTGGTAAGTACACATACTTTATAATAGATATATCTTTTAATAACGCATACATATTTGATCGCAGATACACATACATAATATTGAATATAAGACCATTTTGCTGCAGTTAGTTTTTTATTCAAAAATTACAATAAAGTTAAATTACAATGTAAAAGAATTGTCGTTCAGATTAAAAAATATCCGCTCGGATTGGTTGAGGGGCGGTAACAATTATTTATCTGTACGACAAAAATAATATCTTTAAGATTAAGATTCTATTTTTTGAAAGATATAAAAACATAACAAAAAAAATTTTACTTGTCAGTTGCATATTAGAAAAATGAATCTTAAAAGTAAGATTTATCGATAGTTAATTACAATTAAATTAATTTGATTATTTAAATATAATTAAATTAATTTCTTTATTAATAATACAATAGATTTAGGCGATAATCCAAATAAAAATATAAAAACTTTGTCAAATGTCAATATAATCAAATTAATTTAACTGTAATTAATCATCTGTAAAACTTACTTTCAAATGCCTAAGATAATATTTTTGTTGTACGATCAAAAATATTGTCGTACGGATAAAAAATTGTTACCGCCCATCAACCAATCAGAGCGAAATTATTTTATCTAAATCCTTTGAACGTATGTTGTTGTGGGACCTTGGTCTTAAAAGGTTTTTATGTGTTCTTGTGACACATACTGTAATTCCTACTACACAACACATTTTATTAAAAAAAAAAAAAAAATCTGAACGACAATTCTTTTAGATGAATCATGGCCCTTAAAAACCGCCTATTTGTCGAAAATTTTGACGTTTTCTTATTCTTTATATTTTAATTTTAGAATTTTGGTGAATTATATTTTGACAAAAATTTGGCTCAATATTTTGTAAACACCTGAGCTCTGCCATTTTATTTTGACTTTTCTTTATATTGAAATCTTTTATGTTGTGAAAAAAATTTGATTTTTACATTCGAAAACGTTTAAATTTTTAACAAATGGAGTTCTTTTGTAAGTTTTAAAACTAATAAACCATTACAGATTGTCATTAAAAATATTGCGACGCTGATGCATAGGCTAACTTCACCACAGCTCTGGAAACTCTGTTCTGGATAGGTAGTGAGCTAAAATTCATCAAATACTTTAATTAACGGCTAACCGATGTTATAGATTTCGCGTTGAATTATAAAAACATTAAAGAAAGTTTTAGCATCCCAACAGACATAAATTCTGTTGTAGGAATAGAAAAAGTAAAAAAAAAAATTACCGGCCGCGACAAACCGGAAGTTGGAATGTAGAATGGTACAAATCATATTCTAAGGATACTTATTAAGTTTAATCAAATATCAGAAACTGATGTTATTGAAGTTTAAAATAGACAGGTGCTCTGAAGACCCCCCCTCACATCCCTTATCCCAATATCGTACAAAAAACTAATCAATTCTTTGTCATTCAAATCTCCATGTTTAATTAAATGTCATCAAAATTGATTAATAAACGAAGTCTGTATGCTACCAACAAACTTTAAAAACAAAGTGTGAAAAGTCAGCAGTTGTATAGTGGTGTCCCGCCACTTTGATCAATGTGTCCTAAAAGTTGATCGTTATCTTCTCGCACTAATTGAAAACTTCAAAGTTTCATCATGATCACTTCATTATTGTAGGCTGTAGTGTCAATAAAGACACTGAAAAAGATTGAAAAAATTGCAAACAAATTTTTTTATCGGAAGTGAAAAACCGGAAGTTGGGATTCAGAACTGTTGTGAACCGTACTAAATGCTTATGTACTAAGTTTAATCCAATTTGATTATCAAGTACAGATGTTATTGAGCTTTAAAATAAATAAGTGCTCGGGAGACCCTCCACCACTTTTTTTAACATCGCTAAGAAAAAAATCCAGTTCCTTGCCATACATATTAGCATCTTTTTTGCAGTTTCATCCAAGTTCAGTAACGAACGAACGTTGTATGCTCCCAATAAACATTAAAAACATAGTGAAAAAAACCATTATTGTATATAGTGGGGGTCCTTTGTCCAATGTACCCAAAAAGCTAATGAAATCTTTCTAATATTAATTGAAACCTTTAACCAACGGTTTATGAAAATCGATTTGAAACTGTAGGCTACAGTAGGGATAAAGACTTCAAAAAAAAATTTTTTACCGGAAGTGACAAACTGTAAGTTGGTATGGAGAAATATTGCAAACAGTACTAAAAGTTTATATACCAAATCTACCAAATCTCTAAAAGCTTATATAATCAAATAAGATTGAAAGCCAGAACTAGAAGTTATTGAAGATGACGAGACCCAACCCCCCGCCATTTTGTCCAATTTTAAAATGAATTCAGATCTTCCAAATTCGAGTGAACCTAGATCATATACCAAAGTTTCATCAAGATCGTATGCGGTTTTGTCACCCACCCACAGATATGCACCATTTTTTCGACAACTTAGATAGAGGATGATCCAAAACAAAAGAAAAAACAAAATTTGGAGTATGCAATATTTTTTTTTCTTCGATAGATTGCATTACTTCACACAATTTAGAATTGTGGTGGTGAATTAAAAATTATTTAATTCAAAACAATAACGTAGTAAAGAAAAACTTAAAATAAAAATAACAAATTAAGTGGTTGAATTAATTTTGAATTTGTAATGAAACTAAGTCTTTATCACTTTAAAAGATCTTTTTCAGGGAAGAAGTTTCTATAAACTCAGAGATCGAAAATATATTTGGAAAAATAAAATCAAAACATTAAAGTGATAAAGACTTAGTTTCATTACAAATTCAAAAATAATTCAATTTAAAACACACTTTAACTAGCTAAAAAATAAAAAATATAAATTAAGTAGTATATTATAGTATATAATAATAATATATTAATATATTAAGTAGTATATTACTGTATATAACATAGACTAGTTCTCAATATCTAGTTTCAAACACATTATCGACTTTACACACAGCTAATGTTATCGATAATTAGTTTTGACTTTACGAAACATGTAAACGAACACTAATCGATAACTATACAATCTGCTAAGTAAAGGTGCTAAAAGCGATTTTGTTTATATCACATAATACCGCAAACGTTGTTATACACACCCTCGCTCTTATACACATGGTTTGTTTAAACAATCGTTTAATGTTTAATTAAATCTAACACACAAGAAAATGTGTTTCTCATGTATATTTAAGAAAGCAATGGAGAACGATTTATTCGACATAATACTAATGAAATAGGTAAGTAAATATTTTTTCGTACTAAAAGATTTTCACTCACCAAAACTATCATCAAAGCTGCCATCTTCTTCTTGACGGTGCCTTTTTTCCACTACAATATAAAAACAAATGTTCAAACTTTTTTCTTAAAATAAGTTGATAATAGCAATACGTACATGGATTAAAATGATTAGTAGGTCGAATTTTCTCCATAAAATTTCGAATAGATTTATGTTCGTGTGTTTGCTCTTTTGGTTTTTTCGATGGAGCTGGTCCCGGACAACTTTCTTCTAATATTTTAGTACAAGCCCGATGTATATTTAATTCACAATCCGTACAAAAATATCCTTGCGGACTTACACCCCATATTATATTTTGGCAATGATTACAATGAGTTACTTCATAGTATTGTCTTAAAATTAAATGATGACCCCGTACCGTTATTTTACGATTTTTACCCATCAAACGATTTTTAAAACTTTTTTCACGACTAACAAAATGATGAACTTTATCGATTGGATTGCCAGGATTGGAGCGCGTAACAAAAATTCGATGAAGCACAGTGGATAACGCAGAACACATAGCCGATTTTTTCGGACATTCATTTGGTGTTTCTTTATCAATTTCATCAACCATTTGATGTAATTTTGGAATTAATGTTTCTTCAACAATTTTGTGTTCCTTACATTTTTCTCCGCGTGCCTCTAATAAAATTTGATCACTTGGGCCATACATTGTTCCTAAACCAGCAATTCTTTTGACTTGAAATTCTTGTAACTGTGTATTTATAAAATCTTTTGCTTTCAAACGACTTTTCCAAAAGATTTTACGTAATATTTCACCTTTATCGAATTCGTTTTGTAAAACATCATCAACTTCTCTGGCGAGTGATTCATCCACATTCGACCAAAGTAATGGCTAAAATATTAAAAACAGCCTTTAGTATATTATATGGTAGAAAATATGGTACCAGTATGCACTTACTGCTCTCGGAACTAAAAATGTTGAATGTATCTCGTAAGCCCATTTCCTCATATCTTTAACTGTGCCTTCTTTATACAATCCACTTATTAGGTAAAATAATAAAGCGGCTGGATCCGAATTAGATAAAACAAAATTTAAGAAAACAGCTAAGTGTGCCAAATTATCCTGTTCTAGCAGTTTTGAAAGAGATCTAAATGGACCATGTTCATCAATGAACCCTTCTTGATCTGAAAGTTCGTCATCTTCCATGGAAATAATCGCCTTTTGAGCTAGATTCACCTGAGCTGCAGAAATATTTACACCTGTAAATGATGAGTTAGAACTCAAGGTAGTTGATGAATCGAAATTCTCAGGAATTATTTCTTCGTTTAAAGGTGCGTTATTATTGGTACAAGGGTTTGATGTTAAAGGCGATAAGTATGGTGGTGGCGGTGTGCCTGGCGGTGTTTCTTCTAATTCTTTTTCTACTATATCCCATGATCCTGATTTATTCATGCGATCTGTTGTGTCTGATCCACGTTGATGTAAAGATTCTGGCGAAGAAACAACTCGTCTATGCTTTGATCCTAATTGATGTATTTGATGTTGTGTTAAACCAAAAACCTGAAATATTTTATTATTTCTTTATTATTGAAAAAGTATTTCAACAAAATATGTCTTCAGAAAACATTTTTAAAACATAACATACAAATATGTACAAACAAAAAAACTATAAGACGATAAAAATTAAATTAAGTAATAAATTAATTAGTTGCAAATATCATGACTAGAACTATTTTTACAAAATTTTACAAAATTGGTAGATTGTATGAATATTATGACATTGTATTATATATATATACAGGGTGAGTTTTTTAACAAATGCCAGGCTTTTATCTCGAGAGCGATGCTAGATAGGACAAAATAACACAAGGTGATATTTGTTGAGGGCGGAGGGGGGCGTCTAGTGGTAATATTGAATGACCTTGAAACTCATAAGTATTGGAGATATAAGCCAAAGTAGGGTTTTTTTTAAATTAGAACCTATACATTTAAGAGCTTTTTTTAATTCAGTAATTCAAACTACACACTTTTTGCTTACAACATTTTTTTAAAAAGTGTACGATTTTGTAGGTATGGTGAACATTGATTTGCACTAAAGCAAACGTGTCTTCGCTAAGGTCTTCAGTATAAAAATAAAATTTTAATAAATTAAAAAAAATAGAATGAAAATCATTTTCACGCAGTAGACCACGATGCAACAATATTAAGGACCGATTGTATGAATGCCGAATGATAGAAGATAAATCCTCGGATTGATCGTCGTTTGCATATATACAAACGACGATTAATCCGACGATTTATCTTCTATCCGCATTCATACAATCGGCCCTAAATGTAAAAATGATTTTCATTGTTTTTTTTTAATTTATCGAAATTTTATTTTAATTCTGAAGACCTTAGCGAAGACACGTTTGCTTTAGTGCAAAACAATGTTCATCATATCTAAAGAATCGTACACTTCACAAAAAAATTTTGTAAGCAAAAATTGTGTAGTTTGAATTACTTAATTAATAGTAGGGGAGCCCAAGCAGGGATTTTGCGAGTTACTCGAGCGCGTCAGAAAATCATATGGGGAGAAACCTTGCACCCTGTAATGTACTCCTACCAAATATGAACCCTTAATGTAGTGGGGTGCGTCGAGGGCAACCCGTCAGATTAGTAAAAAAAAATCAACCGTCAGAAAAACTCAAGCGCGTCAGATTAAGAGAAGGTAAGTTAAATACATCCAGAAAAGTGTATATTTCAATAATCTGACAATTTGACCGTGACATAAGGAAATAGGCGAGTCACAAAGGTGTAAAAAAAAAACGACACCTTGAAATACTCGAGCGCGATAAACTTTTTTTAATTTTGAAGGTAATCCTATCAGGATTACGGAAAACATATATTCTGACAGTTTTCATGGGGCGATTTAGGTAAAATCGTCAATAAAAGATGGAGCGTACAGATGCTGAGAGCTGTGTATTCCCCACTTTGCGCCTCACTTCTCTCTCACTCTTTCTTTATCTCTTACTCTCTCGCACCGACTCCACTAGAGCGTCTGTTGGCATGACGCCATCTCAGCTGATCACCATAGTGTACACGTTTTTGGTGGCTGCTAGACGCTTTGATTTGTTTGTTGTATTTATAAGTTATTTTGTGAATTTCATGCACTGTTTAAAAATAAATTAAAAACACTCCAAAATCTAGTAAATGTTTGCTCGCTTAATTGCAGGAAAAATCAATTGTCAAATATTTCATATTACATTAATTGTAGTAATCGTAATTTTCAATCCAAAAGCATTAATATAACTGAGATAATCCTAGTAACATAAAACAAAATGGTAAATTATGCTTTTTAACTATTAAATTTACTACAGTTGTAGATTAAAAATACTGTTTTTGAAAAAAATTACATAGACATAGAAACGACAAATAATTGTCACTTTAAAATTGTCAGACGAACAGTACCCCTCCATATAATTGTCAGATTATCATCCTGGAGGACGAAGACATCAAGTTGATCCCCCTGCATAAAAATCTGACGCGCTCGAGTATCTCAAGGTCACATTTTATTTTTACATTTTTCAAAATCAGCCATGACTTTTGGTCACGTTTAAATCGTCAGTCATTTAAATAGGACACTTTTTTGAGTTCACTTTACATAAACCTTGAATATCTGACACGCTCGAATAACTTTTTTTTTTTTGTTTTTCCACCTCTCTATACGCCCACCTCCCTTTAGTTAATCGTCAGATTTATATGTATCGGTTATCAGAAAGACAAAGCGCATATACTCTATGAATATCTGACGCGCTCGAGTATTTTTATGTGACTGTTTTTTTTTGCATTTTTAAAAATTCTTACACGCTCTCCCCCCACTAAAATGGAAAACTTGACATAAACTTTTTTCATTTTAGAACGTAAACTTCACAATCCAATAAGTCCCTATGACGCTCTAGTAACTGCAAATTTAGCAGCCCGGGCTCCCCTACTATAAAAAAAGCTCTTAAATATATCGGTTCTAATTTAAAAAAAACCCTATTTTGGCCTATATCTCCAACAATACTTATGAGTTTCAAGGTCATTTAATATTACCACTAAACGTCCCGCTCGACCCTTAACAAATATCACCTTGTGTTATTTTGTCCTATCTAGCATCGTTCTCGAGATAAAAGCCTGGCATTTTTTTAAAAACTCACCCTGTATATATATATATTGTTACGATTACAGAAAAATCTAGACGATTGCGGTCACTTCCAGGAAAATAAAATCAACAAAACACAACAAACAAATTAATGAAATGAATAGCATTGTTGTTGTTGTACATATTCTTAGAATTAAGGTCTATTTGTTTTATGATTTTATGAATCAAATCAACGTAACGTAAAATAATCGAATATTCTAATATTTTCTCAAGGTTTCTGGAAAGTGATGTCGAATTATCTAGAAGTATTGCAGAAGGTATATAAGAAAATTACCTATTGTAGTTTTGAATTAGTTTATTTTAAACCTGCGATTGTGAAGTTAAAATTATAAAAGTGATCTTTAAATTAGATTTTGTGTAAAGTTATAAGTGTAATAAAGTTATAAGTGTTATTGAATAGAAATATTTTGTGTATTATTTTCACGCTGTTATTACTGGAAATTTCTACAATAAACCGTTGGAGTTTCTGAAGCTGTTGAAAGAATATTCTAGTTAGGAATATTGTTTGCTGTATTGTTTTCCTATTGTTGTGGAACAATTAAGTTGTTGAATACTTAATAAAACCTGGTGTTTGTGCTTACTAATCAGTGATCGAACTCAGGAAGAGATTGGGAATTACGTTTATCGAATTGAGAGTAAGGCCAATTCGAAGTAAGGTTGGAAAAACGTAACAATATATATATATTATATATATATATATATATATATATATATATATATATATATATATATATATATATATATATATATATATTATATATTATATATATATATATATATATATATATATATATATATATATATATATATATTTTATATATATATATATATATATATATATATATATATATATATATATATATATATATATATATATATATAATATATATATATATATATATATATATATATATATATATATATATATATATATATATATATATATATATATATATATATATATATATATATATATATATATATATATATATATATATATATAAATATATGTTGAATGATGTAAGGTGTGATGATGATGCATACTAATATGATGCTAGGAAACTTGGACAAAAGCTGTAATGATTATGGAATGAGTATTAATAGACGAAGAAGATAAAGTTTAATCAAGTTTTACAGAATAATATTAAACTGAAGAGCTTGGTTTGACAAATTGTTTTACAAATATTATACATAAGAACATTTATATAAAGAATTATTATAAATTTTGCTTTTTATCAACAAGATATTTAACATAAAAAACAATTGCAAAGACAATAAATTTGATCAATTACATATAAAATTCAAATATTTTTTATAATTTAAAACGTCAACGTTTAGATTTATTTATTTTTAATTTATAAAAGTTAAAAGAACAATTATAAAACAAACTGAACAAGTTTCAAAATGGAGTTCATAAAACGAATTTAAAAATCTTTAGGTATGCTGGACGAACTTGTAATTTTTTTTAACTAACAAAAATTATTTAAAGTAGCCACTATAAAACTGAAATAAAAGTCCCCGTTTTTCCCCGACTTTGTTTTGATCTATCATACACTACTATCTTACATTGAAATCATTTTTTCACATATTCACAAAAGTTCAATAGTTTTTTTGTTGATACATATATTTATCATATTAGTATAAATAGTGTATTAGTATTATTAAATCCAATTAATACATTTTAATTAGTTAGTAATAAATAATTGTTAAATTATGTTATGTGAGTAAGCACATGCCCTTAATCCGCAATTTCAGAAAAACTTTTTTTTGTATATACAACTACATTTTGCACTCAATAAATAGTTCAGCAAGTCGGTCAGGTATTTGCCAGAAAAATTATAACCTTCAACGCATCTCATTCTTTTATTTGTAATTCTTAACTGTTGTTTAAAGTTGTTACTTTTCTACTATATACATCAAATTTATTTTAATATTTACGAAATAAAATATTAAATAAAATGACAAGATTAAAAAGAATAAAATAATTTTCTCTTCTAGCTCTATTCCTATATCTCTATAAAATGAAAAACTAACTTTAGCATGTATAATGTATTAAAAATATGAATTATTATAATTGTTTTGTAAAGTGGACGACATAGTGCGCAAACAAGTTAAACTAAAATATCAGTTTACGTTATTAAGTTTTGTTGCATAAGAATGCAATGAAATGAACCGAATCAACCACTTGAATTTGAAATCTACTGTCTGCACGTTTGGGGTTTGAAGGAGCATAATTGATACTTTGGACAATTACTCTAGCAATAGGACAATTACTCTAGCAGCGAAATAAACATTAAATAGTTTTTTTACAATAGATTTTGCCTTAGTCGTTTTGGATAAGGATACAGGATTGGAAAACGTTTAGAACAATTTTGTATGATTTTAGTAAGTCTAAGGTTTATCGTTGATTTTAACGCATCATTTTATCGTTTTTTAATTTATCACTTTGTATATCCTGTTTGCATACTATGTTATTTCCACGGAATTTAAAATATTTATTTGCGATTAGATACACGTTTTGCAACTAATTTAAAATTATGTTTGAAGGAAAAAATAAACTTAAAAATTTCAATAAGAATGAGATGAATTATTTTAAGGAATTTTATGATTATGTAATTTGTGCAAATATGAGCGTAATTTATCTATGTAAATTTACCAACTTTCTAAGTGTTTACATTTGGAAAAAAACATTAGTATGTTTTTTTTAATTAAATTTGAAACAATATGAGAAAGACAGAGTGTGAAATTACTTACAGTAGAGTTTTTAGAAGTAGTAGAGAAAGACTTGTGATGGTGATGTAAGTGTGGTTGTTGTTGTTTTTGTTTTAATTTCTGTACAATATTTGGACGATGAGATAATGGAAAAGCCACTGCGCCAATATCATTATTATCTCTCACTGTTGTACATGTAGATATTAAAGGATAATTCATCATTGTATCAATACTATTTGGTAGAGGATTTGAGTTAAAGCTGTTATTATTGTTATTTATTGAATTTTCCTCAGTCATTCCCGGTTGTCGTGGCGGTAATGGTGGTGGTTCATTTTTACCAAAACTATTACTTTCACCATCGATGAACATTTTCGAGCTCATTTTCGGATCTGAGAGAGCTTTTGTTTTAGATTTTGTTCGCTTCTTTTGTTTTTCTGAGGACGAACTGGAAGATGATGTTGAAAGAATAGAAATATTGTTCTTGTTAATATTGAAAGACGACATTGGACTACCCATGGAATGATCCAAATCAGAAACCATCGTTTCACCCACACTACACCTAATTCCACTTCGCAATAAAACATCTTCATGCGACCCATCCGTAAGATGCGATTTTCTTGGTGTATTCCTTTGAGGTAACGGTGGTGGCATATCCTGCTTTACATTTCGTTCGTTCCCATTGATCTTCAATTTATTTGCTACCGGTTGTATTCCGATTTGATGGTGGACACTGGAAATATCTTGAGTAACATTCGACAAGTTTGATGTTGGTGATGAATTTTCCTTTTCCGTTGGTTTTTTCTTGGTACCCAGACTTAATGAGGAAAGGGAACGAGGAAAACGGGATAGGAAAGCAGGTGTGGTGTGTGGTTGATTTTGATATTGCATTGGAGTTATAATTGAAGGGGATAAAGCTGGAGGAGAAAGTAACTGAAAAGATCCATCCTGTAAAATTTTTCATAAACAAGAAAATGTGTTCCAATAGATTCTAATTTTATATTCTTAATTAATAAGTATAATTTTAACTGGTAATATATTGGGCTAGGTCAATTGCAATTATGATTTATTAAAGCAAATTATATGAAAGAAATATAAATAAAGCTTGAAATTTTTTGCTTGTATTTTCCAAAACCAAATTCGAATGATTATTTAATTATTTATTTTAATTTTATTTTCAATTCTTTTTCTAAGTATGTATATTAAACAAAAATTTAATGTTGTAAAACGAAATCTGTCATGTAATTAGTCGTTTAGTACATGTACTAGAGACAAATATAATAACAGAAAAATTAAGAAAGTAAACTAAACCAAATAAAATTAAAAATGTTTACTGAACTGTTGTTATTGACAATATTAATTAAAAGAAAACTAATATTGTTATTGTTTTTCTTATTTTATTCTGTTTATATATACTTTAACAGACAATAGGAAGAAATAATTCAAATAATGCTTACCTCTCCTCGAACTTGTTTCAATTGCTCTTCTAGTTTTCGTATATTTGTTTCTGCTTTTGTCTTTTCCTGACGATTATTGGAATTTGAAGATTCTAAATTATCTAAATTTTTTTTTTCTTGGTCTAACATTAGTCGCAATGTTTGCATTTTTGAATATTCCATTTCACGTCTTTTTTCACGCTAGAATTAAAACAGTACAATTTTTAGTAAAAACGTGAAAATGGTAAAGGTTTTTGTTAGTTTACTTTACAAATTGTTTGAAATTTTAATAAATTTAGGTTAGTAAAACTAATAGGCTAAGTATTACTTCTAGACTTTAAATTGGCATTCGAGATTAAGTGTTTAAAATATAAATGTACACTAAATAAATTGACATACTAATTGACTACTTTCAGATTATTTCTGATGTGTATTTACTTGTGTTATTAATATTGACTTACATCAACGGGAATTGGTGCTGTTATACCACCTCTTTGTGCAAGTGGCGTTGATTGGCCAGCTGATAATGATGCGGGTCGAATTTTCTGACTACGCTGCACTGTTAATTCCACTATAGGTGAAGCTAAAATTATAACAACAAAGTATTATTGACATTGGCTAATTAAGTTACATATTAAGCTTTCGATAGGCTTTTACTGAACTACCAAACGTGATTTTATTATCTACACAAATGTAATTGGTTGGTGAATTGGTTTTAAAATTGGTAATTGGTAATTTGGTAATTTGGTTTTGAAATAACTTTTGCAAATTAACCTTAAAAGTAAATGAGATATAATACTTTTTGAAATTTTATCATTTTCAAATTTTTGATCTGCAAAGTACAAGGCAAACTGCTTTAAAAAAAAATGCGTATCTTCTAAGGCTAGTACAATATTGTAGGCTATGCAATCCACACAAAAACCACCACTTATCAAAATGGACTTACAACTGAAGTTTAAATCTTTATATAAGTTTGCAATATATATGTAAATAAAGCAGTTATTTCGAGATTAATCTATATTTTTTTAGGTAACAATTTGAAGTAAGCTTAATGTTTATACTTACATTTAATCAACTGCACTACTTCTGTATGTGTAGAACTTTGTACTTGTACGCCATTTACCTATACATCGAAATATATACAATATTATATTTGAAATATAAAATTCACTGATATTCTTACTTTTAAGATCATATCGCCGGATACTAAACCTGCTTTCATGGAAGCACCACCAGGTTTAACACTTTCAACGAATACTGGTTTATCACCTGAAACCTAAGAAAAAGTCATATATACAATCATTTTTAAAAGATTTAATAAAAAAAAACATCTGCTCTTTTAGCATATAATACAATAAAATATAGTTTGCCAAAAAGAAGGGGTGCTAAGTGGCTAAACGATGGCTGTGGTATGCGTACACTAAATAAAAACATACATTTTGTTGTGGAGTAAAACAAGTGAGAAAATCCATTTCTTTCATCAAAATTACTTCAAAAACTAAGGTTGCAGTCAGGTAAATTTCAGCGTGAAATAAGACGTGAAGATAAATTTAAAAAAACCACACAAAAAGCCTATGTGACAAATTGATAACAGGAATTAAAACTAGGTAACCAATGCAGAATGCAATTGATAAAAAGGGGCGAAGCAAGCAATTTTCCTAATTTTCCCATTGAAAGTCTATGGAACCGTTTTTCGGTGATTATTCCTCCGTGGTATGTCTAATTTTCAATATTTTTTTTATGTAAACCATCTATGGCTAGATATCGTCTTACATGCAAAATTTCATTTTGATATCTTTAATAGTTTGGGAGGAGTATGAGGACAATCGAAAATCCGAATCGGGGAGCTTCGCTATGCTTCACTCCAATTAACAACTGTGCAACAATGTTCGGGCGATCTTCGATGATGATTTTGCTCAATATGGCTCAATTATTTCCACACAAATTTCTACCTTGTATCAAAGTTTCATCTCAAAATACTCCATGAACTAGACTGCATTTCTACAAAACAGACAAAAACCAAAGTGTAAAAATTCTGCAGATGTAGGCTCCCAAAACTGGTAAGTATATCCCAAAAGGTAATCATTTCTTATGTTTTGGCTAAAGGTTTAAAGAATAAAAAAGGGATAAAACAGTTTGTATGCAGAATTAATGAAAAACGTAAAACGCCAAGTTTTATGAAAAGAACTTGAAGTTCAAAATAAAAAGATGATCGAACAGATGGTACGTTCTTATTTATTAATACAAACTGAGATCATATAACAAAGTTTGATTAGAATCTGTTTTGATACCTCTAACCGTTTTATACGCATGCAGACATTTTTAATTTTTAATATGGATGTGAGAACAACGTGTACTCTAGTCTCTGCTGATGACATATGAACCAACGTGAACTATCACATACCACTGATAACAGTACGGTGTGACTAACCAAGGTGATATCTTAGAAGTGCTAGCGGGAGAACTGTATTCAGTCAACGATAGCAATTAGCGTCCTCAATCTTGGCTATAAAAAATTCCTTGATGAGAGCCCGCTATTGCTGAAACGTGCGGTCATTAAACTCTAAATCTGGACTTTAATCGTTGAGGAAGTGCTTCACATGATTAAGGAATATGCCACTAGTTGGATTTTAGTTTTGATCCTGAAAATATTTAATGAAATTTGCATTTAACCTTTTATTTTATATTGATTTCCTCTATTCTATCATGAAATATTGCCCTATATGAATGTCATATTTTATTATATGATAGAATTTATTGTTGCTGTTCTTTAAAACAAAAAACATAAAAAACTAAATTTGCGTTCATAACACCTCAGAACGCATCTTATGGGATCTATGATTTAAAGGTTTTCATGTATTGTTGACACATATTGTAATGCCTACTACAGAACTATTTTACAAACAAACCACACCCACAAAAATACACTTTTTTCAACTGATTTAGAATAAGGGTTGCCTAAAACGTAAAACTAAACCAAATTAAGGGACGTAAATTTTAACTTCACTTAAATTTTAACGTCACTTCTCAAGATGGACGATTCTACGCCTCAGAAGTACTCGAAACCCAGATCCAACCAAGGACCAAGGAAAAATTTCGACGGAAGTCGCTACCCCGTCGCTCCATTTTTTGGATAATGATGCAGCTGTCACTGGCCTCACTGTCATGTTCGATCAAATGTTTTTGAGATGTCAAACATAGTTCAGTAGATCGGTTGTTGATCTTTTGGTTGTTTTCCAAAAAATTTGATGTGTATACATATTAATATAATGCTCATAAATTTTAGATAGGACTTGTAGTAAGGCTATTGGTGCATTAGAAATTCACAAGAGGACCATGATAGTATGTAATATGGTTAGAAATGAATAAATAAAAATTGAATATATCAAACGAAGTGCATTAAAAGTAATAAAAATAGGCTGATTATATTGAAAATTGATAATGAAAGGATCGAAAATGTATTGTAGAATTTAAATATTTGGAGTTTGGTTGGACGAAAAATTAAAATTGGATAAAAATGGTGAATATGTCTATAACAAAATAGCGAAGAAGATTAGATTTTTAAACAGAATAAGACGCCACATATTTGTTAAAACATCGACAGTATTATATAATACTTTGGCTCTACTGCACTTTTATTATTATTATTGTTCTACAATGCTGTACTCAGCAGCAAGCTCCATGAAGAGTAGACTACACATTTTACAAAATAAAAGAATGAGAATGATATTAAAACGACGCAGATGAGCGAACATTGCAGATATGTTAGATGAATTGTAGTGGATCAATGTAAATCAAGGATTGGTATACAAAAGCATGATGTGTTTTTAAGATAAAGCATAGAAAACTTCCACATTATCTTAGGAGCTGTAATTCAACTGTACAAGACTACAAGACATACAACCGTATCACCTAAGAGGAGCAGATAAATTTAGATTACTCAAATTTTTTAAAATTGGATCACAAAATATGGTAATGTACAAAGGATTGCAATTGTTTAATAATCTCCCGCCAGAGATAGAGTTGGAAGAAAATAGTAAAATATTTAAAAAACTGTTGAAAAATTATGTGCTCTCTGCTTAAATGTGCTCCTGCTGGTTGATCTAAATTAAATGTCAAAAAGGGTGTAGACTTAATTATGCTATTTTAAGTAAATTTGAATTAAATTTTATAATAAGATAAGCTAATTATAACTATTTAAAATTGTGTTATTAAAATAAGATATTGGCTTAAGAATCAAAGTTGTAAAACTAATAATAACTATAAATTAGCTACACCAGTTAAAGTTTTAAATCGTATCGGCTGGTGCCCTACGGTAGGGATAGGTCTAAACGACTTCTACGTCCATTATGAAACTTGGGAAGAATTATCTATACACTATTAGCTATTTGAAAGTGTTTAAATGGTTCGAAATTATTTATTTGTTTTTATTTTTTTTTTTTTTTTTATTTATTTATTTATTTAGTTTAAAAAACTATTCTTTTTATAATACCAAAAAAATAATAATACAAATTTTCATATAAGTTAATTATTTCTAATAAACACTATAATTTGTTTTTTGAATCTATTTAAATTTGTTTCATTTTTTAAATCACCCGGCAACTCATTGAACATTTTAAGACCATTGTACATAAGCATATTACGTGTTTTTTCATTATTAACAAGATTTAGTCTAAAGTTTGATATATTTCTTAACTGATATGAGTGTATATTATGCACATAAACAAGTTTTTCGCTTAAATATTTTGGAAGAATATTATTCTTAATTTTGAAAACCATTATATAAACATTCATAACAATTCGTTGGCGTATTGATAACCAATCTAAAGCTTCCAACATCCATTCAATTGAGGTGTAACTATTAACTTTTAAGATTGATCTCATTCCTTTGTTCTGGAGTTTCTGCAGTCTATTATTCATCTCATTATTACACATAAAAAGTATACTCGAACAATATTCAAAATGTGGCCTAATTAACGTATTATATATTCTAATTGCACAACTAAATGATAATTTTTGTCTAATTCTTTTTAAAAAATAAATTTTCGAAGCTATTTTTTTACAAATGTAATTTACATGACTCTTAAAATCCAGTTTGGAATCAATAATAACACCCAAATATTTGATTTCATTAACAATTTCAATTTTTTGACCATCAATAATGATGATAGGTTCCTCATCATCAGCTAATTGACCATTTATAACTAAACATTTTGTTTTATCTACATTCAATTTTAGTTTATTCATTTTAAACCACAAACTTAAGTTTTGTAAATCAGCATTAATTTTGTCAACGCATTCATCAACATTGTCTCCAATATAATACAATAATGCATCATCCGCAAAGAGTACTAGATTTGCTATTCTTACTGCTTTTTCCATATCGTTCACATAAATTAAAAATAGTAGTACACCCAAAATTGTTCCTTGAGGAACACCAATTAGGACATCAATAGCATCCGAAACTATATTATTGATTTTTGTTCTCTGTCTTCTGTTTTTTAGATAGGAGGCGAACCATTGGAGTTCAGTACCACTAATACCATAACATTTAAGTTTTTCTAATAAGATGCTACGATCAACTGTCTCAAATGCTCTTCTTAGGTCCAAAAAAACTGCCACTACTACTTTATTATCATAAACGGCAAGTTTCCAATTAGTGACAACTAGATTAAGAAGTGACTCACAATTATGCTGCTTTCTAAAGCCAGATTGATAGTTAGATAATAAGTTATGGGTTTCGAGATATCTTTCTAATTGAATATGTACGACTTTCTCCAGTATCTTTGCTTCAATAGAAATGGTATTAATTGGTCTGAACTCACTGCATTTTTTTGTATTTTTCACCTTCTCAATAGGAACTACTATTGATTCTTTCCAACATTCGGGCAATTCACCATTATCCAATGAACCATTTACAAATAATATATTCAAATAATATATTTTTTTTAAAAGTCCAAAGTGCAGGATATACGCATATTTTATAGATCAAATTAAATATATTAAGCGAAACTACTTGATCTATGTAATTTTGGAACAGTTTTTATTAATTTGGTTAAAACATATCAAATCCAACAAAGAGCAAATGAACGTCCTATGAAGAAATTAGAGAGATTACCAGATATTTTATACTTTGTGAGGCGCCTGTCCTTGACGAGGCAGAAAACTTTTGTTCTGCCATTTTTCTTGATTCGGCTTTCTCAGTTGATATTACTGACCATCTCAGTCAACTCAATATTATTGTTCAGTGTAAAAACATGAATATAACCTCGTTGTATGACCAAATAAATTCATTCAATCAAAAGATGCCCTTATGGAAAATACAAGTGAAAAGAGAAAATTTATGCAATTTTTCTAGTTGTTAGACTCTTTTGCTTAAAGATCCAGAGTTAAAATTTGAAAATATGAAAAACAACTGAAAATGTTGGGAGACGATTTTGTATAGAGTTTGTCAGATTTTCAGAGTCTCATTTCAATATTTTTTGCTCTCCGACGTCTGTTACCCGACGTTTGTCCGACGAATACCCTTTTAGGGTTAACCTTATTTAAATACATCCGTCCCTGATGCAGTTTTTCGTATTTCACTCCTAGTTGGGCAAGCTGACCAGAGCCTGATACAAAATGCCTCACTAGGGTTTGCCCTATTTAGTTTTATATGGCGACCTTGACCAGGCCCTGTTATGACTATCCAAATCAGAGCCTGGTTGGGAAAGAGGCCCACGATTAGAGCATTTGTCCTATCAAACTAGGGCAAATCTTGTCAGGGTCACGCTATTATAACAAAAATATAAGGAATTTCGTATGCCAGAGTTTTACGATTATTTATCTGCAGAACGTTGCCCAAGAACTCGACATTTTGTTATACGCATATTATCCATGTTTGGTAGCACGTATATACGTGAATATATTTTTTCACAAATGAAGATTAATAAAACTACGAAGCGAGCCAGATTGACTGAAGAACATTTAGCATCGATATTAAAAATAACATCAAGCCAAAAACTAATACCAAATGTTGATGTAGCAAAAAAATCTGAATTGATAAATATATTTTTAAGAACTAATAAATTTCTAGATAAACATTTTTGTTTTGTTTTCTTTAACAAATCTTAAATTTTAATAAAACCAAGAACATGTCGCCCGCATAAGGCTTTGGAAAATAATTTTCGAAAAATTTGGCCCGTGGCCGTATACCGAAATGAGTATGTATACCGAAATGGCCGTATACCGAAATGAAATGCCGGGCCTAAACGATAGAAATATTTAAAACAACTCAAAAATGATAAATGCATTGCGTTTTGAATTTGTTTCGTTACAACAGCCTCAAACTCTGCACTTGAAATATTTTTTTTTACAAATTTTGAAAAGATTTGTTGTATCTACGTGTTCAAAAGTTTCCATATGTGAGCTAATATTTTTATAACAGCTAATATTTCTTAAACCGGTCGTAATTTTTGTAAAAATGAAAAGTAAAAGTTGAAATATTCAAATATTGCGCTATGGGTTTCAGGTGTTTTATTTGAGTTATACGTCTTAAATGCTTTGCATTTATTCCTCACTGCCTCATCAACATCCCGCGTGAACCAAGGCTCAGTTTTAAGAGTGATTAATCGATTTAGAATAATCCGCCGCATTCCGTCTTTTATGATTTCAAAAGTTCTTATTGCCGATGTGCTAGGATCTTGATCAACACAACAAATAGTTTTCCAAGGTCATAAAAGTTTCTCAGTCCCTCCCAGTCAGCGCGTGTTTAATTCCAAACGCGACGAGGATTGGCTTTAATTTGAGTCGGTGATGTAAATTGCACTATTGCTGATATTAGTAAATGGTCCGATGTTCCGAGGGGTTGTTTAACTTTTGTCTTCGTAGTATCTGGTTCGTTTGTCAAAAACAGATCCAGCAAATTATTGTTATGATGTGAATTATCTGGGATTCTAGTGGAACACTCTATCATCTCAAATCGTGATAATCTGCGAGTATCAGTTCGGCTTGTCTTCCTACGTCGTCAGTGCGCGATGAATACTAAAGCGATTCTTTATTATGAATATTAAAGTCTCCAAGAATGGCCAGTCTTGCTTTGTGATAGTCCGTGGTAATCTTGTCTAGATTAGCCGATATTTGATCGAAAAATGGACATCCTTGGGGAGAATTTGGGGATCTATATAATCCTATTATAAACATAGTTTCATCAACACCTGAGATCTTCAGTGCTATAGAATTATGGTGCTTAGAGTTCAACTCGTAGGCCTTAATTCTCATACATGAAAGTGAATCTCGAACAAATACACAGACACCATGCTTGTTATAAAAGGAATGTTCCAAATCCGCTGGCCCAGACGGTATTCCACCCCTCATTCTTAAAAACTTTGCGAGACAACTAGCTCCAATTTTAACAAACAAAAGCGGAATATTTCCCGATTCTTGGAAGCTGGCTAGTGTTCAACCCATACCAAAAAAAGGCAGTAAGATAGACCCTTATAATTATAGACCAATTGCAATTCTGTCGGTTTTGGGTAAAATATTTGAAAAATATGTTAACTATAATCTAATAGAATATTTGGAGGGGTCCCAAATTATCGATGATAAGCAGTATGGTTTTCGTAAAAGTCATGGAACAGGTGATCTGCTAGCCTACGTAACCCATCTTTGGAACAAATCTCTGGAAAACCATGGTGAAACATTCAGTATTTCACTTGATATTTCTAAAGCATTTGATAAAGTGTGGCACAGAAATCTAATAGCTAAATTAAAATCTTATGGCATCGATGATCTTACTGTCGCATGGATTCATAGTTTTCTTACAGGTCGCCAGTTTCATGTTAATTTAGATGGCATTACCTCTAATATTGTCACAACCAATGCTGGTGTTCCTCAAGGCTCTTCACTCTCACCCACCTTGTTTCTTTTATACATAAATGATTTACTTATTTCTACAGTGCACCCAATTCATAGTTTTGCTGACGACAGCACATTGCATGCATCACATGCATCTCCTAAATTTCGATCTCATACTGCAGTCACCACTGATAGAGAACTGTTAATTGATTCTATTAACGAGGACCTGGAACGTATAATGGAATGGGGTGATCGGAATTTTGTTGCATTTAATCCAACCAAAACCAAACTATGCCGCCTTTCACGAATAGAGCGACACAAAAACTTTCCTATTAAGATAAACCATAAGGAATTGGATGAGATTGAATCGGTTAGACTTCTTGGAGTAGATATTGAAAACAATCTGAAATGGAATAAACATGTATTTAACCTCGCTAAATCTGCAATGCAAAAATTAGGATTCTTGAGCCGATGTAAAAAATGTTTCAATCCCGATCAAATTTTGCTGATCTATAAGTCCTTTATTCGTCCATGTATGGAATACTGATGTCATGTTGGGGGGGGGGGCGCTTGTCAGTCAACAATTAAATGTCTAGACTCTGTACAGAGAAAGGCGATACGGTTGATTGACAATACCGAACTAACTGATCAGCTTGATACACTCCAACATCGCAGAAATGAGCTGAATTGTCAATCTACCTATAAATATAACTTTAGCGAATTCTCCTCTAAAGAAATGCAAAATATCCTTCCATCGTGTGCGCAGTATAGTCGACGAATAAGAACGTCAGAATTATCCCACCCATTTTCTGTCCAAATACCTCGCTGTAGAACTACGTCCTTTCAGAACGATTATTTTAATAGAGTGGTCAAATTATGGAACTCAATGCCCGGCTCCGTATTTCCCGATGAATATTCTCCTCAGATATTTAAAGAAAATGTCAATCGTCACTTAAAACAATTAGTATAGTTATCCCCATATCCACATTCCTTCCATTTTCCTCATCTCCTTCCTTTATAGTTGACATGGTATCTTCGGATATTCAAAGAGTCTGAATAATGAATATTTCATATTTAGTGTGCTAAACATGTCCAACTAATTAATAAAAAAAAAAAAAGAAAAAAATTCGTAACTAGGATTTATCGAGATCCAATTTCGATGCTTTACCACTGACAATTGTTTCGGTAAGAAACAATATGTCAGGTTAATTTTTTTCGATGTAGTGATGAACCTCGTTTAGATTCGAATTGAGACCTCTTATGTTGGTGAAGTCAATGCTAAGCTGTTGGTTCACTCTGCTGCCATTTTGTTGAGACAAAAACTTACCATTTGGCCTTGCAGGTATAGATATTGAAATTCGGCCAGGCCTAAATTTCAACACTACACAGTACAAAAAAAACGGGGTATCTCTGTCACAAAAACACGATAGCAGGCTTCATGCAACAGTAGCACGATAAGGGAAAAGCAAAAAAACGGGGATACAAAAGACACTAACCAAATTGAGGATTAAAAAAAAGAGGTAATTCAGGTAAGACAAAAAGAAGTAATTCTTACTAATAATTAAAAAGAAACTTTATATTTTTTGTTACCAGGCAATACTTTGTATTACAAATTTAAGCCTTTAAAATAATAAATTTATAACTTCAAAAGCAATAAAAGGATAAATTTTGCTGCCTACCGCTTGGTAACAGTAAACATAAAATAACTGTTTAATAAAGAACAATCTCACCGATATAATTGTAGGCCTCTTATCTTCCATTCACTTCACTAACATTAACACAAATAAAATAAAATAAATTTTTTTTTCATTATTATTTTTTTTAATATTTAAACAACCTTCCTCTTCTAACTCTGGTTGATGAATTGCTGAAAATTATTTTCGCTGGACGTTGGTTGAGTATGGTACATTAACATAAATGATTTATTTTTAAGTTTCATTCTTACCTTCATGCCATATCCACCAGCATCTTTGTGAACAGTTAGAACATATTGCATTTGATGGGGAAACACATTATTTTGTTCTATGGGGGACGATATCGAATGTTGTTTTCTACTACCGCCGCCATTCATTTGAGATAGTTGTTTCTTTTCGTTTAGTGATCTAAAAATAGAAGAGAAAATAAAATATATTAGTATTAATACAACTATTCATTCATTCGTACATCATGTCGAATAGATTTCACGACTTGATGCAATCTTGAAATCAGATACTCCATAGAGGGGGCTATATGTATTTATATTAGAGTACATTAAGGGAATTTTATTTATTTTTTAGCCAATTTTTTGGCAAAAAAAAATTTAGTTTTTGTATGACGTAAATGTAGTTGAACATGAAATTTGACATGAAAATTTTTGAATTTGTTATAGTTTTTGAAATATTTTTGGAATTTTGAAAAAAGTTTGTATTCTTGATTTTGTAATAATTTTTGCAATATTTTTAGAATTTCTGAAAAAGTTTTAATTTTTGATTTTGGTATAATTTTTGCAATATTTTAAGAATTTTTTAAAAAGTTTCAATTTTTGATTTTGTTAAAATTTTTGCAACATTTTTAGAATTTTTGAAAAAAGTTTTAATCTTTGATTTTGTAACAATTTTTGGAATATTTTTAAAATTTTGAAAAAAGTTTAAATTTTTACAATTTTTTTGGAATTTTGAAAGAAATATGAATTTACTTCGTTTTGATTTTGTAATATTTCTCGAAACGCCAAATGGGAGGTTTTTGAGTAGTTTGCTGATTGTATCAACTTTTTACTAAATTATATTAATTTATGATCTGTTATAATTTTCCGGCAACGTATTGTTACGTTTTTCCAAACTTCCTTCGAATTGGCCTAACTCACAATTCGATAAACGTAATTCCCAATCTCTTTCTGAGTTCGATCACTGATTAGTAAGCACAAACACCAGGTTTTATTAAGTATTCAACAACTTAATTGTTCCACAACAATAGGAAAACAATACAGTAAACAATATTCCTAACTAGAATATTCTTTCAACAGCTTCAGAAACTCCAACGGTTGATTGTAGAAATTTCCAGTTCACAACGTTGAAAATAATACACAAAATATTTCTACTCAATAAAACTTATAACTTTATTACACTTATATCTTTACACAAAACTAATTTAAAGATCACTTTTATAATTTTAACTTCACAATCACAGGTTTAAAATAAAACTAATTAAAAACTACAATAGGTAATCTTCTTATATACCTTCTGCAATACTTCTAGATAATTCGACATCACTTTCCAGAAACCTTGAGAAAATATTAGAATATTCGATTATTTTACGTTATGTTGATTTGATTCATAAAATCGTTTATGTTGACCCTATTTCTAAGAAGAGACAACAACAACAATATTCATTTCATTCAATTTCTGTTATGTTTTGTTGATTTTATTTTCCTGGAAGTGACCGTAATCGTTTAGATCTTTCTGTAATCGTCTAGATTTTCTGCAATCGTAACAATACCCTCCACTTAAGCCTGTTCGTCCCGAACAGGATCTAGCTCTCCTTTGTATAAGGCCAATCTTTCCAAATGTACGACTTTCGCTTTGCCCCGATGGCCTTTCCTAATTCTATAAACCACGTCATTCAACTTGGTTATAATGTTGTAAGGTCCTTCCCATGCAGCTTGCAGTTTTGGTGATAACCCTCGTTTTCGTTGTGGGTTGTGTAGCCATACTAATTGTCCTTCTTCAAAACCTTTATTATTAGATCGTATATCATATCGGGCTTTCATTCTATCACTGGTCAGTTGTATCTTCTGCCGAACAAGCTTGTGAATATCCTCAAGGTTCTCCCTGATTCGGTTGACGTATTCTTGCGCAGACAATGATGTTGATGGTACCGCTCCAAATTTGAGGTCACCAGGAAGTCTTAAATCACTTCCAAAAATAGTTTGAGCTGGTGTCATGGTCGTGGTGTCATGAACTGCTGATCTGTATGCCATCAAAAATAAAGGAATATGTTGATCCCAGTTACGTTGGTTCTTACTGACCACTTTAGCTAGAAATTCCTCCAAAGTAGCATTGAATCTCTCAACCATCCCATCTGACTGTGGGTGTGAAGCTGTCGTTCTCGTTTTGTTAATCCCCAGCATTTGACAAATTTCCTGGAATACAGCTGACTCGAAGTTCCGTCCCTGATCGGTGTGGATCTCCATAGGAACTCCATAGCGGCTAATCCAATTATTTATCACAGCTTCAGCGATTGTGGTTGCTTCCTGGTTGGGAATCGCACACACTTCCGGCCACTTACTGAAGTAGTCCATGATCACAAGCACATATTTATTCTGATTATCAGTTGTTGGAAATGGTCCCGCTACATCCATTGCGATCCTTTCAAATGGAGCACCTACATTGTATTGCTTCATTTTTCCACGACTTCTTCGTGCGGGTCCTTTCACCGCCGCACATTTATCGCATTTTTGACACCACTCCACAATTGATTGCCGAGTCCCTGACCAGTAAAACCGTTGTCGTATTTTTCCAAGAGTTTTGTTGATCCCAAGATGACCTCCACTCGTTCCTTCGTGATACTCTTTCAATACTGCTGGTATTTTCCCTTTTGGTACCACTGTAAGGGATTGCTTTATCTTGCCATCTGAGCTTTCCCATACCCTCTTTAAACATCCATTCTCTAGCTGAAGACTGTCCCATTGCGCCCAGTACGCCTTCAAAGTTGGAGTTTTATCAGCAATATCTCCCCATACTGGTTTGCAACCCTTTTCCTTGGACTCGATGATCGGTGCAAGATCCGGATCTTCTAATTGATCTCTCCTTATGGCTTCAGCAGTCCATTCATCGTCAGGTAGCACTTGTAGTAATCGGACATCGATGATGTTCTCCTTATTTTCTTGACGACTGCAATGCTTACATTCAACTTGACAGGGTCGTCTCGATAATGCATCAGCGTTCCCATGTGCAGTACCCTTTCGATGTTCAATGTCCAAATCGTACGCCTGCAACCGTTCGATCCAACGTGCTACTTGTCCCTCTGGATTTTTGAACTGGAGTAACCACCTTAACGCACCATGGTCAGTTCTGAGATGAAATTTCTGACCATACAAGTATTTATGGAAATGTTTGACGGATTCCACAATAGCCAATAATTCCTTTCGAGTTACACAATAATTCCGCTCCGGCTTGGATAGCATTTTCGAGAAATAAGCTATCACCTTTTCCTGACCATCTATATTCTGCGACAAGACTCCTCCTATACCTTCATTACTGGCATCAGTATCCAAAATAAACTGAACATTTGGTATAGGATAGGACAGAATTGGAGCCGTACATAATCTCCTGCGGAGCTCCACAAATGCTTGTTCCTGAGGTTCATTCCATTCAAATGCCTTATCTTTTCTGGTTAACTCATGCAGACTTTTGGCAACGTTGGCGAATCCTGGCACAAACCGTCTGTAATATGTGCACAATCCAAGAAAGCTTCGTAGTTCATGTAGGTTCTTTGGTCTTGGCCAGTTCATAACTGCTGCAATCTTGTCGGAATCTGTATGAATTCCCATTGCCGTAACCTTGTGTCCCAAATATTTTACTTCTTCCTTGAAAAGTGAACACTTTTTGGGACTTAACTTTAAACCGGCTGCTTGCAACCTTTCCAGTACCTCCGCCAAGTTCCTCAAGTGGTCATCAAAGTCTTTTCCCATGACGATGATGTCATCCAAATATACAAGGCATGTTTTCCAGTGCAAGCCTTTTAGTACCCGTTCCATTAATCTCTCGAAAGTTGCGGGCGCGTTGCATAACCCAAATGGCATGACATTAAATTGCCATAGTCCATTCCCTACACTGAACGCTGTTTTCTCCCGATCTTCATCCGCAACTTCAACCTGCCAGTAACCACTCTGCAGATCCAATGTTGAAAACAATTTTGAGCCCGATAATGTATCCAGTGTATCATCAATCCTAGGCAATGGGTAGCTATCCTTCTTAGTAACTATGTTTAGTTTCCTGTAGTCAACACAAAATCTCAAGCTCCCATCTTTCTTGCCAACCAACACCACAGGTGAGCTCCAGGGACTGTCTGAAAGCTCAATTACACCAGCTTCTTTCATATCTCTTACCATTTTATCAGCTTCCTCTCTTTTAGCCAATGGTAATCGTCTTGGTGCCTGGCGTATCGGCTTTTCTGCTCCGGTGTCAATACGATGTTTTACCATATTGGTTCTGCCATTCCCTTCAGGTGTACTACAGAATACAGACTTGTGCCGCTCCAACAATTGACGTGCTGCTTTCTTCTGTTCTTCTGAAAGCCCTTCTGTCCATTTCTGCACAAGTTGCTCCATTTCTGCTTTTTGTTGTTTTGTGTTGACCGAGCAATTGATGTTTTTCTGCTCGCACTTTATTATTTTAGCTACCTCTTCACATTGTCCTATGATTGATCCTTTCTTCATTGTTTTCTGGGTATCTGACAGATTTAAAACTCTTACTGGTATTTTGTAATCAGCATCCGATCTAACTAAGGTTTTTCCTATTACGACTTCTTTATAATTTTTATCTTGTTTATTGGCTTCCACAACCCACAACCTGGGTGACCCAGAACCTCCTTCCAATTTTCCCCAAATGATTGTTTCTGATTGGGGTGGCAGCTTTTCTCTGTGATCTAATATTATTCGACGGACACAATTTGAATCTTCACCATTAAATTGGAGTGGCAACTCGACATTTCCGTACGTGAGTACTCCTTTGCCAGCATCAATAACGAATCCATTTGGCCTCATGAAGTCCATTCCTAGGATGACTTCATCCACAATGTCAGCTACAACCACTTCATGTTGAAAGTGAGTATTCCCTATTTCAAAGTTGACCACTTTCTTTCCTTTAATACTTGCACTTTCGCCAGTAGCTGTCTGCATTCGGCATCTTCCTGCTGGTTTTAGTTTCCCTTTCACAACATCAGTGCGGACAATTGTATTTGTGGCTCCCGTATCTAACGTGATGACACAACTTTTTCCATCAATATTAGCCCTAACAGTAAGGCTGTCACCTCCCCTTGTCAATCTCGATACGTGGATGAAGGTTATGGGGCAATCGGTTGTGGGAGCCAGCTTACGCCCCTTTAGGCTGACTCGTTGTAGTTTAACTGATGCGGTGCTGCTCCATCGTCTTCCCTAGCTTGCTGCACACGTTCTTCTGCTGAACGTCGCTGCATAGGCGATGCTGATCTTGCTCGTTTCCTTCTAACATCTCGACATTCTCTCGAAATATGGCCCAACTTGCCACATAACCAGCATCGTATTCTGTCACTTCGAATACTTTCTCGTGCTCTGGGCTTGTAATTGTTATCATCAGCCAACTCTACCCGGCGTATTTTAATTGATGGTTTAATAATTGCTTGTGCCGTTTCATTTGTTAAGGCATAAGCAATGGTTTCTGCGAATGTTGGTTTTGGCGACAACATTACAGCTTTCCTTGTTTCCGGATCACGAATACCATCAGTAAACGCCTCGATCTTCATCTTCTCCATGAAATATGGTGGTGTATTTGAGTGTGCTAAATGAACAAGCCGCTCTACAGCCGAGGAATAATCCTGTAGAGATTCACCATTTCGTTGCAAGCGACCTTTTAGCTCAATCCTGTATAATTCCTTTTTATGGTCGCTGCCATATTTTCGTTCCAATGCATTCATTACTTCAGCATAGCTTTTTCGGTCATTTTCCGGCACTGCCTGTAGTGCTTCAGCTGCTTCACCTTTAAGCGCAACTATCAATGCAGCAAGACGATTTTCTGCGTTCCAAACATTCTGGTCTGCTGCTGTCTCAAATTGGAACTTAAAGATGCCGAAAGATGTGGTTCCGTCATACGATGGTGGTTTCAATTTAATATTAGCTACTTGCTGCACCACCTGGGAAGTAACTTTAGTCGTCTCAACATCCTGCAACCGTTTTTCGAAATCATCAACCTTGGAAAGTACCTTTTTGTTTTCGTCAAGCACTTTTTGTTCTAATTCTTGGATATCGTTTTGAATCTTCTCGACTTTTCCATCGAATGCCGTTGACATTTGTAGAAGTTTCTCATCCATAATTTGTTTGACTTCATCGCGACTCATAGCAATGTTTGTGTTTATTGCTTCTAACTGTTGATTGATGTTGAGACTAATTTCTTCCTCAGTAGCAGCCATTTGTTGATTGATGTTACAACTAATTTCTTCCTTGGTAGCAGCCATTTGTTGATTGATGTTACAACTAATTTCTTCCTTGGTAGCAGCCAAGCTTTGATTCACATTGGAACTTACAACATCCAGTTTTTGATTCATATTGGCATTTACGGCAGCCAATTGCTGATTCTGTTGACTGATGTTCAAACTCATCTGTTGCATCATAGCCATTAACTGCGTAAAATCACAATTTGCAGGTGGCAATGAGGTTATTGTTTCCGCAACAGAACTTTTCTCTTCATCAACTGTTACTGAATCAGCATTCGTACTAATCACTCCAAACTGGTAACTTTCCACAACTACTCCACTAGCTTCCATAGCTTCTCGAAGCCGTATAGTCAATTCAGTTTTGTTGCCGGTTGTTGCCAATCCACGTTGTTCTAGTTCTTTCTTTAACTCAAGAACCTTCAAATCACTTAACAAAACCATTATTAACAGCTAACTAATCCCGCCGCTGTCACCAATGTTACGTTTTTCCAAACTTCCTTCGAATTGGCCTAACTCACAATTCGATAAACGTAATTCCCAATCTCTTTCTGAGTTCGATCACTGATTAGTAAGCACAAACACCAGGTTTTATTAAGTATTCAACAACTTAATTGTTCCACAACAATAGGAAAACAATACAGTAAACAATATTCCTAACTAGAATATTCTTTCAACAGCTTCAGAAACTCCAACGGTTGATTGTAGAAATTTCCAGTTCACAACGTTGAAAATAATACACAAAATATTTCTACTCAATAAAACTTATAACTTTATTACACTTATATCTTTACACAAAACTAATTTAAAGATCACTTTTATAATTTTAACTTCACAATCACAGGTTTAAAATAAAACTAATTAAAAACTACAATAGGTAATCTTCTTATATACCTTCTGCAATACTTCTAGATAATTCGACATCACTTTCCAGAAACCTTGAGAAAATATTAGAATATTCGATTATTTTACGTTATGTTGATTTGATTCATAAAATCGTTTATGTTGACCCTATTTCTAAGAAGAGACAACAACAACAATATTCATTTCATTCAATTTCTGTTATGTTTTGTTGATTTTATTTTCCTGGAAGTGACCGTAATCGTTTAGATCTTTCTGTAATCGTCTAGATTTTCTGCAATCGTAACAGTATTATATGTATTGTAAATAAAAGCTTTCAGCTTACTTACATTGAAATAAATAAATAAATAAATAAATTTCTATATTCGTCCATTACCTACAACAATGACCACATACTTGTTCATTATGCAATATAATTAAATCAAATTATATTTTTCAGTTCGTTTGTTCATGTTAATCGTATTTATTCAATTATTTCATCCATTAACACAGTAATTAGATAGAATGAAATTGGGTTTTATTTTTGTATAATTTATTACGATTTTTCTTCACAAATGTCGTACTTTTCTGACCACAAATACAGTAAAAGATGGGTACATAAATTTCTAAATTGAATAAGCTTTCATGCACTAGTTCAGCAGATTTATGTGAGTTATTATGATTCTCTTTATCCGAGTATGTTGATTTTGTCTAGCATGATATCCATTCAGCAACTAATATAGTACTTGTTGTTGTAGCGACGGGTGTGGTGTTAATCCTCCGGGTACATGTCCAGGAACTCTGCTACTGCCCTTGGACGGTATCAAAAATCGTCAGGTTGGTTAAATTATCAGGATAATTAATTAGGTCGTTTACATCGTGCGGCGTGCCCTCACATGCGGGACACTTGCCAATAGTTTCGGGAACAACTCTACTCATGGAGTTGTTTAGGATGCGTGATCAACCGGATCTTAGTTGGGCTAGGATGGATCTGGTGCTGCAAGGTAGTTGGACCGCCTCATCAGCGAATTTTGGTGGCTTTCTATTTAGGATTCGATTGGGGTTAGTTTGGTAGTTCTTTATTTTGTGGTTTATTTTGTTCTTTATTTTTTTCTTTATTACGTCTTCAACAGTATTGGTGTGGAGTGCTTTTACCAGTAACCTGGCTATCTCTGACATCATGCAGAAAGCACCTTGCTGTAGTACCATCAAGTACTTTGAAGAAATGCTAGTTTCACCCCGACTGAGGTTCGTTTGCTTTTGGTAAGGTCGTTAATCTTGAGTCATATTTTATACTGTGACGTTGTGTTCTCATACTTGAGTTCTTACTTGATGTTTAAAATAAAGAGGGTTTTTAATTCATGCCTAAGATATACATATATTATTTGACCTAAAACGAATAGGTTGACGCCATATTATAATAAAATCTTTGTTTGCTCCTTGGAAAATTACCTTGACATTAGAATACTAACTGTACTATATAAAATTATTAATAACCATTAACCTAAGTATCTGTAACATAAGCTGTTTTTGCAAAATCGTCCAGAACACAAAACTTAATTTTACCAAGAGCTAATTCAAATTATATGGAAAGTTCATTTCTAAGAAGAGATACTAGATTATGGCATTCTATTCCAACTAATACGAGGAATATAGCACGAAGGGATTTATTTAGGGCAGAGTGTGTGAGATATCTGAATGATCAGTAATTGTTGGTATGTGTTATTGATTATTGATATAGATTTCATAACTTTTTTGTTCATATAATTGGTATTAACAATATTGTTGTAATGTTAAGTTTGTTAAATTTTATTTAAAAATTTTTTTTTGATATAAGTTTTCTCTGTACAGTGCAGTTATACTTAACTGCATCAAACGACCCTGTAGTCGTGCTGTATTGATAAAATAAATAAATTAATAAATAGTAGCACCAGTAGCCCTCTAGTTGTGATTTTCGTTTTGATACCAACTTCATGTACAAGGGTTGATAACTACCCAATTTTCTGATGCATGACTGTGTGTGAGCGGATATCACGTGCGTATTCTAGATCATTGGGCTGTGTTATTGGGTTCTATTGGATGCCGCGATACGCTCTAAAACTGAGAAATAGGAGCGTGTATAGTACACAGCCTTGTCTTACTCCTTGGTAATTGTAATATTTATCACTTTGGGTGTCCTTTGTATTGATATTGTGTTTTTCAGCATCCTGATAAATTGGGTTGATTAGAACTTTTATTTTCTGCGGGCTGCCAGTTTCCAGCAATTTCCAGCTAGCGTTTCTGTTCAATAATATGCTCGTTCGAAGTTTACAAGAAGTAGATAGTGGTAAGCAGCTAAGTTAGGAAAAAACAACCGTCTTTTCGTTTGGTTGGTGTCTTTCGTTGTTCCATGTATCTCCTAATATTAATATTAGACCTTCGGTTATTATTGCTGCTCCTGCTTTGAATACTACTGCAGGTATGTTGTCGGTATCAGCGGCTTTGTTTCTCTTCAGTTTTTATTTTCAATTCCCTAGGTAGATTTGTTTAATAATTTCGTATAGCTGGCATTTTCAGACTAGATGTTTCTTTCATTTCCTTGGCAGTTGTCGTTTAAACTTCAAGTATTCCATTTATTATGCTGCTGTTCATATTTTGCAACGTTTATTGATAGTGTTATTGTATTTGTTGGCGAACTTTTTAAAAGTTGCTGTTTCAACATTTTTAAGAATTTCTTCAGTATAACCATTTATCATCACTAATATGCTTTTCATTATTATATACTTATCTTTCTACTCGAGAATCTGTAGCAGTTTTGACGAAAAATGTTTTGAATTTGATCCCATTTTTGACCAATCCTGGTAATTTCTATGCTTGGTAGATTGAACTGGAGATATTGTTTGGAAATACTATCTTTATTTTTGTCGCTCAATCCTAATCGTACTGAATCTTTACCGATTTAGGATGTTGTGTTTACAGTGGCTGGTTTGATTTGAACGTTGCATCTGACATCTTGTAAGGAAAGAAATTTCTTATTGACCAATCCGTGATCGATTTGGTTCCTCCATCTGGTGATGTCCAAGTGTGTTTTCTTAAATGTGAATTTGCTGGCTCTTATAAATAGCTTACTTGTGATAAAACAGTATATATTTCTATGATCATTATTGTTCTGATATTCCAGTCTCCTATTTGTGTCCGGGTACGATTGTGAATGGTCGATATTTTTTTTTTTAGTTTCCGTTTTTTTAAAGAAACCTTTTCCTTACAGTCGTCAATATTTTTAATTTATAATGTTATCCATTTTAATAACGAACGAGCTGAGATCGACCGAACTATATTTAAGAGAGATTACCTAACTATATTTAATAATAACACAAGTACGTATTTTTATACATATTGTTTATTATCATTCATAACATTTCTATAGCCGACGTAAAGGTATTTGCAATTTAGTCAATGGGATAATACTATGAGTGTTTGTACCCTCAAGTTATATTTTCACATGAACTATTTATACATAAACTTATATCACCATTTTGCTCATAATTTAAGACAGAAATGCTTTCGATTTTAATATTTATTTTACTTTAAAAAAAATCCGTTTTTGAATATAAAAGAAAAAATATTTAAATAGCTCAAACTTTTGCAAGAAAATTGATGTTAAAAACACAAATATGTGATGAATTTAATGATGATGTCACGCTAGCTATTCATTTATTTAGAAAACATCAAAACCAAAAGTAATGTATTATATATCTGATAATTACAATGATTTTAATGCAACATAGTTTAACACTTATTCTTATTAAAAATAATAATAATAATAAACACAAATAAAATCGATTTAAAATGTAATGTAAGCACAACAAAATACCTTTCAGACTGTCCAGACGGCACCGTATTATCCATAAATTGAAAAAGTATATTTTGGGATCGCCTTACTTTTAAGTCAAATTAAACATCGATTATTTATTACAGAAAAACAGTATTTTAATTTTTAATTAGTGAATTACACGTTTTTCGATAAAATTTATATCTTTCACTTTTATTTTTTAATACAAAAACATGAACTTTTAGAATAGCACTCTATCATTATAACACAGATGGCGTTTTTGTCGCATGATGTAAAATCAATTAACTTGTATTTATGTTTATCATAATATGTAGATGTTTATTTTGTCCATATAATGTAATATTATTACCAAAAACAAATTAGGCACTAAGTTTATTAAACACAAATTTGTGTTTCCTCAATAAAGGAACAATACCATTTATCTTTGTTTACTTGAAAAATCTTATAGTTTTTACGCACAATTAAAAGCTAACCAAAACATAAAAAAAAGAAACAGACACTTTAATACTCTAATAAAATCACTTCTAATTCCAACTATGTATACTTAAAAAGGCACTTTTTACTATTATCAAAATATTGTTAATGAATTAGGGTGTCATCGAAATTTTAACACATCCAACAAGTGTCAGCCATTTTGTTTTTCTGTCAGTCACGAAGATGACTGATGATCATCTTGATTCTCGTTTGCAAAGAAAAATGCAATTTTATGCATCTGCGGTACTTTTTGCTTTATCTGACATCTATTGAGGAAAAATTCATAAGCGTAACTACCTCTAAATAAATGTTATTTTAATTATAAATAATAAACTAGAGGTAAATTAAACTGTTTTGAATGTTAGTTAATCGTTTTTTCTTGGTCGAAAAAAATTATGAATATATTATTTTTAAAAATCAATTAAAATATTGTAGAGCAGTTTTGATCATGTTGGTATCCGTGCTACAGCGTGAAAAATACATTTCTGTCAAACAATAAATATACCAAATATATATTATTAAAATATTATTTTTAATTGGCATTCATGTGTTCAAAGTTGTGAATAGTCAAATAAAATGTTATATTAATATTTAAGTAAGTGAATTTATATAAATATAGTATTTCTATAAATTATTTAAAAGTTATACTATAATATATTTTTTTGGCTGTTACAGGAATAGAATCGATGTTTATAAGCGTCGTACAGGAACCTGCTATACGAACCTGGAAGAGATTATCAAATATATTAAAAAAATATATTTGGGAAAAGTGTTATTTACATTTAATTAAATCAATCGAAGCTATGCCACGAACATCAAGAAGACGTCGAAGATCTCATTCTCGATCTTCCCGTTCAAATATTAGTAGTTATCGTGACCATAAAAGGAGAAAAATAATCAATAGTACATCTAGTTATGAAAGTAACTCCAAGCAAAAACGGCACAAAGAGAATTCAAGTGTCAAAAATAAATCAAGTTTTAGACGAAGTATGTCCACCGAAGATGCAGGAGGAAAACATAAAAGTCGAAGGGATTGTGATACACGTCGTCGGCGTTATAGGGAGAGAAATAGAAATAAAACAGAAAAGGAAACAAGAATAACAAAGCCTGCTGACGGTTCCAGTAAAATACAAGACGATGATGAAGGACATTTAATATACACTAATGGAGATTTATTAAAAAATCGTTATAAAATAATTTCTACGCTAGGAGAGGGTACATTTGGGCGAGTTGTGAAAGTAAAGGATATTGAAGTTGATCATTGTATGGCCTTAAAAATCATTAAGAACGTAGAAAAATATCGTGAAGCAGCGAAATTGGAGATTGATGCACTAGAAAAAATTAATGGGAAGGATCCTAACTGTAAATATTTATGTGTTCGAATGATTGACTGGTTTGACTACTACGGTCATATGTGCATTGGTTTTGAAATGTTAGGTTTAAGTGTTTTTGATTTTTTAAAAGAAAACAATTATGAACCTTATCCAATAGATCAGGTCAGGCATATGTCTTATCAATTATGCTATGCTGTTAAATTTTTACATGATAATCGCCTGACACATACTGATTTAAAACCAGAAAATGTTTTATTTGTGGACTCTGAATATACAACCACCTACTGCACAAAGAAAAATAGAAGTTCCGTTTATCCCATTCGGCGTATAAAATGTACAGATATACGTTTGATTGATTTTGGCAGTGCAACTTTTGATCATGAACATCATAGTACAATTGTTTCAACACGACATTACAGAGCGCCTGAGGTTATATTAGAATTGGGATGGACACAACCGTGCGATGTATGGTCGATTGGTTGTATTATGTTTGAATTGTATTTGGGAATGACTTTATTTCAAACACACGATAATTTTGAACATTTAGCAATGATGGAAAGAATATTAGGTACTATACCCCATCGTATGGCTCGAAAAACCAAAACAAAATATTTTTATCATGGAAAGTTATGTTGGGACGAAAAGTCATCCGGTGGTCGCTATGTTCGTGAACATTGTAAACCCTTAGCTCGGTACATGACTTCTGATACACAAGATCATGTATTATTATTTGATTTAATAGAAAAAATGTTAGTTTACGATCCCGAAAATAGAATAAATTTACACGAAGCGTTCAAACATCCATTTTTTGACAAAATACCACAACATCAACGGCTAACAAATGATCAACCTAATTTAGCAACAAGCAGTAGCTCACGTGATTTATCGCATAGTTTGTCAAGATGAGATAAAACACGATTTAATTGTAGCAATTTAGCTACAGTTAAATAAATCTAATAAAAAATATTGATTTCGTAATTTAAATTGATTTTATTTTGGTTACAAATAAAATAAATTAGTGTAATCAAAGACGACTTAATCGATTTTAATATTTAATAATGATTTTATTATCTAGCATTTCGTTAAACATTATTAGTATAAGTTGTTAATCTAATTACATATTACATATTGCATAAAATGTCCAAGGGTTTTTGGAACAATCTGCATGAGTATTTAAAATTAAATATGAAGTTTATTTTCGTTTTGGAATCTGGATGTTCCGTCCTTTGTTCAGAAATTCTACAGTTTTTCATATTTCTAAAATTTTATCATTTTATTGAACTATTTTGTTCTGTTTTGGAACAGCAGCAAAAAATGAAACATGTTATCAAATTTGAAACCTCAAAATCATTTGATTTAAAATATTGGTGTAAAACCAACTTCATCGACAATCTCATAGCCTATGATTTTCATTCCGCAATGAAACTAACTAAGATGTTTCGGTCTATACGATTTTCCATCTAAGTCTACATTAATTACATTTGTAAGGTGTGGATAGACAAATAAGGGCAGCTCAAAACCCGGCAGACACGGGTGCAAACCCCCATCAGAGCAACAAGCGTTTTTCGAACTTTTCTTGAAAATCTACGATAATCTACAATAACAAACCACTCGCTGGTCTTAAATAAGCCTTAACCAATTAAACTGAATGAACTGATGAAATTACAACGTCGAAGAAATTTGTAAACGGCACCAAAGTAGTTTAGTATAATGGATGATTTAACAGTCTACATGCCAGTTCATGAAAAAAATGAACAGCTTTTAAAATAAAATTAACATTGGTTTCTTACTTTATTTTTAATTTATTGGAACAAAATAAATTAAATTCAATAGAGCAAGTGCCGATCATTGATTTCGTATTGATTGGAAACAGCAATGATGTTGATAATAGAAATATTACCCATCCTATTTAATGAAATTTAATAAAAAAAAATTCAAAATGAATAACATTTCCATAAAATCATGTCTTAAAAACGATTGAAAAATTCAACTTAAGTAGGTAACTGATGATGAAGTTTCAACTTCGAAATCCGAAATACCATCCCCTTGGTGGTGCAATGAATAGCGTGTCTGCCAAAGGATTCGAACATTAGCACTGATGAAGTTATGAGTTCGAATCCCAATCGAAACACATATAAAGAGAAAAATGGAGCTTTAATATAATAAACTGTAACTAGAAAAACCCAAAACTGATTTCGTATTGAAAAAATTCAAAGCATTCACAAAGTTACTAGAGCTTAATTACTTATAAATCCCGAATAGTTTTGTAGATGTTATTACACTACACAAATCATTCGTTCGCCAAACTTCAAATCTGCTACACTTTAATTCACAACCAGATGTTAATTATTTTCAGATAGGGATCCCACCTTTTTAGAACGTTTAGAAATATTGGCAAAAAATGTAATCGAAACCAAAAAAATAAATTTCATATTTATAATTACGTCACAAACGACCAAACATAAACAAAATAGTATTAGAAACAATTTTATTAGTGTATATTGTATGTGTGCTAGGGTGTTCCGGCCGCATAGACTCATGTTTTAGTATTGGACCTAAAAATTCAATCAAAATTTCAGCTTCCTAGATCAAAACTGTGAATGGCACAAACCGAGTTTATTTCCCATATAACATGGAAAAATGACGTTGTTGCGCAAATATTAATAACCGTTATAAATTTTTTTCCAATTTCGGATAACTGTCTTTTGATTAATAAAATTTCCCCCAAAAACGTCCCTCTGATTATTTTCAAAGATATGCTGGTTTGGACATTCTCAGAAATTCTGATTTATCTGAGAATGTTCAAACAAGCATATCTTTGAAAATAATAAATTTATGGCGTCAATCATTTGCGCCTTTTTTTGGAAATTTGGATTCGAACCCACACTCATCAGTACCACTGATTTTCATTACTGGCATTAACAGGTACGCTCCATTGAAGAAACTTGCTCAAATTTACTTTTATTTACCCCACCTCGAACAAATTGTGTTTATGTTTTAGTTATTTCGAAGTTTTTACGATACGACTGATGTGTTCAACTGTTCATATGCGAAGGATATGTTCAAAAGAAAGGAAAGGAATACCAAATATAAACTAAAAAATTTATTTGGAGAAACTCATGCTTTCGAATTGGAAAATTTAGTCAAAATTAACGCCCTAGAGAAAGTATAGTGTGCTCTTCCAAGTGATAATCTTTCGCTTGTATTATTATATCACTCTTGCTGTAAATTGTATACTCGAGTGAAATGAGTATCCGTTTAGCATCGTTAAACAATATACTAATTTCAATCATAAAGTTTCATTTCAGGTATTTGGTTTGCACTCAGCTTTTGAAAGGTTCGTAAAATCTTGATAAACAAACTTTTAACGCTGATTCAATTTTAATTTTGGTTTGGAGTGCAGTGAAATCTTAAAATCAAATAATTTTATTTTATTGTTGCAAAATTACCGTTTTTGATTTCACACAGTGAATTTTGTAAAATATTCCAGCACCTTTCACTATTCACAAGCCACACAGAAAACCACACAGTTGTCTTTTTTAATTTACTTATTATAAAAATCTACTGAACACTAACAAAATCTTAAAGAAAGTCAGGTAAGTGCGAATATAATTCGCTCGCTGAGGGTTCCGTGTATATAATATTTGGGAAAAAAGAGTTTTTGTTAGTTTCACGTTTATTTGAAATTACAACCAGTAAAAAAAAATTAAGTATCGATTTAGAAAAATCCCTACACCCGTGAATTTTAAAAAAATTTTGAAGTCTTCTTCTTTAGCCGCGTTATGAAATTTTCTATGGAGTAAAATTTGTATATTCGCGTCATCAAGTTTTTTTGAAGAACAAAAATATATAATTTAAATCATTTCTATTTCTCTATATTTTTAAATTAAATCTAGCTATCATTTTTTAACGTTTCAAATTGCGTTGTTGATATCGTGCTCGACTGATGTTCTTTAGGTAGTGAGGTCAATTTCTGGTGTGGTACATATTTTTTTATTGTTTTTTTTTAATTTTTATTAAATACCATTAAAATTATATTTTTTTTTTATTTATGAATTTATAAAAATAATAAAAATTTCTTTATACGAATTTTAAAAAATTGATCTATAACGCAGTTTTTTAAAGTTATATTGCTACTGTCTTGCAATTTGCATTCGAGTCATCATGCTAAATAAATATTGCATATATATAAAATTGAAAGTTGTTTGTCCTTTATGCATTAATACATTAATCATCATGAAAATTTGGGAAGTTGTTGTGTACACTTAATTTGCTTTTTATTTAACTATCATTTTAAACAGTAGTTTGCTTTGATCAATGTTTTTTTTGTTGAACATAATTTTTATGAAATTAAAAATAACATAAGAAAAATAGTATAACCTGAAACAATTACATTTGTATATCAAAATTATATATATACAAATACATATATACCTATATCAAATACATATATATACATATATCAAAATTATATATATACATATGTGTTGGAATTTAACATGATGTTACAAAGTTTATCATCTTCACCAAGCATGTTTCTAAAACTAAGTGAAGACTTAATACTTGTAACTTGCTACTTGATACCATCGATTATATCGATTTTAAGCTCACCATTACGAGACAGAGATCGCATAAATTCTACACAAAGAAGCATAGCTTATGCATGATTAAACATGGATGGCAATCATGATAAATAAAATAATTAAAAATGGTGGCACTTAGCCGATAGTGATTTCCAAACGGCAACAATGCGCATTAATACCAATGAATTTGCTTAGCTTTCCGCAGGAAGATTTGTAAAATTTAAACTTGTTGATCTATTGGTGTGACAACCACGCGTACTTTAGTTCCTGCTATTAGTATATGAGTTATCTTGAGATATCGTATACCACTGGCAATAGCAATGCAATCTCATTAGCCAAAGTGATATCTTAGTGGTGCTGGTGGATGAAGTATGTTCAATCAACTATATCATCCCTTACTCTAAGTTATGGAATATTCTTTGATGATACGCAATTTTTTTAAAAATAAAATGTGTTTGGTAGTAGAAATTACAAGGTGTGTCACAACAATACATAAAAAACTTTTAAGAACAAGGTCCCACAATAACATGCTTTCTAAGGTGTTGATAGACGCAAATTTTTATATGATATGTTTTGATTATTTTATATATAAAAATGTATATAAGTTCCAAGCAACTAGAATACTGATAGATGTGAAACCCAGAATAATTTTAATGATTTTAATTTGCGATGCTACAATAATTGGAAGACCAAAAAAAAACACAGCTATTTCACAGATTTAAGTTTTCACTTCTGTCGGCAGTCCTTAACACTGCCTTCTTTTTTGTTCTTTTGTAATGTTCGTAGATAGGGCGGGGGGGACAAAAAAAATTTTAATTTTTACCAAAAACGCTCGTTTTTGGTAATAACTCCAAAACGAAGCAGTCGAAAATTCAATGAAAATTTTTTTGAAATACTTCCATTTTTTTCGATTTTTCTAAACCAGACTCGATTCCTTAAAAAAAACTTTTTTCTATGATAGCAAAAGTCTATTTTCAGCACGCTTAATCCCCTGTGAAAATGGGTTCTTTTTCACTAGTGTAAAAAGAATAACAAATTGTAGTTGATATGGTATCTTCATATAATTTTACAAAGTTTTTAAAACAAAGCAACGATGAAAAAATAGAATACGAATTTTGAATGTTATTTTGTCGATTTCTAATTTAATAATTTCTAATAAATATCGTTTATATATTAACTATCATAGAAAAATTTCAATTTCCTACGCGAGATAAAACATTTTACGTTCGTGAAATTGCCCCACTCGACGCTAACGCGTCTCGTGAACAAATTTTCACTCACAAAAAAACGTACACTTACGAAAAAGCGTTTGCTACAATAAAATAAAATTATTTGATTTAAAGTTGATGGCGTTCAAATATTAAAATTTACAAACGGGGTTGTTTAAATTTTTTTGGAGTAGAGTAAACCTTATCACCACTGTCTTTGGCTATGTCATGACGGTATGAATTCATGCTATGGGTTGACACTTGACATGTACATAATTATAATCTTTTTTGTAAATAAAATTTCTTGTTGTCTTCAGGAGCTTACAAAAGAACAAAAAACTTTGTAAGCTTCTGAAGATGATGTAAAAATCGAAAGAAATCAGATCGAGCGTATAATTTAAATATAACTGAGACTGCGTTCCAATTGATGCTAAATTGTACTAAAAGTACTCTGCGAAATACCAACAACGAATAAAATTTACAAAGAAATATTCATCATGTTTCGCCAAGTACCAGCGGTAATACCTATCGTATTTATAATATGTTCATGTCAAGTGTCAACCAATTCAGAATTTGTTAAACGACTATAACAATTGTGTTAGATTAGAATTATATGAAATATATAATTGACAATCATTATGTCAATATCAATATTTTTTATAATATTGATCCGATCCTTCAGGTGGCAACCCTATTTTCAGATCAAACCATGAGCTCGCCAACGGTTAGTATGAGTGGCCAACATCTAGATAAATCAAATGTGAAACCAATTACTCTTAAATGATCATAAAATGGTAAAATTATCAGATATAACATGATAGGAAACCGATGACAGAAAAATACGATAGGTAACGATTAGTGTTATATATACCCTGCTTAAACTGTCCCATTAGAAAAGGTACAATCCTATAGAATATTGATGGCAACTGGATAGGAAAAGGACGATTTTAATGGGATCAACCGAGAAATTTTTTACTTCATAAAAATTTTGGATAGGAAAGACTCATATTCAATAGGAAAATGGAATTAAGCTCACAATCCTTTAAATATCAGACTTTTCCTATTGAAATATTTTATAGGAATGAACGTAATTGAAAAGGAAATTAAAACTTAGACAATATTTTTCTTATGACAAGATTCCTTAATAGAATTCTTTATAGTTTTCAAGGAAATTTTTAAATAGGATTCTATATAGTTTTATGGGAAGACATTGAAATAGTTTCAATAGGAAATGGATAATTTTTACAGGAAAATACGAATAAAATTTTTCTTATGTCTTGGTCAAATTCACTAGAGCATTATCCGACTTAGAAATATATAGTTAAAATCATTTTATGTGTTTTAGTTATCGCTTCTCGGCTGAAAGACTATAATAATAGTGATTAAGGTTGTATATGTTAATTTAATTTTAATTGATTATTATTTAATAGGATATTTGACGGTTTTAGAAATTCCCATTAAAACATAGTCAATCCCATTAAGAATCGAAAAGGATTCCATATGAAATTCTAAGACTGCAAAACTCCCTTTAAAATGTGATTATTCCTATCATAAAGTCAAGTAGGATTCTTTATTATTTAATAAAAACTTTGACGGTCGCAGAAAATTCAATCCCAACGAATAATATATAATCCTATAAAAAGGTTTTAAAATGTTGTGAAATATAAAGTAAAAAGATTATAATTAATGATAATAAACTGAGAGTAACACGTTTTGTATTTTATTTCCATTTGACATACAGCTCAAGAATATATAACCATAGAACTATAATATAATTTACATAACATTGTATACAAAAAACAGTTGTACCAATACAACAAATATGAATTCTTTAATTCCAACACTCCTACTGAATTAATATTTACTGAAGGTAAGTCCCATACCCATGTTGCATTTCATATGCTTCAATGTAGGAAGCCCTTTTGTAAGTACATCTGCAACCATATCTTGTGTAGATACATATTTCACAATGACGTTTCCTTGATCAACTGCCTCTCTTATATAATGATGCTTCACGTCAATGTGTTTCGTTCGTTGATGATAAGCATTGATAGTTGCAAGACTAATTGCACTTTTGTTATCACAAAAAATTGTGATGGACTCTTCGCAACTAATTTCTAATTCCTTCTGCAAACTTTTCAACCATGATGCTTCTTGTATACTTGCAGATAACGACATATACTCTGCTTCTGTTGAAGACAGAGCCACAGTTGGCTGTTTCTTTGTACACCATGAAACAGCACCATCTTGAATTGTGAAAACATAGCCTGATATTGATTTACGTTCATCAATATCACTAGCCCAATCCGAATCAGAAAAACCAGTAATATTTTCACTGCCATCTCGTGAGAATACTAATTTAGACTTCAATGTCCCTTTGAGATAACGGAAAACTCGTTTCACAGTCTGCCAATGGGTTCTTCCAGGATTCTGATTGAATCGACTCAAACTGCTTACTGCATACGATATATCAGGACGTGAAACTTGAGCGGCATACAATAGACTACCGACTGCTTCCTGATACGGAATTTTTGACATTTCTTCTTCTTCTTCTTTGTTCTTATGAAATAAATACATGGATCAACTTTTGACTTCGTTAATCCGAATTTTAGTAATGCATCATCTAACTTGATGTTCCAAATTCTGCTTGCTTGTTTAAGTCCATAGATAGACTTTTTTAGTTTACAGACTTTTAAACCACGATTAAAACCTTTAGGTTGCAGCATGTATATTTCATCGTGTAAATCTCCTTGTAAAAAGGCTGTAACTGCATCCATTTGATCGATTTTTAGATCATATTTTGCGGCCATAGCTACAAGAAATCGTAGCGAACTATATCGCACAACTGGAGAATAGGTTTCTTCATAGTCAAAACCTTTCTTTTGTGCGCATCCTTTTATAACCAATCTTGCTTTATGTCTTATGATATGGCCATCCGAATTTCTTTTTGTCTTGAAGACCCACTTGCTATCAATTGGATGTTTATTAATAGGAAGATCAACCAAATCCCAAGTTTGGTTTTCCTTTAGTGCTTCAAGTTCTTCGTTCATCGCTTTGTTACACAAATCACTATCAGAACGACTTAATGCTGCTTCTATTGTTGATGGGTCATTAAGTTCAATAGCTCTTGAAGCATATGTGACATAGTCATCCATTTGTATTGGTTTCGGTGCTCTTGAAGATCGACGAGGTTCATCAAAATTTTGATCAACATTTAGTTCAACTTCTCTTGGTGGTACGAAGTTGTCGTCCGCTTCTATATTAACTCCAGTGGCATTACCAATAGAAAAGGATTCATCCTCTGATGTATGATATTCTTCATTTCCCGTAGAAAATTCATCCTCTGAGGTTGAGGTTTCAGAATCAGGTTGTAAAACATCGTCTGATGTGTTGATATCAACGTTCCCCACTAAATTTTGATTAACTGTTGTCTCGATACTTTCTTTATCTTCCCAATCTGGGAAAAAATCAAAATAATTAATATTATTGACAAATTCACTTACTTGATTATTTTCCATATACATTTTCAAAAAAATTTACATCTCGAGTAATTTTTATGTTTTGTTTGCGTAATTCATAAACCCGATAAGTACCGGAATTTCCTCGATAGCCCATAAATAAGCATTCAGTTGATTTCGGATCAAATTTTTTGCGTTTCTGTTTCGGAATGTGAGCATAGCATTTAATACCAAAGATACGCATATTTGATAAGTTAGGCTTCTTTCCCGTCCATAATTCCTCAGGTGTTTTGTCACTAATGCTTTTACATGGTGAACGATTTGTAATGTACACTGCGGTGTTGACTGCTTCAGCCCAAAACTTCTTTTCTAACTTTGCATCAAAAAGCATGCAGCGGGCCTTTTCAACAATTGTACGATTCATTCTTTCAGCTACTCCGTTTTGTTCTGGAGTGTATGTGGCCGTTAATTGATGTTCAATTCCTAGACTTTTAAAATTTTTATTGAAAACTTCATTGCAAAATTCTGTTCCATTGTCAGATCGTAGAATTTTTATTCGACGTTCAGTCTGATTTTCAACATATTTTCTAAATTCCTCAAATTTGCTGAAAACTTCTGATTTATTTTTGATGAAATATACGAAAACTTTTCTTGTGTAGTCATCCACAAAAATCAGAAAATATTTGGAACTTCCTAGAGAAGGTTCCTCTATTGGTCCACATACGTCAGAATGAATCATTTCTAGTACTTGACTTGCTCGTTTATCGGAACTTCCAAACGAACACCTAGACTGCTTTCCTAACGCGCAAACTGAACATTTAATGTTTTCTTGTTTAAAATTAACTCCGGTGGCATACCCATTTTTAAGTTTATTCATACTATTAGGATTAATATGTCCTAATCTTCTGTGCCATAAGTTAAAGTTTGATTGAATTACACTTGCATTTAAAGCACATTTTCGTTTATCTAAATCTAGTTTGTACATACCATCATTTAATGACGCCGTTGTAACCAATATGTTATCGGCATTGTACACTTTACATCCTTCTGAATCGAATATGACATGATGGCCTTTATTAATCATCTGACTTACTGACAATAAATTTACTGATAAATTTGGTACATACAAAATTTTATCAACATTAGCTGTTGTACTTTTATTTTGAACCATAAGGGATAGTTCAGCATTACCGGAACATTCGACAACCAGAGAAGAATTATTTGCGATGACTACTTCATTGTTGCTGACGGTGTTTGTAATATTCTTTAATAAATTTTTGTTCGATGTCATATGTGCAGACGCACCAGAATCAATATACCAGTCATTTGTAATTGAACTTGCAGCAAATGATGTATAAAGACTGGTTCCTGGCTGCATTTTCTTTTTAAAAGACTTTGATGATGATGGTTTTGGTGATGATGTAGAAGACTTCTTGTTTGGACAATCTGAAGCAAAATGTCCATAGTTATTACAATCAAAACAACGAACACCCCGTTGTCTACGGTGATTGTATTTTTTGCCGTAAAAAGCTGTAGCTCCTTCATCGTCAGATTTTCTGCTTACTAATTTCACATCTTGTAAGATTTTCGTCTTGATTGAATCGGCTGATATTTTAATACCGGAACTTTCAATTCCCATGATCATTGGTTTGTAACTTTCAGGTAAACCGGCAAGTAATATGGTTCCAATCCATTCATCGGTTACAGTCAATCCAATGGCATTCAGTTTATGTGCTGTAGTTATCACTATATTTACAAAATCTTCCACAGATTCACATTTTTCTAGATTTGTTGTGATTAACTTTCTTAATAAACTCACTTTACGAGTGAGACCAGAGTCTTCAAACGCCTTTTCCAAATTATGCCACGCTTCTTTCGCCGTGGTTGTAGACTTGACGTGTACATAATTTATCGGATCCAACAACAAAATTATTCTAGAACGTGCTTTGGTAGATTTTGTGATATCTTCGGTGTCACCTTTAATGCAATCCCATAAATCTTCGAGTTCTAAATAGGATTGAACTGCGAATTTTCAAGTGTCGTAGTTATGATGGATTGTGACATGTTATAATTTATAAAATTATTTAAAACTTTTGATTATAACTTGATAACTAATTTAACTATTATAATTTTTACTTTTTAGTTTTACTATTAACACGTATCACTGGGCACATAACCTGTTGTGAAATATAAAGTAAAAAGATTATAATTAATGATAATAAACTGAGAGTAACACGTTTTGTATTTTATTTCCATTTGACATACAGCTCAAGAATATATAACCATAGAACTATAATATAATTTACATAACATTGTATACAAAAAACAGTTGTACCAATACAACAAATATGAATTCTTTAATTCCAACATAAAAGGATTCAATGTATTTCTATAGGATAATTGAATAGGATTCAGTCGATTTCAAAAGCAAAAAAAAAATTATTTAATAGGATTTTATAGAAAATTTTCGATGCAATTTTCCCATTAAACTTTGTTTTTCAATAGGATAGTTTAAGCAGGGTATGGAATGTACGATAGAAAACGATTAAAAACGTGTTCAGTTTCACAAAAAAAAATCTCAAGGTAAAGAAATATTTTTCGTTTTTATAATCCATCTATATTGTCAAATAAATTGACTGTTATGGTCTTTCTAAACGGTGATTCCCGCGCACAAATTCGAGGTCGAACTAATGCCAACAATTTATAAAACTGTTCCTTAGACGTTCTCAAGTATGACTGAAACCGTAAGGATAATTACGGAGTTCTATAAATAAATTTGCAGACCCAGCGCCTAAATAATGCCCCGACAACCTGGCAATAACTGCTAAATCTGGTTGTTGTGACCCATATTCTAATTCCTATTTCTACTATTAAAAAAATAAATATATGTAATGTTGTTTTTACGCAAAAGTGTTTTCTGGGTTATTATAACTATCAAATAGAAATATGTACATATATTATATTAACGTATCTTTCCCGGCTATTTTTGTTCAACCTTTTGTTTTATCCTACTCAGCAATGAGAAACTTTTAGTCCGTCTCTAAATCAGTTTCTGCATCTTGGTTACTAAACAAATTCTTCCAACAGTTTTGACAGTAACCTTTTGCCAATCAGCAGCACAATTAAAACTCATTAATATTAACATTACTTGTGAAATTATTTTTAAGTACGTTGATCTCTTCGGTTTTTTTTTCAGTTGTTAATACCACCATATATTTCATTTAAACTTTTTTGTAAAGCGATGTAAGCGCGAGTTGTTAGTGTAGTTGTTTACTGTAGGTACAAATTCCTTAAAAACCAAGTTTTTAAAAATATTAGAAGTGAACCATGTCTTCTGCGAATTGTAATATGAAACAGAGAGACGATAAATTATGTTAAAATAAACTTTAAGAAGGGCCGAGCCTCTTTGTTTGTCGGATTTTCTCCAATTTTTTTTATTTTGGAATGTTTGTCTATGTTTAGGTAACAAAAAACAGAATTAATTACGATATTCACGCTATTTTGAGATATATGGTTTGGTTACTCGAAAATGGTGTTTCCCATCTGTTCCTATTACTTTAATTAAAACTTCTCAGCTTCATGCTCCACTGAGCTTCTCTTTGAGAATTATTACTACTCCGACTAGCATTTTGTAAGGGCTTAGATCTGGGTCGGATACGGCTTTTCCTACCACTGAACACTGAACACTGATATGGACCGCGCGAGGCAAACTGAACAGGCTTGATCTGCAGTAATGTAACGCCTTAAACTATCCAAACCGGATCACGCAGTCCTACTAAATCCCGACCAGGACCGGAATCCGGATCAGTTGAAATAGTGCATTCACTAATCACTATATACTACATGAAAGTACAATTTTTGTAGATACGTAATTTTCAAAATGTCTAATAAATTCGTTTATAAATCTATTCTAAGTTTATACTTACCTATACGTAAGGGCTAACCAGCGAAAACTTAAGAGACTTAAGACAACTTAACGAATGTCAAAAATCTAATTTCCAACTAGCGAAAACTTAAGAACTTAGCCAGACGTCAAAATTTTTATTTCTGAAATATTTATTCACTTATTTGATATATTTATTCACATGTTTGATATATTATTTAAAACAACAAAAGAATTATTATTTACTTGCATACTTTATTTAGTTTTGTTATATATACAATTATACATTTAAATAAATAAACTTATACAATAATTACATATAAATAAAATAGCGTTTGACAAAGTTTTTGAGTTCCTGCAAATAAACAAAATAAAAATTATTAAAAAAAAATTAAATGAAAACTATATGGTTTAATTAAATTATGGTACATTACAACACTGATATTTTATAAAACTATTTTGATCTTCCACATAAATTTTATTTAAAACTTTCACTTGGTTGAAACACAATTATTTTTAGGTTATGAACAAAAACTACATAATAATAATCAATTTTTGTTTTATTTATTGGAAGTGTAGTCGTCAGGATGCGTTTTATGATAATATATCAAGTTAATTAAATAAATAACACGTATATGAACTAAGAACACGTTTATCGTTTGACGTTTTATTTCAGACTCTATTTTACAATGATACATGACATATTCACAATAGCTATATTCACAATGGTTATATTATTTACTACTACAGATTCGGCCGTCCTGATGTCCACTATCGCCCCTGATGTGGATATGCATTTTCTTGTTATTCGTTGAATAATTCGTTGGATCATTCGTTAAATCATTCGTTGAATCATTCGTTGCCGAACTGTTATCATCTAGAATCCATTCATTCCGATATTCGTAGTCGTTCGTGTCAAAACTTTTGTTTAAAATCCAATCGTCGCTATACTCGTATTCGTCAGTGTTATCATCGTCCGTACTATAATAATTGTCCGTATCATTCTGTTTCCACTTTTTCATATTAACAGGATCAAATATGCCATGAAAAGGCATCTGGGTATTTTTAAACCCATCTATATCACTCAACTCGTATCTATCATTATTTAAGACCGTTTTAACCACATAAGGTCCTTTATACTTCGGTTGCAATTTTCGATTTATCCCCGGTGTTGGGACATTCCTTATTAAAACATAATCTCCCTTTTGGTACGTCTCAGGAGGTTTATGTCTCTTATCGTAGTATTGTTTATTCTTGCGTTGTGTTTCAATAGCTTTGAGCGCAGCAGTTTTTCGTATGTCGTTAAGATCTCGTTTTGTTTGGTTTTCAAATTTTTCGTCTAAAAATTCGATAACTAAATCATCAGATTTTCGTTTTTGTTTAACGCCAAACAACATAATACTTGGAGTAGTATCCAATGAACGTGAAACCGTATTATTAAAAACATATTCTGCTGAGTCCAAAAAATGATCCCAATCATTTTTATCTTTATTACAAGATTTACTAAGAATAGGAGTGAGAACTCTATTCATACGTTCGACTTGTCCGTTAGCTTGTGGGCAAGAAGTAGCTACCATAACGTGACGTATGTTTTGGTCATTCATAAATTCCTCAAATTTGTTCGAACGAAAACAGCTCCCTCTGTCAGATACTAAACGTGTTGGTTTACTAAACCACTGAAAGTAGGACTTCAAATGCTTGATTGCTTCGTTGGTATTTGTAGTGCGTGTTGGGTATAACTTTACAAACTTACTGAATCCGTCGATAATTAAAAATACGTATTGATTCCTTTTTTTAGTTGTTGGCAACGGCCCGTAATGATCAACGTGTATGGTTTCAAACGGAACTATACCCTTTTCAATATTGTGTAAAACTCCTTCTTTTCGTCCATCTTTAGGTTGATATACAAGACATTTTAAACAACACCGAATATGATGATTAATTTTTTCGCGCATCTTTGGAAACCAGTATCTTTGTTTAATTAAATTCATCGTTTTATCAATTCCGACATGTCCAACTTCATCGTGATATTGCCTTATTATATTTGATTCTAACTCACGTGGTACATAAAATTGTAGCTTATTCTTGTTCTTTCGATACAATACACTATCCCGTATTTCATACCATTGATTTTCGTTTTCATAATCAAAAACATTTTTGATCTTCTCAATTTCATTATCTCGCGATTGAGATAAAGCTAAAACTTCGTCAATGGATCCGTTTTCTATAATTAGAACGTTTGGTATTCGACTTAAAGCATCTACGTGCTTCATAAAACTACTACTTCGATGAATAATTTCGTAATCGTAATTTTCTAAAAATAATATCCATCGTGCAATTCGTGGATTAAGCTCTCGTGTGGTATTCAATGTTTGTTTTAAGGCATTGCAGTCCGTTACAATTTTAAATTTTATTCCGTGGAGATAAACATGAAAACGTCGTATGCTATTAACAATAGCGAGAGTTTCAAGCTCAAAACTAGTATAACGTGATTCGCAATCAGTTGTACTTTTACTAAAATACATGACGGGATGCATTTTATTATCGTGGGGTTGGCGTTGTAACATTATCGCGCCGTAACCGTGAGAACTCGCATCTGAATGTAATTCAGTTTCTAATCCGGAAGAATATATACATAATACAGGATGTTTACTTAAAATTACTTTTAACAATTCAAATGAATGCAAATGTTCAGTTCCAAATTCAAATTTAACATCCTTGCGTAGTAAATTATATAATGGTTTTGCTATTATTGCAAAGTTTAAAATAAACTTGCGGAAAAAGCTCGTAAGACCTAAAAATCGGTGTACTTCGTGTACATTACGTGGAACCGGGAAATCATTTATACTTTCGACGTGACGTTTCGAAGGCATAATGCCGTTTTCATTTACATCATAGCCCAAATGCGTTATATTCGTTTTTAGAAATTTACATTTAGTTAAGGCCAACTCTAATTTATATCTCTTCAGAATCAATAAGACTTCGTACAGTATTTCCAAGTTTTCGTCAATCGTTTTTGTAGCGATCATGATATCATCTATGTACACTTGGATCTTTCCTTGCTGGATCAAACTTTTAAAGATAGTATTTACATGTCGTTGGAATACCGCTGGCGCATTTGAAAGACCAAAAGGTACACGTAGGAACTCGAACTGTCCACTCGGGGTAACGAACGCGGTGTACTTGATTGATTCAGCATCCATTTCTAACTGATGGAAACCACTCTTCAAATCGAGAGTCGTAAAGTACTTCTTATCTCTCAGTTGGTCCAGTTGATCCTCAATTAGCGGAAGAGGATATTTATCTTTAACCGTAATACGATTCAATTGCCTATAATTTACGCATAATCTATAATCACCGGCTTTTTTCTTTACTAACACCACTCGACTTGCATAAGGCGAATTGCTTTCTCGTATGTACTTTTTGTTTAACAATTCCGTGACCATGTTGTCTATTATTTGTTTTTCCATTATCGAGATACGTTGTGGAGATTGTGCAAATAGCTGATCATTATTAACATTAATTTTCATCGTTGTTCGGTCTGAGGCGTATTCAACCTCTTCGTTCTCTATATCGTTGAATAAATTATTAACTCTATTTTGTAAATCGAATTTATTTGTCAATGACAAATTATTTTCACCTATGTCTAAATTTAACTCGTTAGCTACGTCTACATTAATATTGTGTAACTCTAAAACAGTATTTTCATAATTGTCTATTGGCACGTTTTCGTTCACTGCCTCATCTTCGTTTTGTTTTGATTCTAAACTATCGTCTTTCAACCCGTTATTTGTACTGTCGTTAGAATTTACGTCGTTACCGTTATGAATTCTATATGATAAACTCAAATCATCGAATGACTCACCTTGCCACAACTGAAGTTTTCCATTTTCTATCAGTACTTTTACGTTATGTTGGTTCAAAAAATCTCGTCCAAGCAAACAATCATGAGGTGCGATAGCGTCATCTGGAACAACCCTAAAAGATAAATTACAATTAATATTTTGAATTTTGACATCTAATGCAATTACTCCAAGGACAACTAATCGGGAAGAATTTATACCACTGTAAGGTACATATTCATCACGAAGAACTGACCTGCAGTATTTATCTACAATTGATTTTCTAATAATCGTAATTATACTCCCTGAATCAAACATAGCGTTGATACTAATGACCTTATTTAACTTGTCGGATTTAATTTCGATTGGTATAATCATGCTGTCATCTTTTAAGTTAACGTTGAAGACTGGTGCATTGCTTTTATTTTTGCAAAAATCTTTCGTATGTCCCACTCGTTGACAAATCTCACATCTCGGTTTTCGTTGAGCTTCACTGCAATTCCTAGAGTAATGCCCCATCTGATTGCAATTAAAACATTTTACTTGATCACCACTCTTGAATGTTGTTTTCTTTTCACTAAATTTATTATTTGTATGCGTGTGTTGAATCTTTTTATGAAAATCGTTGTTTCTCGGCAATGCTGAAAAATCTCGTGACCATTCATCGTAAGTCCGTAATTGTTTCAAAAAAGCATCTAAATCGTTATGATTCGTGAGTGCTAGTGTTTCTGATACTCGTCTTTCTTGAATGCCTTTAATCACATATTTAATTATAGCACTTGGCTTGATGTTAATTGCCAAAGCTTGAACTGCGTAGAAATATTCTTCGTATGTTTCGGTGTGACGTTTAACTCTTCTACATAATCGTGCATGGATATCAGCCTCATCGTATATGTTGTCAAACTTTTCAATGATTGCACGTTGAAATATATTACACGTAATATTTCCTTGTAGTGAAAACGTTTTAAACCACGTGTGTGCAATACCTTGTAAACGTTGCGTCATGTAGTGAAACGTTTGCAAATCACTCCAACCATATGTTACCTGCAAATTATTCACTCTATTGACCCATTCAACAACCACTAGAGAATCTGGACTCGTTGGATTAAACGCTGGAATTAATCGTTCAACATCTGCTGGATGTAAAAAAGGTTCATTTCGTTGTGTTTGAAAATCTGCCATGATGCGTGTTAAATCACTCGCCATTTTGAATAATTTTTCTTCTCTATCATTTAGAGACCGTTGCAAATTTTCCATTCCACTCTCTGCCGTAGCATAATTGTTTCTGTTGACATTATTGTTTACATGTGGATTTCCATGTACCCCTTGAGCACCTATATTCATATTGACGTCATTAACTATAGGCCCACTTCCTGGATATCGTAATGTTAGGTTAGGTTGTGTATACAATGTTCCGGGAAACGTGTTATTGTGTAATTCATATTGATTACTTGAACTAAACCCAGACACATATCGTTGATCGTTTAGTGGAGTTTCTTCGCCAAAATGTAGCTGCTTTCCTACTAATTCGTTTCTTCGTTGAGGATACATCACTTCACTTTGTTTAACCTTAAATTTTCTTTTGACACTATTCGTTTAAATTAATAAAAATTTAATATTCGTTTTGAGATATTGTATTATCCCACTTCTGAAATTTACGTCTGTAGTCGTCAGGATGCGTTTTATGATAATATATCAAGTTAATTAAATAAATAACACGTATATGAACTAAGAACACGTTTATCGTTTGACGTTTTATTTCAGACTCTATTTTACAATGATACATGACATATTCACAATAGCTATATTCACAATGGTTATATTATTTACTACTACAGAAGCTAAATTTTTGAAAATAAATCAAAACCACAAAATTGTTAAATTTAATATTTACTTATATCAAAATAATAAATAAACACAAACAATTAGATAAAATATGTACACAATAAATATTTGTTGTTGTTTTTTTGACAATTCTTAAGTTTTCTACGCAAATTTTCGCACTCTTAAGTTTTTCGTTAAAGTTAAAAGTGACAGTTCAACTGAACGAAAAGTTCTTAAGTTTTCGGTGGTCGATTATATGTTAAGTTCATATGTCGCGTCATTAAGTTACGTTACGTTAAGTTGTTAAGTTTTGGGTAGTTGAGCTAGTAGTTGCAACGCAGAGAAGCGATAACTAAAGCATTTGTGAAATTTTGCAAACTATGTAAATCTAAAATGGATAGTCCTCTAGTGAATTTTAACCAAATGAAATTTATTTAAATAAAATAGAGATCAGATCGGGGCAAATAGGACTTATCTTAATTGGCAAATCATATATGATTCTAAACCGGCCGTCATTTACTAAAAGTGTTGAAAGAGGGTTTCGCAGTCCTGATAAAAAGATGTGCCCGCAGTCTCCATAAAAAGTATGATTAGGATAAAAAGGATGTGCCCTATTAGTGAAATCAGGCATGATTTCTGATAGTGGCCGGCTGTCATAGTGACAATATGCAGAAGAACTTCTTTGTCCTTCCCTCGTACAAATAGAATGTCTTGCCCGAATAATAGTGTGATAAACATATTGGGTGCGTTCACTGCAGAAACAATTTGTCGGTGTGATGTAATGTTGAATTGTCAAAAATACATCGTTGTCAACGAAAATTACTTCAAAACGTATGGAACGCCAAATTGTTATTTTGTGTTGAAAATTGTCATAAACGTCATATGTCAATCATATTTTTGTGTTTCATTGGGTTAATTCTTATAAATAATGTTGAATAATACAAAAAAAATTAATTGCTTATCTCGCTATGGAACATGGGAACAAATTAATAAATAATATTGCGAACATTAAAAATTATCGTGTGATTTGTCGGACTCTGAAGATGAGGAAATTATGTTAATTGTTATTCAAAAAGAGACCCCACCACGTATTAATTTATATGTAGAACGAATTGTGTTGAATTACAATAGCATCGAGTTTTAGCCGAATTTCAGAATGTCCAGAGAAGCATTTGAGAAACTCCTCAATGTTTTCAATACAAATTTGCACTTAGTGGTGAAATTTTAACGATATCGCCAGAAAAGCAATCGCTGTCAGTCATATGGATTCTAGCTACACCTGATTCAAACAGATCTATTGGGGAAAGATTCGATTTGGTTAAATCGGCATTATCGAAAAAAATTTTCGTATAATTGATTTTTTAAATCATGTCGCAAATAGATTTATAATCTTTCCGGACAGTGAACGGATTATTATATTTGTAAAAAAGTTTTTCATAATAAATAAATCATATTTTATTTATTAATTGCATCATTAAATTTTTGTGTTCCTCCAACGCTCGTTCCTGTAGTGCTAACTGCTCTGTGCAGTGCATTTGCAGTGTCCATCTTGGCCATTTTTTCTCCGTACCGTTCCTCAGCCTCCTGCCGAAAATCTCCAATTGTTGCTGCAACAGTAACGCACCTAGTTTTTTTTAGCTGCAGGGATTACTTCTCCGTGTTCATCGGGTTCAAGTATTTCAGTTGGTGTTGGGATTGGAACATATCGCGTTGATGAAGATTCCCCCGCTAGCCCACTGCTGTGGCTTTTTTCAAAAATTTCATCCATTTCCGTCTTCCAGAAATGACTTTTTTTACAATAGCTTTATACCGGTCCCCCAACAAACGTAACCCAAACTTTTTTAATATACTGACAAAAATTGTGGACGAGATTAGAGCAAAGTCCCCTAATTGTGAAGTTATCGTTACCGGTGACTTCAACATCCACAACAAATCATGGTTGGAATTCTCCAAATCGACCGACGATGTTGACAATAGTGGAAAACTGGCAGAAATTTTTGCCGCGTCTCAGGGCCTATTCCAAATTGTTAAAAGCCCGACTTTCACTCCCCGTAATGGCGGTGATAATAGTTTTCTTTTAGATCTCTATCTTACCACAATGCCAGATATTACGAGTGTCGATGTCGCGAAAGGTAGTATTGGAAATTCTGATCATTATTTATTCTCATCAGTTATCAAAACTGATTTACTTAAAACTACAGCTACCAAACCCCGTAAAATATTTCACTACTCAAAAATGGATAAGAGTGGTCTTCAAAATTTTTTCCATGGTTTCCCTTTCGACCGTCATTGTTTTTACACTGACAATGTAAATGTTTTTGCTCAAAACTTTACAGAAACTATCCAATTTGCTATCAATAAATTTGTCCCTTTCTCCATAGTAAAACCCAAACAAAAATACTTGTATTCGAAAGCGGCCAAAACGGCACTTAGAAACAAACGTAGATCATTTAATATTTGGATTCATAACAAAACTCCCACTAATCGATCCCAATATCTGTAACGTAAAGGCCAACAAAATATCTAATCAGATTATCTCAAACGAAAAGTCTGAAATTGGCAGAGCGAAAGCCTCAAAACTTACGTCTATGTCTGTTTCTGACAAAAGTTTCTACAGTGCCGTTAATTCTTTAAATTCTGGTACAAAATTTTCTAGTCCCCCTATTATTGATGGTGATTTAATCGTCAATGATCCCGCAAGAAAAGCTAACTTGTTCGCTGAACGCTTTGCTCTGAACTCCACTGTTTTGGAAACTCCTAAAGAAATACCCCAAATCCAGTCTTCAGGAGTTAATATGAATGAACTTCACTTCAAACCCAAAATAGTCGCTAAACTTTTAAAGGGGTTAAACATCAACAAAGCCTCAGGAATGGACAACATTCCACCCATTATTTTAAAAACTTTTTCCAAAGAACTTGCACCAACTTTAACTAAAATATTCTACCAATCCTACAAATCTGGTATATTCCCCTCGTGCTGGAAGTTGGCAAATGTCCAGCCCGTCCCCAAAAAGGGACCGAAATCCGATATCTAAAATTATAGGCCAATAGCTTTACTATCGGTCCTATCCAAAGTCTACGAGCATTATATTAATACACATATTTCAAAATTTCTGGAAGAAAATCATTTAATATCCGACAGCCAATATGGTTTTCGAAACAAAAGATCAACTACCGATCTATTAAACTAGGTAGCGCATTGTTGGAACAGCATACTTGATAAAGGTGGTGAAACATACGTTATCGCTTTAGACATCTCCAAGGCATTCGATCGAGTCTGGCATGCCAACTTAACCAACAAGCTCGTTGCGTACGGTTTTCATCCCAATGTTATGAAGCTGATTCAAAATTTTCTATCCAACCGATACATTTCGGTAACCTTAGACGGATTTTCTTCTGAGTCTAAACTAATTAACGCTGGTGTACCCCAAGGTTCAGTATTGTCCCCAACCCTATTTTTGATTTATATCAACGAATTGTTGAAAATCACCAGCAACCCAATAAATAGTTTTGCAGATGATAGTACTCTGCACAAGTCGTTCGAGCCCCTTTCTTCAAAAGGTAAAATGCACGAACGGATTAATCCCGCCCGGAGAGACGCTGCCATAAACGTGAATAAAGACCTAAAAAATGTCGCCGATTGGGGTGACCAAAACCTGGTCAATTTCAACTCTACCAAAACACAGCTGTTGATTGTTTCCAGATTAAAGACCGAGTTCCCCAAAGATATTTTATTCAGTATGTGTGATGAACCAATAGGTGAATGTAAAAACATTCGTTTATTGGGTGTCACAGTTTCAAATGACCTACTCTGGAACGATCATGTAATGGCGATGGCAAAAAGCGCGTCTAAAAAACTCGGCCTCCTAAATAGATGCAAAAAATTTTTCACTCCATACCAATTGCTCCATGTTTATAAGTCCTATATTCGTCCCTGTATGGAGTACTGCTGTCAAGTTTGGGGTGCTGCCTCTGTTTCCATCTTGGCCCTCTTGGACTCTGTTCAAAAGCTATACGAATTGTGGGTGATCGAACTTTGACATCAAAACTTGATTCCCTACAACATCGTCGCGCTGTTGCTGACCTCGTTGTTTTTTACAAATATCGTCATCAGTAGTGCTCAGATGAAATCAGCGGCGTCATGCCTCAAACTTATTCTTACCCCCGTTCCACTCGGCAATCGGCTGCCGCAACCGGTAAAACGGTAAGGATCCCGCGCTGTCATACTGGCAGATCGCAGAGAGACTTCTTTGTCCGAACTGCGTACAAATGGAATAGTTTGCCGGAGCACTTAGTCTCAGGTAGCTTCAACCCGCAGATGTTTAAAAAAAGCGTTAATCTACACCTTAGAACGCCAGTTGTTGTGGGATCCAGGTCTAGATCCAGGTCTAAACCCTATTACACAACACATTTTATTTAAAAAAAAAAAAAATATTTGAATTTGATTGGAACACCACCAGAATTACCACTTTTATGGGCATCCTTGTGTTTTTGATATTTTTGTTTATTGTTTTTTATTTTTATAATTTCTAATTCACCATCTAAAACCATTGTTTTAAATATTTCTTTTAATAAAACTATAATACCAAATAATTTTATTAAATTACTTTTATTAAACACCGATGCAAAATTTTCTTCTTGAAGAAAACATTTGTTCTGGTCAACCGAAAATTCAAAATACTCCTCCATTTTATTTTTACTTTACTAAATTTGATTTTAACACTAACTCAACCAATTGTCAAAAAAAGTTACATTTTGTGACTTTTTGTCGTGCAATGAACGCACCCATTGTATTACACAAAAGTTTTTTATTAAAAAAAGTGCTTTTATAAACTAATTGTAAATTAATTTTTAATTAATTTAATGCCTTAATTTTTGCCCTAGAAATAATCTATGCTAATTTTGGTTTTGGTAAAATCCTTTAAATATTGGTGAAATTTTGCAAATTTCACTTTCGTTAATATTGTACTAAAAATATGTTTGGGTCCTTACTAAAAATCTATTTTATCCTTTTTTCTTGTACTACATAAAGAATTCAACTGAAATGTATACAGATATGCATATACATATATTATAATATTTATATTTTATATTAAGAATGCTGTGTTGTAATATAACCAACCCTGTCTTATTATTCCAATTGACGTCATTATTATATACAACACTAGTAAATTGTTATTTGACGTCATTTTGAATTCTATATAAATTATTTTGCTTTGTTTCAAACCAACGTTATAAAAATGATTCATTTTAAATGGGTAACTGCAAGCTAAATTGAAAGTTTGGAGAAAATTATATGTATTGCACAACAGTGGATTATATATTGATATATATATTGCACAACAGTGAAATTTTACTAAACAGAAAACTAGTTTGAAAACGAAAACTAATTGGAAAAAACAAAATCCGAAAAATAAAAAATAGTTTTTGTTTTTTAAATAAATGTTAACGAAATCATCGCCTGCTAAATTTTAAATTTTTTTGAGAAATGATTTTAGTTTTGATGCTCGCCACAAAATCAAAAGTCTCAGCAGACTACTAAGCTTTAAAATATTGAAAAGAAGGCCAAAACCCTAATATAACTGCGTTAAATTTTTCAGAGGCTATTCTTGTAGGTATGCGGAAATTTATTCCTAATAGAATAACCGTTCCTAAGACTAATCTATGGTTTTCCAAAAAATGCAAAAAGGCAATTAAAATTATTAAATTTGCTGAACATCCAACTGGTTCACGAAATTTCTATAAAGCGGTTAAGGCTATCCAAGGCAATTTTTGTAAGTCTTCTCTACCTCCCCTAGTGCTAGTCATATATCCAAAATAAAAAGCTAACCTTCTGGGAAATTATTTCTCTAAAAATTCTTCACTAAAAGAATCCAATTTCTTACCTAAGCCAATTCCTAGAGTTTCGCACAATATGCGACGGGAGATTTACTTTCCTTTGTCACTCATGTGTGGAACAAGTCGCTTGAAAATCATGGTGAGATTTTCGGTATGGCTCTTGGCTCCAAAATCATGGTGAGATTTTCGGTATATAAGTTAATTAAAACACTTGCACACGTTATTTTATTTTATTAATTATTTTATTACTTGGTTGGTTTAGTTCCCAAAAGAGAGTGATCAAAAAACTTTTATTTCAATTTCATTTTCCGTTTATTGATCAATCCCGTTTTTCCTTATGTTTATCATTGTTAGTACATTTATGTATAAACAAGAATATTATAATTATTATACTATCGTGACATTACAATATTACAATATTCGCTTTAAAAAAAAAAATGACAAAAAAAATTTTTTATATTTCTTATTTTTGTTAACTACTTTATGTTTTAACATTAATTCAATATCTATCTATGGCATATCTTTTCCTTTTAGATCTACGTGGTGTTATATTGCATTCTTCTAAAATTGTACGGCTTGTTCCTGCTTTTAAATTATCATTTTTCTTTTTAACATTCCTATTTTCTAGTTCGTTTTTATCGTATTTCAAATTTACTTTTTCTACTATAATTGACTTATCTAAAGGTGGCAAAGGCAAGATATCAACTGAAGGATGATACTTGTCTTCCAAACTTGAATAACGTATATGATTTTTATGGACGAACCTTACATGATTATTTACATTTATCAGATAAGTATTTTCACTAATTTTTTTTATAATTCGTGCAGGTATCCATTTGATATACATCTTAAAATGATTTCTAAACATAATTTTCTCATTTTCCTTAAAACTAATTAACTTTCTTATATTTTCCTTATTAACTATATTATTTTTTACATTCAAATTTTTAAATTTATTTCCACAACTTTCAATTTTATTTTCATCAAATTTTTTTTCAATTTCAAAACTAACTCTTTTTTTTGAATTTATTAAATCTAGTAATATTTTTGGTTTAAACGAAAAAATCATATCTGACGGTGTTCGAGAAGTAGTCTCATGCGGTGTATTACGATAATGTATTAAAAATTTTTTAATTTTTTGATCAATATTCAGATTACTGTTTTCAACGAGATATTTTTTCAAAACTTTTTTGACTGTTTGAACGTTTCGTTCCGCTTGTCCATTCGACTGCGGATGGTAGGGTGGAGAATGTGTCACCCTTATTCCATGAAGCCTACAGAACCTTAAAAACTCTGAAGAATTAAACGGTGGTCCGTTATCTGCAACAATTTCCCCAGGCAACCCAAACATTGCAAATAAGTCGCCCAACTTTTGATTTACATTAACTGCGGTTGTTTTAATCATTTTTCTAATCTCACAAAATTTACTGTACGCATCAACAATAATAAAAAATGTAAATTTATTAAAATGGAAAAAATCTACATGTATACGCTGAAAAGTATAATCTGTAGGTGCCCATTTTGAATTTACAATCTCTCTTGGAACATTTTTAGTTCCCTCACACACATTACAACTTTTAACATAATTCTCTATATCTGCGTCTATATTGAACCACTAAAAATATGAACGAGCGACCTTCTTCATTTTTACCATTCCGGCGTGGTTTTCGTGTAATAACGAAAGTACTTTTATTCTAAGACTGTTTCCTATAACTACCATATCACCATAATACAAACACCCTTCCTCTGTATTCAAACTATATTTTTTACTACTATATTTTTTATATTTATCTTCCACACTCTCAGGCCATCCGTTTAAAACAAAATTGTAAACTTGAAATAAAATTTCATCGTTTTTCAAACTAATTCGCACATCTTCTATATTAATTGGTAATATTTCTGTATAATTTAAATAATTTATAAACTCTTCTTCATTTGACTCACTATTTTCTAAAGGTAACCTTGAAAGTGCATCTACATTAGCCATTTTCGATGCTTTTCTATATTTAATATCATAATTATACAAGGATAATATAACTGACCATCTTTGTAAACGAAACGCTGCTACCGCCGATGTACCCTTCTCGGTTGTAAGATTTCCTTTAGAGCTTGATTATCGCAATATATGACGAATTTGTGTCCATATATATACTTGTGAAATTTATTGACCTCGAAAACTATTGCTAATGCTTCCCGATGTAATTGCGAGTAGTTTCTTTCGGCAGGTGTTAAACTCCTAGAGACAAACATCACAGGTTTTTCCTCATTATCTACTATATGAGACAGAACCGCGCCTACGCCGTATGGACTAGCATCAGAAGCTATTATAATTGGTTTTAATGGATCGTATAGTTCTAGCACGTTATGTTTTAATATTAATTTTTTACTTTCCTCAAAACTTTTTTCTTGTTCTTCGTTCCATACAAATTTTGAATTTTTATTTAACAAGGAATATAAACTTTTCAATTTTGTCGAAAGATTTGGAAGGAATTTGTGATAATAATTAACTAGCCCTAAATATGATTGAAGCTGCTTCACATTTGAAGGAGCCGGTGCATTAATTAATGCTTGAATCTTTTCTTCATTTGGTCGTAATTTATTTTCCGATAAGCAATGACCCAAATAAGTAACCGAATTTTCTAGAAATTTACATTTTTGTAACTTGATTTTAATGTTATGCTGATTTAATCGCTCTAATACTTTAAAAAGTTTTTCTTGGCATGTTTTGTACGTTTCTCCTCCTATTATTATATCATCTATAAAACAAAATACTGACGGTAAATCAACCAATATTTGGTCCATAATAGACTGAAAAATCGAGGGAGCACTTGATACACCAAATGGAAGCCTTGTAAATTTGAAAAGACCCTTATGAGTGTTTATTACTAAATATTGATGTGAATTTTCTGACAGTAAAAGCTGTTGATACGCTCCCGAGAGATCTAATACGCAAAACAATTTACAATTAGATAAACTAGCAAAAATATCTTCTATTTTGGGGAGAGGGTAATGATAAATTTCTATGAATTTGTTAACTGTCACCTTACAATCAATACATAGCCTTAATTCACCATTAGATTTTGGAATTATTACAATTGGACTTGCCCATTGACTATGTTTTACCGGAATTAAAATTTTTTCATTGGTTAATCGTAAAAGTTCGTTTTCCACTTTCTCTAAAAGTTTAAACGGTACTGCATAGGCTTTATGGAATATGGGAATCGCATTTTCTTTTAAAATTATTTCAGCTAAAAACCATCAATAGGTTTATCAAAATTTTCCACTACTACATTAGGAAATTTATTTTTTATAACATCGACCAAAATAAAGTTATTATTTACCGTATTTATCTCCGTTGAATCAATTAATCTTTCCTTCCAATCTGGTTTTAATACCTGTAACCATGATCTTCCCAATAATGGCTCAAAATCTCTTGAAGTTCTTACAATAACTAATTCGAACATGTGCAACTGCTTCTCGAATTCCACCTTCACATTGATTTTTCCAATTGTATCTATTCTACCTGAAACTGATAAAAATTCATTTGAAATATCGCTTATTTTTATATTAGGAAATAAAGATTTGTACTGTCCTTCGGTTATTATAGATGCACAAGCACCAGTATCTACCTCCATCTGTAACTGATGACCTTCCACTTGTAGTGTAATTTTAGCTGCATTTGGAAAAATTTGATTCACATTGTGGATGTGACGTATACTTCGGTTCCGAAAAAAAACATGCACTCAATATATGACCTCGATTTTTACAAATAAAACATTGCCAATTTGATGCTGGACAATTTCCATTCGCATGATATCTTTTACATTTTGTACAAGGTGCTGAGCGTTGTGGACTTCTATTTGAATAATTTCTATAATGATTTTGATAACTGGGTGATCTTCTACGACTTGTTCTAGAATTATGATGATCCTCTCGTTTTGAACTTGATATAACTGCAAACTGTGATGCCGGTTGAATAGCCTTAGATTCCTTTTCACTCATTTCTAAATTTAATGCTAACTCACAACTTTTTTCAAAATTTAAACTATCGTTATTTAACAACGCTTGCTGAATATTCTCTTTTCTAATTCCGGCAATAAATCTATCCGTTAATGCATCGTCGATTGCTAACGTTTTAAACTTCACCGTTATTTCCTTTAACTTTACTGCATCGGCACCTGTTTTAATATCACTCTGCAAAAAATCTCCAAAGTCGCACGTCTGGACTAACATACCCCATAACGGTTATAAAAAGTGCCGTTTTATCGCTAGCATCCGTTTTATTTATTTTGAAATACATTTGCAACCGGTCAATGTATTCGGAAAAATCCTCACCAGGTTGAAATTTCTCTATTTTTCCAACCATCGTATTTTAATTTATTTTTCCCTATCTCGTACTAATTTTTTTAAAATTTTCACTGTTTAGCCAACCCACTATTTTCACTTTAATTTTTTAAGTTTTTCATTTATCACCTCACCCTAGTACTATTTTATCTTTATTCACAATTATAATTTGTATATATACCTTTGTTTTTCCCGTCGCCAAATGTAATATCTTTTGTTAAAGATATAAGTTAATTAAAATACTTGCACACGTTATTTTATTTTATTAATTATTTTATTACTTGGTTGGTTTAGTTCCCAAACGAGAGTGATCAAAAAACTTTTATTTCAATTTCATTTTCCGTTTATTGATCAATCCCGTTTTTCCTTATGTTTATCATTGTTAGTACATTTATGTATAAACAAGAATATTATAATTATTATACTATCGTGACATTACAATATTACAGATATATCCAAAGCATTTGATAAAGTTTGGCACAACAATCTTATTTGTAGATTAAGATGTAATGGTTTGGATGAGCAACTTATATCTTGGATACAAAGCTTTATTTCCGAGCGGCAATTTCGAGTCAATGTTGGTGGTGTTTCATCGAAGGTCTTTTTAACTAATGCAGAAGTTTCTCAGGGTTCTGCTTTGTCACCAATTCTCTTTCTTATTTATATTAATGTTTGATTCAACAATTAATCCTATCCATAGTTTTGCTGATGATAGCACGCTTCACGCGTCTCATGAAAACCCTAAATTATATTCACCGTTAGCGCTTAACAACTGTCGATAAAATTTGATAGATTCTTTAAACCATGACCTTAAAACTATTTTGGATTGGGGGCTCGCTAATAGTGTTGAATTGAATACGAGCAAAACACAGGCTCTTTCTAGATTATCCACACCTAATTAGTTTTCATTAAAGTGCGATTCTAAAGATCTTGTAGAGAAAGAATCTGTTAGACTTCTAGGAGTGGAAGTTGAAAATAATCTGAAATGGAATTTTCATATTTTTAACCTAGCTAAGAACGCTGTTCAAAAATTGGGCTTTTTGGGACGATGTCGTAAGTTTTTTAATAGCGAACAGTTTTCTTTTAATTTACAAATCATTTATACGTCCCTGCATGGAGTACTGTTCTCACATATGGGGTGGAGCTTATTACAGTAGTTTGAAGTGCCTTGATTCTGTTCAGCGCAGAGCTGTTATACTGATAGGCAACTCAACTCTTACTAATGAGCTTGATTCTTTACAGCACAGACGAAATGTTGCTAATTTGACAATTTTCTACAAATACATTATGGCTGAACGAACTTATGAAGAGATTAAATCAATTTTACCTGAACTAATCCCATTACGTAACACCAGAGCAAATGTTATAGCCCATCCTTTTACGGTTCATATAAAAAGGTGCAGAACTATTGCCTTTCAGCGTGATTTTTTCAACAGAGTTTCTCATCTCTGGAACGCCTTGCCTTCATGGGTTTTTCCTGATAGCTTTAAGCCTCAACATTTTAAGGTTAGCGTCCATAAGGTTATAAGAGAAACTTAATTCATTCAAACTTAATCCCAAGCCCTAGTTGGCATGGTATCTTCGGATATTCAGAGACGTTAATTAATAATTTATTATAATTATCACTAAACATGCCTAACTTAGAATAAAAAAAAAGTTTGAATCAGATAAGATTAATGAATTTTGCAGCAATGGTGGGTGGCATTTATTTGCAGCATAAGCAGCTGATTAATATAAGCACCGTTCGATTTGACTGCAAAAACTGAAAATAACAACAACAATTCATCAATTTGTATATTATACAATTTTTCAGTTGTTTCAGTTAACCTTTAGTCAACTCGAACACTGCTATTGTGTGTTCGCATTATTTGCTATGCAGAGTGTTTGTATTTGAGAAAAATATACTTTAGTGGAATATGGTTCTAACTCATGATGCACCAAACTAGTGATGGGTAACTTCAGCTAAATTAGTGATCCGTTCTGACCGAATCGCTCATTCGCACTTACCGATTTAAAAACATCGGTCATCGTTCAAACGGTCACTTGTATAAATATTAAATATTCCAGTCAAAAATAATAATTAAAGATTCTAGTAAATAGGTAAGAACCAATTCCTAATTAACATGCAACAATCCCCATAAAATTAAGACCTTTGGATCTTGAAATTAGCGAAGGGTATTCAAAACTATTTGCAGAGAGGATGAGATGCAAAATAAAGAAGAAAACCTCTTGCGATAAAAAAAATATCGCTCATTATAATGTAAATTATTTTAAAAAATTAATAAATCATTGCTTAAACTATAAGGGATTAAAACTATAATCTATAAACTATAAATGATTAAACTATAAAGGATTTATATTGTACCACACATCTACTCATTTTAACGAGCCATACAGCCAAACAGGTGATCCTCTTATTAACATTCAATTCTATCTTCATTCTTCATTCTATGTGATGGAGGGCACTTTATGCTACAACAAACATTTTTATTTCACAGCAATTAATGAAAACAAAATTAAATTGAATCTACAAAACTTAAATTAATTCTTTTTTTCAGCATCCATACCACCAACAAAAATTAACAATAATAATAAAAAGAATTCATATATATACACACAAGAAATTGTTTTTTTTTTCTCATAACTCATACAATCTGTAAAATTTAATCTTTTTTTTAATCAGAAATACATATTAATATTTCTTACAAAACTGAAATTTTTTTTGGCCAGTATATTTGACTGACGTTCGTTTTTGTTATTCTTTATGTACAATTATTCGTTGCAAATTTTTTTGAAGTTCGTTCGTTTTGTGTTTTGTTTATTAGTAAATTCGAACGAACGGCTCGTTTTTACTATAATCAATTGGATCGTTTTTATATTCTTTATATGCACAATTATTTTATTTATTATTTTTTTAGATGTGTTTTGTAATTTGTTTATTAGAAAATTCGAACGAACGAATCGTTTTCATATTCTTTATGCTTAATTATTCTACTCTCAATTTTTTTGACCTTATCATTTGGTTGAACTTATAATTTTGTAGATAGGAAATTTGTTTTGTTAGGTGTTTTGGTCGATCGTTGCTAAAAGAAAATTTGATTTTGTTCTATGTATATTGTATTGGTAGTTTGATTTTGTTTTATTGGACTGGTTATTAGTTTTGTGTTATTGTTAGTGTTATTTTCATATAAAGATTGTATGATTTTTTCTTTTTATTGTTAGAAGAAGTGCGAATATTTCAGTCAATTTACTTACCTTTTAATTCAAAAATATGTTTTTCAATTACTTATTTTGTTTATTATTTTTAATCAATTAAATTTAATTTGATTCTTAGTATATCCAATTAACTGGAAACTTGCTTTTACACCATGTTAAGCAGGATATTTACAATGCTCTTAGCTACCCTTAAATTTACTCAAGCATGTATTTAGCCTCAAAAGAAAATTTTTATTTTGAAAGTAGATTATCGGGAAAATCTAATTTGTTTCAAAACCAAGCTAATAATAATGGAAAACGCTTAAGAAAATAAGTCACGGGGTATTAAATTGTATTCGGTTTATTATTTATGCATATGTTTACACTACATATACGAGTACAAACTAGTGCATACAATTTTTTTCATGATGCTTGTGGACAAACGATATAGCACCATTCTTTCCCCGTCCAGGCGTTAAACCTATCGAACAAGTAAGATATGATTTGAGCAAAGCCCAATTGAAAACTGAAATAAATTTTTTACTTTTTCCGGTTGATCAATTAAGTTTTTTCCAGTTGATTAAGTTTTTATCAAATCAAATCAAATTGTTTTTATTATTATAGTTAATTTCTGTTGGTGGATAGTAGAATTAATTTAATTTAAGTGTTTTAGATTTAATTTAAGTTATTTTATTTTCATAATTTTGTGTGAAATGAAAATTTTTGCAGTAGCGTAAAGTTTTAGTTAAAAATTAAGATAAAAATTCAAAATTTACTGCATGTCTGGACTTAAACATGATATTCCTTATTATATAGTTCAATTTTATTTTGAATAATGTTTATCCTTAAATCGATGTTTCGGGCGAGATGGAGAAGTGGATAAGTCAACAACATCACTTACAAGGAAGTTAAGCAACACTGGGAAGGGTGCGAACTTAAACGGGTGACCGCTTGGGAACCTCACCAGAAAAAATATGGAAATACGATTGAATCACATTGAAGCAGGAATATCTCGCCCACGGTATGCCAGTATACCTTATCCAGCAGCCCTGGAAACTGGCTAGGATTCGATGGCCCAATCACCCGTTAATCCGAAAGGTGAATCCGAAATTCAAAATGATTAAAGAAACGCATACTAGAAAGATACAAAGCAAAACAAACCGGAATAATAAAATATCGACCCTTAGCTATCGTACCCGGACACGAGTAGGAAACTGGAATGTCAGAACTCTGATAGAAACATCGCGGTTAGCACAAGTTGAGAAAGTAATGAAAGAATATAACATCGAGATACTAGGACTCAGTGAAGTAAGATGGAAAAACAGCGGAGAGTTAACAACAAGTGAAGGAAACTATATGATGTTCTCTGGTAAATCCAACACACATGAACAAGGCGTAGCAATATTAACAACACCTAACGCAAAGAAAGCACTTCTCGAATGGAAACCAATCAGTAGCAGAATAATAACAGCAAGATTCCAATCGAAAATTAGAAACACAACGATCATACAGTGCTATGCACCTACCGAAGAAGCTGATGATGCGACAAAAGATGAATTCTACGAACAGCTCCAAGCAACGCTGGCTAGTGCACACCGAAATGACATCAAAATAATACAAGGGGATTTCAATGCCAAAATTGGAACCGACAACACCGGAATGGAATCAGTCATGGGCAAAAATGCACTAGAATCAACACGTAACAATAATGGAGAAAGGCTCATCGATTGTTGTGTCACAAATCAACTATTCATAGGAGGCAGCAAGTTCCCACACAAGAACATACACAAATACACTTGGACATCACCAAATGGAAGAACCAAGAATCAAATTGATCACGTACTGGTGAATAAGAAGTTTCTATCCTCACTACAAGACGTCAGAGCAAAACGAGGAGCAGACATACACAGCGACCATCAACTGGTAATTGCAACATTCAAAATTAAACCAGCCGCTGTAAAACAAAACAACAAGTCATGTCAGAGGAAATTTAACATCAATAGATTGAGCGACAAAAATACAAATAACATCTTCAAAGAATCGCTCCAGCTCAATCTACCAAACAACGAAACAACCAGCATTGATGAAAAATGGGAACAAGTTAAAGAAGCTTACGTCAAAACTGCTACAGATGTGCTAGGCTACCAAGACAAATCACGGAAACCATGGATTAGCGATGATACATGGAAGAAAATTGAAGAGCGTCGACAGCTCAAGTTGCAGTTGTGTCACCAGAACACAACCGAGATCCGCAACAAATATGAAAGTACAGCAAAACAAGTTAAAAAGATGGCAAGGAATGATCGCAGAAAATATACAGAAAGCATTCTCAAGACTGCGGAAACAGCAGCAGCTAATAGAAATATGCGCACACTACACAAATGCGTGAGAAAGGTCACCAACAAATATACAAACACTCCACCAATAAAGGATGAATCTGGTCAAACCCTCACAACTCATGAACAACAGCTAAATAGATGGAAAGAATACTTCGAAGACAACTGCCACCAACAAGAAAATAACTTGCAGTCTCCGGATGACAACTATAACGAAACTATCAGCACCCATCCACCAACGGAACGGGAAGTTAGAGATGCCATACAGAAACTCAAGAACAACAAATCTGCTGGTACAGATAATATATCAGCAGAATTACTCAAAGCAGATGTAAACACAACAGCAGAAGCTCTAACACCACTATTAGCTGATGTATGGAACGAAGGTAAAATACCAACCAAATGGAAAGAAGGTTTAACCATAACAATCCCAAAGAAAGGTGATCTAAGAGAATGCAAAAATTGGAGAGGTATATCTCTGCTCAACACAATAATGAAAATACTAGCAATGATCATTCTCGAAAGAATATCTCCATCAATTAACATGAAACTAAGAAATGAACAAGCCGGCTTTAGACCAGGAAGAAGCTGTACCGATCATATCAACACAATCCGTATCATCATTGAGCAATCAAATGAATGGAATTCACCATTGTATCTCCTCTTCGTGGACTTCGAACGCGCCTTCGACTCAATCAACAGAAGCGCGATATGGAAGACACTTTGTGAAATGGGCATCCCGAAGAAAATAGTTGATCTAATCAAAGAAATGTACCGGGATGCTGCAAACAGAATACAATACAAAGGACAGCAAAGTGATGAATACTACAACCACCGAGGAGTGAGACAAGGCTGTGTACTATCCCCGCTACTATTCCTAATAGTACTAGATAGTATCATGAGAAAGCTCGATGATGCAAGTCCAAATGGAATCCAATGGAATACAACAAGACGGCTCAATGATCTAGACTACGCAGATGACATCTGTCTACTTACACACACACATACGGACATGCAGCAGAAAATACAGAAGCTATCAACCCTTGCACATGAAGTCGGTCTCAACATTAATATCAGAAAAACAAAGGCTATGAGATTGAACACCAAAACGATAACACCAATCACCATCAACAATACACAAGTGGACGAAGTTGACAAATTTGTGTACCTTGGTTGTACTGTAGCAAAAACAGGCGGGACTGAAGAAGATATCAGTCAGCGTATCAACAAAGCCAGAAATACGTTCAATATGCTTCACAAGATCTGGAATGCATCCGTCCTGTCAAGAAAGACAAAGCTACGAATGTTCAATGCATGTGTCAAGTCAGTACTGCTGTATGGGTGTGAAACGTGGAAACAAACAAGAAAGATCACAAATAAACTACAGGTGTTTGTGAACAAATGCCTGAGAAGACTGATCAAATGCTTCTGGCCAAACACCATCAGTAACCAGGAGCTTCTACGGCAGACAGAGCAGCTAGACATTGAGACCGAGATAAAACAAAGAAAATGGAGATGGATAGGACATACACTGAGAAAATCAGTCGAAGATATAACAAGGATGTCCCTAGAGTGGAATCCACAAGGAAAAAGGAGAGTTGGAAGACCACCCATGACGTGGAAGAAAACGGTGCTAGCTGAAGCAAAACAAATCGGCAAGACATGGGGTGAACTGAAAGCGATTGCCCCGAACAGAGTCAGATGGTCCAGTCTAGTAGACGCCCTATGCTCCTAAATGGAGATAAAGGAAAAAAAAAAAAAAAAAAAAAAAAAAAAAAAAAAAAAAATCGATGTTTCGATGGAGGTGAAAATCAGGAATGAATTTTTATTGAATGTTAATAACGGGATTGGCTGTTTGACTGTATCGCTAGTGAAAATGAGGTTGGAACAAGTTTTAAGGGTGGCGTAAAATAGTATATGTGGTATAGTATAAATTCTTTATATGTTGTTTAAGCAATGATTTATTAATTGATGATTGGCTGGCAAAATCTCTATTAACTTGACATCTTTTGCATCACACCAGACATTTCCACGTTCCACAACAAAAAATTACGAAAACATATGCAATGTAATTAGTTTATTCTGTTGTTCAGAAACTATCACATAATATTTAATAGCAATATATTACTTCGGTCTGAAAGACCTAAGTATTACATTCATAAGCCAAAAGTGAAATTCTTACCCCCACTTTTTTTGGCATTTCTCGACGTTTTAGGACCTACTGATTCTAAAAAGGCAAAAAAAAAATGTATGTCTTTCTGTCGGCCGGCCGTCATTACCTACGCTGCAGGGAAAACCGCTGGAGGGATTTCAAAAATTTTTTTTTCTAAAAATAGGTATACTCAAGGGACAGGTCCGAAAGGACGCTGTGCTCGATAACTGTACCGGAAGTGTGTCAAAAAATCATTAAGTGTGTCAAAACAAGGAAATTTGCATATTTTTGGCTTAAAAAATGTTCATTTTAAGTGATTACGAGTAGGAACATTAAATTTGGAGAAATCTTGATGGTCGGGATTGGTATGTGAGACCAAAATCTAGATTGTTGCTTTATAAGTTTGTCAAAAAAATGTTGTCAAGTGTGTCAAAAGAAAGATTTTTATTTATTTTTTTACACAATTTTTGGAAAAAAATAAAATGTTTGTGTTTGAAATGAAATTTTATTTTATTATTATTATTGAGATTTATGGCATTATAAGTTTGACAAAAAAATGTTGTCAAGTGTGTCAAAAGAAAGATTTTTTACCCAATTTTGTGGAAAAAAATACAATTGATTTGTTTGAATTACTTCGGTCTGAAAGACCTAAGTATTACATTCATGAGCTCAAAGTGAAATTCTTACCCCCACTTTTTTGACATTTCTCGACAAAAAAAAAAAATTATGTCTGTCTGCCGGCCGGCCGTCCGCCGTCATTACCTACGCTGCAGGTCAAACCGCTGGAGGGATTTCAAAATTTTTTTTTTCTAAAAATAGGTATACTCAAGGGACAGATCCGAAAGGACGCTGTGTTCGATAACTGTACCGGAAGTGTGTCAAAAAATCATTATGTGTGTCAAAAATAGTAAATTTTCATATTTTTGGCTTAAAAAACGTTCATTTTAAGTGATTACGAGTAGGAACATTAAATTTGGAGAAATCTGATGGTTGGGATTGGTATGTGAGATCGAAAACTAGATTATTGCATTATAAGTTTGTCAAAAAATGTTGTCAAGTGTGTCAAAAGAAAGATTTTTATTTATTTTTTTACCCAATTTTTTGGAAAAAAAAATTGTTTGTTTGAAATGAAATTTAATTATTATTATTGAGAATTATGGCATTATAAGTTTGTCAAAAAATGTTGTCAAGTGTGTCAAAAGATTTTTATTTCGTTTTTTACCTAATTTTTTGCAAAAAAAATAAAAGTGTTTGTTTGAAATGAAATTTTATTATTATTATTGAGAATTATGGCATTATAAGTTTGTCAAAAAATGTTGTCAAGTGTGTCAAAAGAAAGGTTTTTATTTATTTTTTACCCAATTTTTTTAGAAAAAAATAAAATTAATAGTTGATCGTATGACATGATAGTTTATTATTATTATAGAGAATTATGGCATTATAAGTTTGTCAAAAAATAATGTCAAGTGTGTCAAAAAATGATTTCATTTAATTTTTTAGCCAATTTTTTGGGAACAAAAATGTAGCTCTTTTTATGACGCAAATGTAATTTAAAATGAAATTGGACATGGAAATTTTTGAATTTGTTATGGTTTTTGAAATAATTTTGGAATTTTGAAAAAGTTTGTATTTTTGATTTTGTAATAATTTTTGCAATATTTTTAGAATTTCGGTAAAAGTTTTAATATTTGATTTTGTAAGAATTTTTAAAATATTTTTAGAATTTTGAAAAATTTTTAATTTTTGATATTATTATAATTTTTGGAATTTTGAAAAAAGTTTCAATTTATGATTTTGTAATAATTTTTGCAATATTTTTAGAATTTCGGAAAAAGTTTGAATTTTTAAGAATTTTTGAAATATTATTGGAATTTAGAAAATATTTAAATTATTGATTTTATTCTAATATTTGGAATATTTTTGGAATTTTGAAAAAGTTTGATTTTATTTAATTTAACAATATTTTTGGAATTTTGATTATAATTTTCCGGCAACGTATTGATGTTTCGTGTTAGTTTTGTAAGAAATTTTTAAACAGAGATAAAAAATACTTGTCCTTTAACAAAGAGTTATGTTTGATGTACATCGCTGCCCAAAACTAAAAACCATGTCCTCATAAAAGTTTTTTGCCGAAAACTATATCAAAATCCTTAACCCAGACCGAAGTCTTGATATCTCAGAGCTGTGAGATTTCAGCCCCTCCATATTTTTTAATTGCATTGGTACAAGCAAAGTTTTTGAGAGTGAATAAAACTGGGGAGAGATATATTGTTTAAGGTTTATATCGTCGATATCGTTTTAATATTCATAATCGATATCGACGATATCGATATAAGGTTTGTCCAAAAAAATATTTTAAGTTTGTAGGACATTAACTAACACTGGCTGCAATTATATACTACACTAAAATGAGTTTATTGCACATAAAAAATGTCATTAGTACATAAAAGGTTAGTGACCGACGAACGACGTTTCTTTTATTAACTGAACGATCGGTCGTCGTTCACTGTAGTGATCCGTTCAATTAAACTCGGTCGTTCACTACTGACTCATCACTACACCAAACCATTTGATAACGGAGAATAGTAATACGAGAATATAAATTATATTGCCACTTTATTTTGCATTTATTTTTCGGTTACGGTTCTTAAAAAAATATAAATATGTACTGTGATTTTGTTTGATTACATTATTATACATGATATAAAAAAAAATGTTTGCACATGAATATGTTCATGCAGACTTGTGTTATATGTGCTATGTAGTCTGTAGACTCATGTTTTTACTTCGTCGCAAGTTTTGTTCACAGCACACTGTCAGTTCCAATAAAACGCAAAAATTATAAAGTCAAATTAAAAATCCTGATTGTAAAAACAAATTTACAAGTTAATGCTACTAAACACAATTGATAAAAAAAATTAATTACGAATTCGTTTGTGAATTTTAAATTAAAATTTTAAATTAAATCACTTCATTCGAATATGTTTAATTAAAATACAAACAACGATTTATTGTTCAATTCAATTGGATTTATCTCCAGTTTACACGTTGATTTCGTTTTGTGTTTATGTACATATATTTGTCGTGTATCGCATAATTTTTATGTTTGGATTTTAAATTGAAGTACATGCGCACAAAAAATATTATCGATTGTATATACAAGGTAGTAAGTATATACTTACTACTTTCAAATGTTCCCCAAATATCAAAATTTTTTTATTTTATTTTGTGGTTGTTTAAACAAAAATATTTAACTCTGCAAAATCAAAGGATTTATTTTATAACAACGTTAAAACTATTGCAATTATTTCACGTTGTTAAATTTTGAAAATTTTATTTTTTTACAAATCTCTATTTGAAGATTGATGTTAAAACTAGTTTTGGGTTTCGGAGTTTACAATTTTAAAGAACTTTCAAGCTTTTGAATATCAATTAATTACATAAATATCATCAATAAAATAATATTTATTAAAAATTTAAATAAAGGTGCAAATGAGGAAAAGTTATTTGGATAATATAAATTTAAATTTCTATTATCCAAATAACTTTTTTCATTTATATGTAGTTCTTATTCGTAGTAGCTGAATATGTATTTATTAAAAAAAAGTCAAAACTTAAAGTTTTCAATCCTTAAAAACAATAATAATTTTTATACATATTTGTAATAAGAAATCGAAAGTTTAAATTCATCACAATCAAAACTTGAATAAAAAAGAAAAATCCGAACTAAAGAAAATTTATTTTCTGATTCACGCTTTGCAGTTTTTTTATAACGTCCCCTCAATCCAATTTTCTTTTACTTTATTTTCAAATTCAATTTCCCCTTAATGTTCTTATGCATAATAGCCCAAATACATATGCAAATTTCTCCTAGCTAAGTTTTCCTCCTAAATCTTTTATATATTTTCAGTTAACATTGAAACGGAGGACGTGGGTTACGTTTGTTTAATTGCTGGTTAATTTTTTAAATTTTTTATGCAACAAAATTTTTTGTTTATAAATTATTTGTGTAATTAAATAAAAACGTTAAACATAACATCGTAAAGATGTGAAATTTTCTTTGAAATATGTGGATTTGTGAAAATTAAAATAAAAATCATGGTAATTAAATTTGTGTGAAAATGAATCAATTATTTGTTTTATATAAGTGGTGCATTCCTATATTTCGATTTTTATTGATAAACAATAATGTATTTAATATTTGTTGGAAAATAACAAAGAAATAAAATGTTAATATTATGCTAAATTAAATTGTATGCAAACACATCATCAGAGACTTCTGTTTAAATCAAACATTTGTATTAATCGTGTAAATCTGTACGTTCGTGACAAATCTGAACGTAGTTGGTGAAATAAAATTTAGAATTAGAAAACTCCTCCTTCAATTATAATAGAAGTTCGAAGGCTGGATTTTATTAGCTTTAATCAAAGTTAAGAAATATTCTAGAATGGTCAAGTTTGAAAAATAATAATGTAATATTGTTTTGTATTTTCTTTATTTCTTCTCTATTTATTAAAACTCTAATTAACATCAGTTCAAACTTAATCCACATGAATTCGATCTGTAATGGTATAATTGAAATTTTCTGTTTTGTAGACATATATAAATGCTGTGAACTATGGTGTCGAGTGTCGACCTTCATCTTATGTTTGTTTTTAAATTGTTTAAGCACATATATGTCAACATAAAAAATAATATGTTTATTTTGAACTTTTATTTCCTGATATAGTTTTAATCAATTTTTTAAAATGATGCCGTTTTTAATGGACCTGTCCTGCACCATTCGAAATGCCAGTGAAAATTCTCGTCAATATATTTCATTGAACAAAGCTAAATAATTTGTGTAATCTTTGTCTCGATTAATAACTGAAAAATCTTTGTTTGTCAATCAAGTATGAATCTAATTCGCTCGCCGAGAGTTGCTGCTTAATGGTAAATGAAAGATATATCAACGTTCAATAGAAACGCTGCTCAAATTTAATTGGTCGGTTAGAACTTAGAACAAACAGTCTGACTTGCGAAATACCACGATATCATATAGATGTGATAAATATTTTATTGGAATTTTGGTAACCACACGTGTGGAAGACATATCAGATAAATATTCATCTCTGTTAATTACCTAAATCTGGGCCCTTTTTATTACATTTATCATCACATTTTCACACATTTCAACCGATACAAATTTAATTTTGAATCTTTTGATTAAATTGCTAATGTGTTTATGCGGTATTGGCTTGTATAGGTATAGGCTCTGAAGATTTTGCCACAAAAAGATGTCCAGAGCTATTAAATTCAGTTCAATCCCTGGCTAAATTTTTGACTAAATTTCTTTACGAATTTTAAAGTATTGTTACGTTTTTCTAACGTTACTTCGAATTGACCATACTCTCAATTCGATAAACGCAATTCCCAAATCACTTTCTGAGTTCGATCACTGTAGTAAGCAAACAAACCAGGTTTTATTAAGTATTAAACACCTTAATTGTTTCACAACAATAGGAAAACAATACAGCAAACAATATTCCTGACTAGAATATTCTTTCAACAGCTTCGAAAATCCAACGATTTATTGTAGAAATTTCCAGTAACACAACGTTCAAAATAATACACAAAATATTTCTACTCGATAAAACTTAAAACTTTATTCACAAAAACTAATTTAAAAATCACTTCAATAATTTTAACTTAACCGTCGCAGGTTTAAATAAAACTAATCATTCTACAAGAGGTAATTTCCTTATATACAATTCTGCAGAGTTCTCGACCATTCGAGGTCACTTTTTAGAAACCTTGAGAAAATATTAGAACATTCGATTATTTTACGTTATGTTGATTTGATTCATAAAATCATGTATTTTATTTTATGTTGACCCAAGTTCTAAGAATACAACAACAACACTATTCGTTTCATTAATTTGTTGTTATTTTTTTAGTATGATTTTGCTATAACCGTAACAATATGAACAAACCGAAAATAGGAAAATATATGTTTACCAAAATACCAACCAAACAAAGTTGTAAACCATCCCGCCGAACATTCGCCGGTGGTAGTCAGCTATAGGCCCCTTAAAGCTGACTCGTTTGAGTTTAACTGTTTGGGTTGTCTTCAGAATATTTGTGTCTCATAGGCGGTGTTGAACTGCCCTGTTTTTGTCTCATATCTTTCCATTCCCATGTTATGTGACCGAGTTGATCACATTTTTCTTGATATTCGCTGCGACCTGTCATTATTACCTTCTTCCATTTCTACACGTCGTCCTTTGATTGATAAATGGTTTCGGCAAACGTAGTCTTAGGTGCCATCATAGCTGACTACCGCGTTTAAAGATCTCTAATTACGCCTGTTTATGCGGCTTTCTTCGTTTGTTGAAAGGCACCATCTTCTTCTTTCTAAATTTATGTTACTGGACCGTCATCACTTTCCTACCCTCTTAGTTTATCTGGCTGGCCTAAAACCGGCTGCTTTGATGACTTTTATTACGATCTAAATGAAGAAACTATGTTACATGTTCCAAATTCACATGCGTCACCAACGGGTATCTCTAACAGTGAACTTTAAACACACTAAAAATAATTGAAATATATAATGCAGATCTGTACCTAAGCGAATCGACAACGTGATCTCTTATAGAAAAAACTACATAAAAACCAATCAAAGTTGAATACAAAACAAAAAACAATTTAGAAAAAAACAGACAAAAATTATATAAATAAAATCAAAATATGTAAATGTATATTATTACGTTTTTCCCACCTTACTTTGAATTGGCCTTACTTTCAATACGATAAACGCAATTTCCAATCTCCTTTCGAGTTCAATCACTAATTAGTAAGCAAACACACCAGGTTTTATTAAGCATCCAACACCTTTATTGTTCCACAACAACAGGAAACAATATATAGCAAGCAATATTCCTAACTAGAATATTTTTAGAGTAGAATAGAATATTTTACAACAGCTTCAGAAACTCAAACGATTGATTGTAGAAATTTCCAGTTCGCAGCTTCCAAAATAATACACAAAATACTTAACTATTAAATAATACTTAAATTTATTTACAAAAACTAATTTCAAAATAACTTCTTCTATTTACACAATTTTATTTGTATGATACAGCGTTTCGTTTACAATTAATTCCATTCTGCCAAAAATACTTGCTTCAATACTAAATTCCGTACAATCTAGAAAAATCTAACATCTTTAGTCTGGAACGTTTAATTAACAAAATAAAAAATAATTTTTGTACTGTCCCTTAACTGTTAATACAACAACAATTATATTCATTTCATTCGATTGTTCTTGTATTTTGTTTTGTTTTGTTGATCATCAATCAATGATCATCGTTATGAAGATGCTATAGGGTGTTTCATTTATGTTGAATTGAATTGAGTTCTACGTTGTATTTCGATATGATTTTGTTATATCTGTAACAATATGATGATGATCCACTTCAAACCCATGTAAATTGATAGCATTTCCTTTTTGGATAAGCGCTAGAATTTCGTTTCCCTTTTAATTGATGGTAAAAATAATTTGAAACAAATAATTTTTGTACTTATTTTATTTATTTAACACTTTCACAATGTTACTATTTGATTTGAATTAACATAATGTCCTCGAACAAATTGACCATCGTTTTTATGGCGAGGATTTCCTATATTTTGTTTCTTTTCATATAAATTGGTCACACACAAATCATTTAATTTACCATTTCCCCCTATCATCTCAATATACAATTCTAGTCAAACGAGAAAATATTCCACTCTACAACTGTACAGACCACCATTCTATCTTTATAGCTATCTCTTCTAGTGTACGTGTTGAAAATCAGTTTGTTTATTTCAAATTAATGGGTAATTGGTCAATCGAATCCTAGTTAGTTTCCAGAACTGCTGGATAAGGTATACTGGCATACCAGGGGAGATATTCTTGCTTCATGTAGTTCACTCATATGTCATATTTTTCTGATATTGATTCCCAAGCGGTCACCCGTTTAAGTTGCAATCCTCTTCATTGCATCTTAACGAAAGCGAAAGCTTGACGATAGAAGTCCAAATGGCATCCAATGGAACACAACAAGATGGCTCAATGATCTAGACTACGCAGACGATATCTGCATGCTCACACATAAACACACAGACATGCAGCAGAAAATAGAAGAACTATCAATCCTCGCACATGAAGTTGGTCTCAAAATTAACATAAAAAACAGAGGCCATGAGATTGGACACTAATGTTAAACACCAATCACCAAATTCGTGTACCTTGGTTGTACTGTAGCAAAAACAGGTGGAACTGAAGATGATATTAATCAGCGCATTAACAAGGTCAGATATACATTCAACATGCTTCACAACATCTGGAATGCGTCCGTCCTGTCAAAAAAAAAACAAAGCTACGAATGTTCAATGCATGTGTAAATTCAGTATATACTGACTTCCATGGACTTCCAGCATACACAAAAGATTGCAAAACAACTGGAGGTGTTTTTAAAAAAATGCTTAAGACGACTGATCAAATGAGTCTAGGCTAATAAAATCAGTAACAAACAACTACTACAAGCTAGATAAGAAATATATAAGAAAGAGGAAGTGGAAATGGATAAGACACATACTTAGAAAACTAGCCAAAGATATAACAAGGATCTCCCTAGAGTGGGAATCCACCAGGGAAAAGAAGGGTGAGAAGACAAGTAATGAGTTGGAAGAAAACACTGCTAGTATAGAACCGAAACAAATGGACAAGACATGGGGAGAGTTAAAAGCGATTGCCCGAAATAGAGTTAGATGGTCCAGTCTAGTAGATGCCCTATGCTCCTAAAAAGGAGACAAAGAAGAAAAAAAATAGTTATCTATAATCTATATATAATATTGTGACGAAAGCTTTACAAAACTAAATTTTTATTATTTGTGTAGATAGAAACATGTATTATAGCTCGTGTGACACAACAAACCAATTAACTAACAACAAAGCTAAAAATTGATGGACCTGTAGCGCCCACAAAAGGATCTTATGTTTGTTGAAATGGATTATAAGATAATTGTTTTTATGATGTTGTTTTGTAGATAGTTTTGATTCTTTTGTTTTACGGCAAGAATCGAACCACGCCTTCGTTGCATATCTATAACGCCTTCATGACATTTTGTTGTCCTAATTGTTTTTTAATATTTTATATGGTGTTAAACCTTTTGGTGTTAAAGCCTACAATATGTGTCACAACCACATTTAAAAAACGTTAAGGACCAAGGTCCCACAACAGCATACGTTCTAAGGTGATGACGAATAACAAAAGATCCTATCACAAACATCACAAAAATATGACATAGGCCAATATTTCATTATATGATAAAAAAGTAAAACAATATAAGAGGTAAAAAGCAAAATTGTTTTAAAATTTTGCAGAAAGAAAAATAAAATGGGGTTGCCAATAATCCAACTAAAAGCATATCCCTTTATAATGTGACACAATGTCTTTCTCAATGATCAAAACCCCCACATAGAGTTATTTGAAGTCTCGATTCTTCAAGCAAGCAATAACGCGTCATAATCAAGAAATACTCTATAGCTAAGATTGAAGGTGCTTGTGATATCTTGTGATATCTCACGTAAACTCGTATTTTAGTAGCAAGGACTGGAATACGCGGGGTTATCATACTCGTAGATCAAAAATAAACAAATCAACAAAAACTGATCCCTCCATGCAGATCCCTCATGGTGGCTGAGCAGAAAAGAGATTTGTTGATCATATTCACTATAAAGCTTAATCTAGCTAGAAAGATGTTAAATCTAGCTGAAGACTGATCGTCTACCGACAGACAGACGTCACCCAAACAGAGTTATATACTTAAGAGCTTTAATGCAGTTAGTGCTGTAATTATTTTTAGTGTTACATTTTGTTTTCCATCTCAATATTGAAAAAGGATTTCAAGCTTAGTCGCCTAATTTGTTCTGTCTTACTCTCGACGTAAAACCTTGATAAAACAGATTGTGTCAATATAAAGTCTATTTTGTACAAAATTGATTTTGTTTATTAGCATTGTTTACATTAAGCTTTTTTTCGAGTAAAAATTAGTTAAACAATTGTAAGATAAAAAGCTTTATTTGTGAAATTGTGAAACACTAAAGCGTTCTGTTTTCATTTAGTTTTTATATGCCTTTGTGGATAAAAAATATCTCAGACAAAAATATTGTACCTAACTTTGTATATTTAGAATAAACTTTTTGATAATGCCTTTTTCTTTTAGAACATGTAATCCAAACAAAAGTTCATATATCACTACAGTGTATGAAATTAAGGAAACTTTTGAAATACATACATACCACGTTAGAATTATGTATCTTCACAAATATTCTTCCAAAGTACTTTCATGCAATCATTTTATGTAAGAATTTTTCCTTTTTCCTCGTTATTCATGGTAATTTGAAAAACTGATAAAACGTTTTGTTTTAAAGCGATTTATTTGGTTGTATTATTTGAACGTACGTACATAGATAGACTTTTTAATATGAATTTTTTAACTAACATTTATTATTTAAAATTTTAACAAGTTAAGGCAGAAGAGATAACTAAATTTTTAATAACGTGAAAAGTGAGATAAAAATGTAATTGATAAACAGAAAACGTAATTGTGGAAATAAATAACGAAAACCATTTTTACCATTTTTTGAAATTGTAACACAATTGAAAAATGGAAACGAAAAAAAAAAACAAAATATTGAAACGATTTGTGCATAAAGAAATGATTTAGATTTTAGTTTATAGCTAGAACAGAATCATTAATCAACAGCATAGCACATTAGAACTGACAACCAGAAAATTAAAAACAAAATTAGCTCAACCTTCAGTTAATTGAAGCAAAAATTTATTTAGCTTTCACTGAAAACGAATACGAATACGAAAAATTTGCTAGGTAACGAAAGGATAATTATTTTTTTACTTTTAATATAGTTATAAAAATCTTTGTCTGCCTAATCACTTGGTGGATTTGTGAAAATTAATGAATTATGAATAACAGGCTAGGTTAATTTCAATTTTGCATGTTATAACAGGATATAAACTCGCAGAAGATGGATTAAGTTTTATGGATTTTAAAATGCTTTGAAGATTTTGTTCTTTAATTATTTACATAATGCAGAGTTTACAATTTTATTTTAATCGAGCACTCATTTCACTCCTTAAAATAGTATGCATAAACTAAAATGTTTATAATTTCAATATCGTTCTTCCTCAAAGAGTAAAATTTTTAGTTTTTTGATTTCACTCCTTTGGAGTTTTTATTTTATTTTTTCATTTGCAAAAGAAGAAACTAGTCATTTTGTCATCCTTTTTATATATTTTTATATCAATAGCTGCAAAATTGAACAAAACATTTACAAAAATTATTAATTTTTTACGTTGTCAATGTCGAAGCAAAAATTAAATGTTTGAGTATTTAAAGTGGAATATTCCACTGCTTCTCTCTGATGTGTTTGCATACTAAATATTTAGCCTTAAAAAAATTAACATTTGTTCGTAGCAATTATCAATGAAAATCTTTGTTTATTCTAGAAAAAGAAGAAAAAGAATTACATTATCGTAATTTTTAATTGATCTTTATAAAGCCAGAGAGGTTGTGAAAGAAAAGTGAATTTATCTCAATTAGACAGCACATATATTATAAAAAAAAAATTCAATGTTCAATTTGTATACGGTAAACTAAGTATACAATGCCTTTTGGACGTAAATCACCGTTAGAGGCTTTAGCATTACCAGGTGTAATATTAGCCTACAAATATAGTCAATTCCGTCAAAAACGTCGTGAAGCAGCAAGTCGTCGTGTAACCGAACGAGAGTTATCTGCGTTACATCATAAAATTGTAAGTTATTGTAATTTTAAAGATAAGTATTATATTTGATCAAAACTGATTTATTAATTAGACTTACGAGTTACGATTACATTCTCATTATCAAATCGAAATAAAACAGTTTATTCAATTTATATTTTCATTTTCACTTTATTCTGAAGAGCCTCATTATAGTGAAAAGATACTTTTATTTCCAAGCCTACCTAGTAATTTTTTTTTATTTTTATTAAAATAAACTCTCAACTCTATTGGGAAAAGCGTCAAAATATTGTTGTCTGTATAGTTTTCCTCCCTATTTAATCGTTTAATCTCAAGTGTGATTTTATTTCGTGTTTGTATTTGTTGATTTTTATTTATATGGAAATATATTTTGCTAAACGAAATTGAAAGTTAAATAGTTTAGATGAGGCTGTTAAATTTAAAGTAAACAACGTTGAAAGAGTACTTGGTGCATTTGAATATAAATAACATAAATTTTGTTTAATGTGCTCTAAGTTATAATAATTTTAAATGCAAGATCTTAACCTATATAAATACATAATAATAATAATCTTTTTGAATTGAAAAAGGGTCCAGGAAAATGGCATCTATTGAACGATCTTTTTGTAACACATTCACAAAAAATATTCAATTTTCTTAAAAAATAAATTAACCAAACAATATGTATGTTACGCGCATATTATTCTATATTTGATAGTCAAATATATTGGTCAAATAAAAAAAAAGGAGACAGTGTTAAGGCGCGCTATACACCTGAGCTAAACTATGCGAAATATGCGAACTATGATTTTAAAAAATAATGTATATAATGTTATTATAGAAAAAACATTACGGAAACAAAACATTTAAAAAAGAAAAGAAAAACGGAAACATTACATTTTTTTAAAAAGCTTTATTCGCATTAAAACATGACTTTTTTAAAAACATAGTTCGCATGATATAATGTATAGGAAAAGTGGTCTCCGTCGATAATATGGCACCCTGTGTCGACAGGGTGGCACCCTTGAGTTCTGTTCTATTCCAAAATTATGTCTGTATTCCAAAATTATTTCTAAAATATCAGCTTAAACTTACTACCTAATATGTTTCACATTTCAAACAAATTAATTGCCAACACCTAAGGAAACTAATAAACAATCAAATCACCATGTTTGTAAATAATTTCAAATAAATTTTTTTTCCTTTGTCTTGAAACTCGTAAATTGGAATGGATCGTTTTCGAATGGACACATAAATAATTACTGTGGAATAAAGTGGTAGTTATGCAATTACTAAAGTTTTGCAAATTTTTATAGGTAGATACATGCTCATCCTGTTTGTTTTCAGTTTTATAATATTAATGATAAAATTTAATAAGACAAAAATATTTAATAACATTGCAATATGGCAATAAAAAAATCATTTGTCAAATACATAAGTGTATTGCTTTGGCAAAATAAAAAAAATTGAATTTATGTTAATCAAATCCATTTTTTAATTGTGATACATAAGAAGATACACTGAGAAAAAATATGTTGGAAAAACATTCATAATTATGTTAAATCAACAATGTTTAGCTATAAAACGGGGCCAAAGGCGTTTTTTGTAAATTTAACATTGACTAATGTTACATATTAAAATTTACAATGTTATCTTTAGAAATAACTAATCTCTTTTCAATTCATGTTTAAAAATAGTAAATTTCTACAAATATTAATTAAAGTAGAAAATGCTAAATTAACTCTGATTGAAGTTGATTTAAAATTTAACAATTTTGGCTTTTGATAAAGTTCAAGTTGATTTAATAGATTAACATGTAAAAATGACATTTACGGAATGTTCGTCTAAACCGAGAATTTGTTAATTTTTACAATGGCTTATTGTAAATATAACATTGTTTACATTTGAACCAACATTGATCCAATTTGATTTGAAAATGAGTTTCATAAATGCATTGTTAAAACGTTTTGGGCAAATGTAAATTCAACAGTTTGGGAGGTAAAGTTATAACGCAAATTTTAATATTGCTCAATGTTAAAACACCATGTAAATTTATGAATTAAATAACTAATAATGCTTTTTATAATAGAGTAGTTTATTTCGTTTTACTCTTTATTTCTTCAATTACAATATACAATACAAATCAAAGGATAAACTTAAAACTAATTAATTATATTTATTTCTAAAATAAGTTTTTCCGTTATTTATTTGGTAAAGATGTAACGGTGGACTAGTAAAAAAATGTATATTTTTAACAAACAGACAATCAGTGTTACTACCAACCTCATATGATTGGAAATGCTGGTCAAATTTATTTATGTTTATTTTACTACATAAAATATAAACATTGTTTTCTTCTAGAAAGAAATTTAAAATTTTATATAATTCAATTTTTTCTTCATCTTTAAATGTTAAATAATAATTAATTTTGTATTTAGTACTGCAATATTCTATTTCATTTGCAGTCAATACTACATCACAATTTTTAAGTTCATTGTATTGAATATTTTTAAAATAATTTTGATTTTTTAAATTTATAACTACATATGAAGAAACCTGCATATCGGGTCCAACACCATTTTCGTGTTGAATTAAAAATTTAGCAAATTGCATTCCAGATTTTATTGCTAATGAGCAGGGAGTGTTAACTCTAGAGGTAACATTATTAAAATATGTTTTGGCAACTTTATGTTTTCCCTCAAATCTCATAGACCAAATGTATTTCAAAGGGCCACATTTCTTTATTGCAGTCGCATAATGGGTAAGGAAGTGGTGTTTGGGTTTTAAAGTTGAACCGAAAAGATTTATGTATTGGGTGTGATGATTTTCAACTAACATTTTTAATGTATCTAACTCATTTGAATTATAACTACGTTTTGTGACAGATAGGAGCAGCCATGTTGTTTCTCTGTGAAGAGTTAGACTATTCCCACTGTCACCAGAAAATTTATATTTCTGAATATTTACAAATTAAAGGAACACCACCTTGCGCGATCATATTGTGCTACGACTAACGCTCAGGAGCTGTTTGGTGGGTTTTTGCAAGGGATGAGACCTTCCTCGATAGATCGCAGTTATATTGTGGCATGAATAAAAATGAAATTTGACATGAAGAAATTGGATTTCTAAACACAAGGAATGCAGAAGGAGACGGTGTTATTTGTACCTACCTGAATGCTCACACTTACCCTGATGACATTATGACTACTTAGCCACTCATTTCATTACCATTTAACATCCAAAATAAAAATAGTGAAATCCAAGTTACAACGATACATTGTTTATTAAGAAAGAAATAAAATTTGAAATAATTGATTTGCAAAAATAAAAAAACTCAATTAACCCCAAAAAAATTTGATACAGTATAATATAAAAATAATTCGAATATTCAAATGTACTAATCCTAAAATGCATAAAGTTATTCAAAAAAAAAATATACTTATATTATAATATTCAAATAAAAAGTTTTTAATATATATATATATAATAATGTATATGTATACGATATAAAAATACAGTAAATTAAAATGTTACTTGGATTTGGATTCCATCAGCTGATGGGAAAATGTTGAATGTTGAGTGTGTTGCCGTTGTTTAGTTATGAAGATTTCCATTTTTAATTAATTTTTTAAATCCGATTTTAATTAATTTTGGAATACGGATGTTTAAAATAATTTAGTTTGCTGATTTATTATGATACACACTTTCATTATTATTTTGAGTGATGAATACAATTTTAGTTTTGCACTCTGTCCAAAGCACTGGACTATCTTTATCCACTTTATTTCTCTTCTTTAACAATACAAATTACAATTACAAACACACATATATTTTTTTTTTGTTTAATTTAGAATTATTTAATTCAAGAAATTATTATTAAATTTTGCAAAAAATAAGCAACATAATTATTCATTTTTTTGTTACATTACATGTAATTATAAATCTAACTAAAGACAATTTAACGGTCTTTTACACTGGATACTCATTAAAGAAATATTTTTCTATCATACTGTTAAGATAGGTCACAATCTAGCTATTAAATTAGTATGAGATATGTTTTCTCATCTTTTGTTTTAATAAAACAAATGTTGCACTTGAGATTTCTCTTAATTTAGTTAGAACAAGAATCACTCAAAAATCACTTTATTCAATAAAACAATTTAAGTTAATCATTTTATAATAAGAAAATTTAATTTATGTGAGAAATCGAAATCCCGGTTCACATATCTTTTTCTTAACACTCATTTTCAACGTTCGAGAACCGACCTACATAGGTTTAAATTATTAAAACAAAAATTAAAATATTAATTTTTTTCAAAATTCCAGAGACGACTAATTATATTTTGTGTATCTGTAATTACAACAACTTTTCCCTCCCTAATCTACATACAGACTGGTTGCAAAATAAAAAAAATTGGAAAAAAAAATTTACACAGGAGAGCAACAGGACTGACATGCAACAAAATTCTACACAAATGTTGCTCATGCAACATTTATGCCACATTATAAAAAAAACTGGTAAGAATGCATTACACATTCTTACAATCGTGGGGACGACCCTGCCTGAGATGAGTTTCAAAGCCGGGCTTAATAGATATTACGACAATGCTGGTTGTTTGATGTTAATGAAAGATATCTTTTATATGATAAACCCCTAGATTTTTTCCTTTACGATCCTTACATTCAAACGCTACGTGACCTACGGGCTTAGATATAAATGCCGGAACTGATTTTGGAGATAGTTTCGAATTAAAATTTTTGCTAGCATCGCTTTGTGTAAAATTTCTCACAAAAACTGGTTGTCCTTGATTAAAATTTCTTACACGACTACGAAGATTATACGTTTTGGAGTGCTTGGCGTAGGCATTACGCAAATTAGTTAAAACTTTTTCTCGTGCCACATTCAAGCGCACTGGTTTCGAATTGATTAGTAATTCATTATCGTTTTGTGAATTTAGCAATTTATGTAAACCATAGTCTGACGCGTGATTAATTTTGTGTGTGCCGAAAACCAGGTAATGTGGAGAATATCCACATGAAGAGTGAACAACATTCCGCAAGGCAGATGCAATCTCGTCCAGATGAACATCCCATTCACGCTGATCCGATTTGATGTAAGACCGAATGGCTGACAAAATACAACGATTGACTCGTTCGGATGTATTGGCTTGCGGGGAATATTTAGGCGTGGTTAAATGTTTAACTCCATATTTGGTTAGTAAGTTTTTAAATTTATCGGATAAGAATTGCTTTCCATTATCTGTTAAGACGGTTTCAGGGACACAAAATAAGTTAAACACTTGGCTTTCCACAAAATCTACTAAATTGTCTGCGGTAGCATTTCGCAGAGCTTTTAGGCATACAAAACGTGAATATTTGTCTAATGCTATAAGTATATAAGCATTACCTTTCTTTGTGCGAGGATATGGCCCCAAAAAGTCCAAATATAAGAATTGGAATGGTCTGTTAACCTCAATCAAACTACCCATAGGAGGACGAGACGCGTAGTTAACTGGTTTGCAAGTTTTACAACGCTCACATTTTTGAATAAACATTTTGATATCTTTGGTCATATCCACCCAATAGAAATACCGTCGTAGTTTTTCTAGCGTTTTAGCAACGCCACAGTGTGCTGAAAGCGGGGGAGAATGTGCTTGTTCAATCAATTTTTGTGTCAAAGTTTGAGGGATCACTAATTTCCAGTCAGGTAAATCCGTATCAAAAGTTTTTATACCGGAGGATGTACATATAAGAAGTTTACCATCTTCAATGCGTAAATTGGAATCAACATTTTTAAGGTTTCGTACATTGTTTATTTGGCTCAAATAATCTTCGTCGGAGAGGAATTCTGGCGCATTTAAATCTACATGCAATGGCAAATTGCTTGGATTATTGTATATTAGTTCTTCCATTTCTAGGCGAGAGAGCGCATCAGGAACTACGTTTTGTGAACCTTTGCGATGTTGAATCTCAAAATCAAAGATTTGTAATTTTAGGCTCCAGCGCGCTAATCTTCCATATAAATCTTTTTGAGACATTAGCCACTGGAGGCTGGAATGATCTGTTATTATCACAAAATGGAATCCTTCAATGTACGGCCTAAATTTTTTAATACTCAGTACGACAGCATAGCATTCAAGTTCGGTAACAGAATAGTTTCTCTGGGCTTTATTGAGCTTCTTCGACATAAATGCAATTGGCCATTCCTCATCATTTGTACCCTTTTGAAACAATACGCTACCAACCCCAGTGGAGCTGGCATCACATTGGACGTAAAAAGTCTTAAGGAAATCTGGGTTTCGCAAAACAGGGGCAGTTATCAACGCAGACTTCAATGCTTCAAACGCGCTTTGTGAATCTACATTCCATGCATTCTTCCCTTTTTTCAATAGATCGGTAATCGGTGCGCTAATGCTGGCGTAATTTGCAATGAACCTGCGATACCAACCAGTTATACCCAGGAATCTGCGGATTTGTTTGAGCGTTCGAGGGGCAGGATAATTTTCTATTGCAATTATTTTTTCGGGATCCACCTTTAAGCAACCGTCACCGACAATGTACCCTAAATACCTAATTTGTTTTAAAACGAACTTACTCTTCGTAATATTTAAAGTGAGGTTGGCTTCTGTCAACAACCTGGCTACCTCTCGTAACAATAAAAAATGTTCGTCAATGTTAGCTGAAGTTATCAAAAGATCGTCCAAATAAACGAAAATTCGATCCTGAAGATGGAACGGTATGACTTTGTGCATCAGTCGGCACATACGCTGTGGCGCATTACACAAGCCAAATGGCATGACGCGAAACTGATACAACGGTCTTCCCTGAACGGTAAACGCAGTATACTGACGAGAGTTTTCATCCAACGGGATTTGCCAGAAGGCATCTTTTAGATCCAGACTAGATATATATCTAGTCTGATCTAATCTACCAATTAAACCATCTATTAGCGGCAATGGATAGGCGTCTTTAACGGTGACTGCGTTTACTTTACGCGCATCTAAACAGAGTCTGACCTTGCCATTAGTTTTCTTAATTAGTGTGACAGGGGAGCACCAACTGCTGTTACTTTCCTCAATCACCCCCAACGAAATCATACGATCAAGTTCTTTATAAATATCAGACTGGACAGCCGGTGATACGGCATAATATCTTTGTTTGATTGGCGCTGATGACCCCACGTCAATCGAATGAGACGTGTAAGATGTCCTTCCAAGGCCCAGTAAGTCTGAAGATGGAAAAAGTGAAATTATTTCCCTCAACTCAAGACGTTCTTTGGCAAACAGATCATGTTGATTTATGTCGCTGGACGATGCACCCGTAGAAGATATTTCATTAATGACTGCAGGAGCTAAACCAAATTCCTTCCAAAAGTCTATACCCAAGTATAATTTTTGTTGTAAATCCGGTGCAAAATGCAAACGAATATTTCGAGTTTTGTTTAAATAAGTTATCGGGACGTTAATGTGACCTAATATAACGTTCGACTGTCCGTTTGCTGACAAAACACGAGTGGGTAAGCGATGAAATTTACATTTGAGTGATTTCAGAATATCCCGGCCACCAGATCCTAAAACGCTAATATTAGCACCACTATCTAATAAACCGCGCATGCTGTGCCCACCAACCAGAACATCCGCATATGGTCTTTCATCGCTGTCGTGTCCTAAAATGGTTTCTAAACATTTAGATCTTATTTTGCGTCGTGTATACCAATAACGAGAATTCCGAGTGAAATGTGAAGAAGAAAAGAGGTTGTTGGATGCTTTAGAAATAGTTGGTAAGCTAGTCGGCAATTCTATTTCGGTACCGCTGATGACGGATGATACATGGCAGTTGGGGGAGGATATCTGGGTGGCATTTGTTTCTGGAAATTTGGTCGCCCAGTCAACCGCATTTCCAGCGACAAGTTTTCCGACTTCGAGGAATTGCAATTAGTACATTGTGGTTTAATAACATTGTCTTTTCCACATCCATAGCAGAAAATGTGAACTGGGGGAATAGGGCAATCTTGGTAAATATGACCAATATCTCGGCAGTTCCAGCAAATTATGAAATTGTTGGAAGTTTCCCTGGTATTGACAGGAGGATTTGTACTATTCAAGACATTGGGTGGAGTGTGTAATTTGCGTGAAGCTATTAAGTCACGATTTAGAGTTGGCTTAGTAGCTTGCTTATCGTTCCTGGATCCATTTATAGCATCAATAGAATACTCAGGTTCTGGTATCATAGGTAATGAGAAAGAATGGGATGCTGGAGCTAACTCTTGTATAGACCTTCTTTGATGGTGCAAGAAACTTTCAGGACAATAGCCGTTCCGAGTCCAGGTTTGCTCCCAACTAACACACAAGGCCACTAACTGATCAATGGAGTTAAATTTTTTCTCGCTCATTTGCAAATGGAATTGAAGTCCAGGACGCATATTCTTTTTCAAATATCTCAATAGCTCGTCTTCTGCGATGGTAATTGGAGATTTCATAGCGATTTTTACTAACGCACTGTAAAAATCAGAAAAAGATTCTCTAGGCAAACGTTGCTTCCGACTATCCAGTTCTTGAAGAATGTCATCTTCAGTTAAGTGCCTCTGGAATCTACGAATTAACTCTCCGCGCAGTTGAGCCCATGAAACTAATCCATTTCGTTCCAGAAAAAGCCAATACCATTCAAGTGCTTCTCCTTTGAGAAGAGCACCTAATTCCTCGACCAAACAAACCTGCGAAACATTATAACGTACCGCAGATCGTTCGACTCTATATAAAAATCTTTCAATATCTGTCTTCTCAGTACTTGAACCATCAAAAGATAAATTCCACTTGTACATATTTTTAGCTAAATGATTGGTTCCTCTAAAATCATCTGCCGTAGTTGGTGGAATCTGAGACCATAAGTTGGCTCTTGGAGTCGCAGAAGCTGGATTTGCAGGTATGTTTTTGTGAATATGACCATGGCATATGGGCGGTTCCTGACTTGTCACATATTTAAGTTGAGGCTCAGAGGATCGTGATTCCAAATTCTTCGCCGTTGTATGAGAGTCCTGTTCTTTCAAAAAGGGATTGCCAAATTTGCCCAGACGGTCGTGGATAAGCTGCGCCAAATGATCTAACTGATTATTTTCTATAGTTGTTACACTCGAGGATTTTATCGGCATTTTTTGTGTCACAGGAACAGAAAATGTACATTCCTTGGAGCTTGAAGGTTTTACCGAAACCGTATGGTCAATTAATGACTCTTTAAACTTAATTGCAGCTGGAGGAGCTGGGGTATGAGATGACGTCGCTTTGTCGGAGTCTTGGTTCGTTGGGTGTCCAAAATTCGACTCTGAGTCCGAATCAGTATCGTCTTCCTTTGGGCCATCAATTGAAACATTTGACAAGGTTTTATTAAGATCTGAGTCGTCAGATTCACCAAACCCATCGCAATGCCACTTATCGAGGCACGCACTCAGTCCCACAATAATTTCCTGTAAGTCTGAAATATCGTCCTTTACTGCTCGAGACGCAGAAATTCTTCGAACTCGGCCTTCTATATGTAGTAGTCTAGAGTGGATTTTGACATAATCTTCTTTATTTGGGACGTTACCAAGATCTTGTATCAGATCTTTTATACTTTGAAGTTTAGATCTGCATTTTATAATTTCTCGTCTTGGATTTTTTCGCGCGTTTAGATGTGCTCGATTTGGCACTAATACTGGTGTTTGACTTTCAGAAATGAGGTGAGCTTTAAGTAGATTGTATTTTTCTACCGCCGATCCTTGGAAATCACGGATCTCGCATTCGATCTGAAACTCGTCATGTGTCAGTTTATCAACATCCATTTTGGAATAAATTAGGTAACTTTTAGTGGAAAAAAGAAAACGTAGAATTAAAGAAGTAAGAATTTTTCGATATGAAAATATAAATCGAATGTTTGTATAACTCTCTGTTGGAATGAAATAACTAAATAATACAGTCGATTATCGAAATAGGATAACGCTTTATAATAATACCAAACACAAAGAAAATATTACTAACCGCCTCAAGTCGGACGATTAAGCAATGTAAAATAATTAATAATAGCAATTTTAATGTCAATAATAATAAATTTAATTGATATATGGTTAAATTATTTTTTGATCGAATAAAGGATTGAAATTGTTTCATACAGAAAGAAACTAGAAAAAAAAAGATTTTATTACAAAAGAATTCAAATGGTTAATGTAATCAAAGGCGTATGTCAATTCAGGCAAGTACAAATAACATCGATTAAGGATAGGGATAATTAGGAAAGAACAGGATGGATGATGCTTTTGGTGGTAACGATTTTAGGAGAAAAAATATTATTTACTAGACAACTGAAATCAACAACATGTGATAAAACATGGAATTAATTGCGAACAATTCTTTTTCTTTCTCTATTGCGTGATAGATATTTATTACCTAACATAACAAATCGCATTTAGCTAAGCTAAATAACCATAGGAATAATTACGCGAAATAAATATCTGTAAGAATATTAGAGTTACCAAAAGTTTAGTACTATCCTCACAATTACCAAACATACTATTCGAAACTTCAAATGGAAGGAATTATATATGTTCTAAAGTAATGGTGAATGGATAAATCAATACCTGATTTTGCGAACATTGTAATCAAAAAAAAACTCAAAGCCGAAAATCAATGCGATCAGGTATTAACCTAGTTTATACAAAAATGAAAAAAATATAACTGTAGCAACAAGTTGCAATAAAAAATGTTACTGTAACGAAATTGAGAGCCATAAAAATATCCGTATTTGGGCGCCATCTGTGACAGATAGGAGCAGCCATGTTGTTTCTCTGTGAAGAGTTAGACTATTCCCACTGTCACCAGAAAATTTATATTTCTGAATATTTACAAATTAAAGGAACACCACCTTGCGCGATCATATTGTGCTACGACTAACGCTCAGGAGCTGTTTGGTGGGTTTTTGCAAGGGATGAGACCTTCCTCGATAGATCGCAGTTATATTGTGGCATGAATAAAAATGAAATTTGACATGAAGAAATTGGATTTCTAAACACAAGGAATGCAGAAGGAGACGGTGTTATTTGTACCTACCTGAATGCTCACACTTACCCTGATGACATTATGACTACTTAGCCACTCATTTCATTACCATTTAACATCCAAAATAAAAATAGTGAAATCCAAGTTACAACGATACATTGTTTATTAAGAAAGAAATAAAATTTGAAATAATTGATTTGCAAAAATAAAAAAACTCAATTAACCCCAAAAAAATTTGATACAGTATAATATAAAAATAATTCGAATATTCAAATGTACTAATCCTAAAATGCATAAAGTTATTCAAAAAAAAAATATACTTATATTATAATATTCAAATAAAAAGTTTTTAATATATATATATATAATAATGTATATGTATACGATATAAAAATACAGTAAATTAAAATGTTACTTGGATTTGGATTCCATCAGCTGATGGGAAAATGTTGAATGTTGAGTGTGTTGCCGTTGTTTAGTTATGAAGATTTCCATTTTTAATTAATTTTTTAAATCCGATTTTAATTAATTTTGGAATACGGATGTTTAAAATAATTTAGTTTGCTGATTTATTATGATACACACTTTCATTATTATTTTGAGTCATGAATACAATTTTAGTTTTGCACTCTGTCCAAAGCACTGGACTATCTTTATCCACTTTATTTCTCTTCTTTAACAATACAAATTACAATTACAAACACACATATATTTTTTTTTTGTTTAATTTAGAATTATTTAATTCAAGAAATTATTATTAAATTTTGCAGAAAATAAGCAACATAATTATTCATTTTTTTGTTACATTACATGTAATTATAAATCTAACTAAAGACAATTTAACGGTCTTTTACACTGGATACTCATTAAAGAAATATTTTTCTATCATACTGTTAAGATAGGTCACAATCTAGCTATTAAATTAGTATGAGATATGTTTTCTCATCTTTTGTTTTAATAAAACAAATGTTGCACTTGAGATTTCTCTTAATTTAGTTAGAACAAGAATCACTCAAAAATCACTTTATTCAATAAAACAATTTAAGTTAATCATTTTATAATAAGAAAATTTAATTTATGTGAGAAATCGAAATCCCGGTTCACATATCTTTTTCTTAACACTCATTTTCAACGTTCGAGAACCGACCTACATAGGTTTTAATTATTAAAACAAAAATTAAAATATTAATTTTTTTCAAAATTCCAGAGACGACTAATTATATTTTGTGTATCTGTAATTACAACAACTTTTCCCTCCCTAATCTACATACAGACCGGTTGCAAAATAAAAAAAATTGGAAAAAAAATTTACACAGGAGAGCAACAGGACTGACATGCAACAAAATTCTACACAAATGTTGCTCATGCAACATTTATGCCACATTATAAAAAAAACTGGTAAGAATGCATTACACATTCTTACAGTTTAAACAAAAAATCAACTATTTCAACTAACCGCATAAGTAGCTTCCAGTAATTGTTATTGTTTGGTACCAAATCTCCTATCATTAAAGGAAGAAAATGAATAAAAGTTAAACATTCTCGTGCTGTCATTTTAAGATTAAAGGCTTTGAGTCTGCATACCGTTAGTGGTCCGGAAATGTTATTGATTTCTGTCTCGCCATATTGAAACAATTGTTTCAATTTCTACTATTTAATACGTTTAAACTTAAAATGTTGTTATTTAAAAGTGATAACAATACATTACAAATATCATAAATGCAGACTCCTTCTAAAATATCATGCATAATATCAAAAGAGAAGTTTTCCGTAACATGGAACGACTGCAGCTCATTAAAAATGCAACCGGTTTTAATGCCGGTTTCTCGAAATTCATTTTTCAACAAATCTTCAACATAATTATTTTTATTTCTAAAATCGTTTATATGCTCATTTACTTCAGTTTTGGTTTGGTCTTTTGATCTGATACAATTTCGACAGAACCGTTTCGAGTTGAAATTTTGCACGAAGCCTAAAATAGTGTTCAAACCAAGATTATCGCCTACAACTAAACCGAGGACAAAATGCACTTTAACTTCTCCATTTTCATTTTTAATAAAAATTCCGTTTTCTAAACGTTTTAATTCTTGTATCAAATTATAAAAAGAAACATCATTTCCATTTTCCTTTAAATCCTTAGTTCTTATGAAAGCTCCATGAAAAATAAAATCTAATTTTGAAATAATGTGTTTCGGCATAGTTGGAAAACTGTAATAACAACCACATATTGAAGAGGTATGACCACCTAAAGGATTGTTTATTTGAAAATCATCAAAATACAACAAGTAAGGAATCACATAATTTAACAACTTCTCTTATTGAATTATTAATTGAGAAACATTTTGGGCGAATATATACATTTTTTTTTTCAAGCAGTTTTAGAAATTTATGTTCAGTTCTAATTTCGTGAAACGGATTTTTACAAAAGTCTAAAATTGTTTTCATCTCAAGATTTTTTTCATAATTGTTAGTTGATTCCAAAATAATGTCAGACAAAATAGTTGAAATATATGATAGAAGATCAGTGATTAGATTTTGAAAACCAATAGCCGTTTTTCTAGGCATTGTTTTATGAGCATATAATTCGAGCGATAGCAATAAAACTTTACTTTTTAAACAGTCTAAATAATTTTTACTAGAAATTTTTTGTCCAGGTTGATTTGGATTAATGTTTTCAGAAATATTCGTCGGTTGAACTGAATGGGAAAACAGCTCGATTCAATTGGAGTGTTGTTTTGAATATTAAAATTAAAAACTGGAGGATGTATTATTTCTGTGTGTTTTTTAAAAGATTTGAGATTGAAAAAATGTTGGTTACAGCTATCTTGGCTGCATTGAATGGAACTTTTTAGAAGAAACTAGATGAATTGATTTTAAATGAGTTAACAATAAAGAAACATCATTATATTTTTCTGAGCATTTAACGCATTTATACATTTTAAATGTAAAAAAAAAATAATAACAAAAAGATTTTATAAACGAAACTTACGGCTTTTTCATAAAGCTTAGCAAACTAGTAAGACTTGGAGATTTTGAGTCTAAATTTGTACTAATATCGTAGAAGTGCTTTTGAATAAACAACCAAGGATATAAACAAGCTTGCGGATAGCAAAGTGAGAGAATTTGGAAAAGTTTAAAGCAAACATCTAGACTTTCCAAAAACGAATTAAACTTATATAAGGCTTGATCGAAATAAATATAAAAACTATTTATTTCTACATCTTCAGGTCCAACCACGATAAGGAACGGTTGAATTGTTAATCCGTTGTTGTAATATTTGTTAATTAGTTCTTCTATTTTTTTTTCATAATCACTTACAGTTATTAGTCGAATTACAAAACTTTCCTGCGCATCCAAAATTGTAATTTTTCTTTTATTTTTACCAGATTTATCTTTGTATCTAGATGTTGGTAAGAGAACAGCATTCAATAAGACTGTTAGAATAAAATCTTCTGCGTCTAAAATTAAAAAAAAGGATTAATTTTGTGTGTGTGTTTCCCAAATAAACTTAAAAATTTCTTACTAATATCAGACACTTTTTTCAATTTATTCAAATTTGTTTTTTGTAAAACGTTGTTAATATTCATCTCATAATAAATTTTTATCTTTTTTTAAAAAACTTCCCATTTGCTGAATAATAACAATTCCTTCCCAGGATGTAATTTTTTAAAATCAATGTTTATCTAAAATTATGAGAAATAAATAAATATTTAATATAAAATGAATCACAAATTTTTAAACAATTATAGTTGAAATGTAAATTATTGGAATATTTATTACCAAATCTGGTGCTCTTGAGCTGCTAAAAATCGGCCATTCTAGCAAAAATTCAATATTGGTTTTTTGTTTTAAATCCTTTTGTCTGGCGATAAAAGTTTTTTCCCATTTATCACAAACTTCTACCCAATCCGACTTATTTCTCTTTAAGCTTGCTTTTAAAGCTTCTGCGATAGTAACGTCAACTTCGGCAATATCATCACATACTCGTAATATTTCATCCGGTTCTCTTATTTCCGACGTTTTTCTTTTTATTTTTGACCTTCTGGAATTAACATATTTATCGTATAGCTTGCCTTTTGGATTTTGCTTTGCCTTGCGTGGTATGAAATAATAATCCTTTATAAAACAAAGCAACAAAGCAACAAATTATTATGTATTAAAAAAATTATAGCAAAGTGTCATACCTCTACTTCTTTTTCTTCAGGAAAAAATCTATTATTTGCTTAACAATGGCTTGAAAATCTGAAGGAGTTAAAGCAATGTTTTTAAAATTTACTTCTTCAATGATTATTTTTATTACTTCCTCTCTATGAATCGCTTCTAAATGTGATTTGGCATTATAATATTGCACAATGTTAGGTCCTTGTTTACTTGCAATTATTAAAGATTTAATATCCTATTTAAAACGTTTGTGTTAAAAATATGGTATGTTCGCTTAATTGTATTACTAATACCTTTAAATGAAAATAACTTTTCCTGCCAATAGAGGGTTCGGATAACACCGAAGATTTTGTATTTAAAACACTTTGTTTTGATGTGTCTAACCAAGCCACATTTGAATCATTTGATAGGGTTTCGTCATCAATTTTATACTGAAAAATAATTGTAAAAATAAAAATAAACGAAACATTTTGTTAAAGAAATTATGTTAACTTACTTCAGTTTTACGCCAGATGAAGAGTTTTTCTCTAAACTCAGCTCTCAATCCCAAATTGGGGATTGCCGCAGCAATTTCTTCTTTCGATAAAAATTGCAAACACCGAAACGTTATATTATTAACTAAAAAATAATGTTTGAAGAAATCATTTTAATATAATATAATTAAAAAGAACGTCTTTAATTAGCTATTCTATTATATACAAACGCACATTTTAACTGCTCTAAAAGATTTTCTAAATCAAACACGCGTAACAATGATTTGGGTTTGGTCAAATCCTCGTCTTCTGATGGTAACGTACAAACTAATGGTTGATTCGCGGATAAACTTCTGTTTTCGTCTAAAACGATTTCGTTAGATTCATCACTGTTAGCAATTAATTGAATAACCTGACCATTTTCACTTAAAAAGTAATTATTTTGAAACGTCTCCATCATATTTAATATACGACCACTTTCTTCAACTTAGAATCGAAAATTAAAATTGTAGCATTATATGAAAAAATGAGTTACAAAATTATAACGGGAAATTCAACAACGACAATGTTTATTTTACAGTGTTACTTTCGTTGTGCCTTTAATTTGACATTTATCATCGTTAAATCTTAGAAGTCAATGTAAAATTGAAAGTGCAGCATTGTTTATCAAAATGTAAGACATATAATATCTACATTTATGTAGTAAAGCCAGTGGCGGATTACCATAGAGGCGGAAGAGGCGGCCGCCTCGGGCCCCACATGCACAGGGGCCCCCTCGCTACAAATAGTATTGATATTTTATAGGTATTCAAATATCAGATGACTGCGTTCATTCAACCAAAGTTTTTAAACCTAAAGATTTTTTTAATATTATCCCACATGTAATAGTGTTAGGTTGTCAATTTGTATTACTTTTTTTCATGTATGTATTTATTTTAATAATTCTAATTTGATAGTTTTATAATTTTTTAATGTACAAATTCGTTTTCCAATTTGTATAGTAAAAAAACATTTTGTTTTGAAAAGTTCCACTGTTATGAATGAATATTAATACTAAAACTTTATTTGCAATGGGCTGTTATTATATTAATCGCAAAATTATTGATAAAAACAAAATCCAGATAAGTATTTTTTGGATATTTGAAGTATATTTGAGTTCTATGTTTTCATCAATGATTTTGGATTTCTTTTAAGACCTATAATTTATTGAAAGCATTAAACTGAAAACCTCAATTTTAAGCATATAATTGTACATATTTTAGATTAATTTCATATATAACTAAATAAATGAAAACTTTTTAACGTGTAGAATTGAAATCTATTATTGTATGCTTAAAATCCATGTATTTTTTATACAATACATGCTAAATTCATCATTTGAATTAACGTTTGAAAAGGGTTTCCATATAATATGATTGATATAGTATAGGTGTTTTAGCTTTAGTTGTATATTTCGTTTTATCAATGTTGATTGGAAAAAAGATTGTCTAAAAAATTTGTCTGAAAAATTTGAAAAAAAGATTGTCTGTAACTGGACGTATTGATACTCAAATAGCTCGTGAAATTGAAGTACAACAAAAATACTGGCGGGAAGTTTTAAAAAGAGTTGCAGCTACAGTAAAGCTATTAGCTACTTTGGGTTTAGCATTTCGTGGTCATCGAGAAGGTATTGATTCGAACAGAAAGGGAAATTTTATGACATGCATTGAGAGGTACTCCCAATCATCCCAATTTGATGATTTTCTTAAAAATCATTTGGAGAGGTACAGCCATCCAGGAAAAGGTAATGTAAGTTATTTATCACATACCACATGCGATGAATTTATAAATTTAATGGGAACTGAAGTAAAAGAACACCTAATTCAAGAAATTCAGGACTCTTTATATTATTCAATTATTGTTGATTCTACGCCAGACGTAAACCACACTGACCAACTAAGTTTTATATTAAGGTACATTGATAAAGTTGGCGATGCGAGAGAACAATTTTTGGATTTTTACAAATTGAAAATCACAATTCAGAATATCTAGCACAACTTATTTTGAAAACTTTAAACAATTTGTCTTTGGATATTAAAAATTGTCGCGGTCAAACATATATGGCCGGAAAATATAATGGTTTACAAGCCAGGATTAAAACTCTAAGTGAGACCGCCATTTTTATTCCTTGTACAAGTCATACGCTTAATTTAATTGGAAATTATGCTGCAGATGCCTATTCTACTGCGGTGTATTATTTTAACTTTATCCAAAATATATATGTATTCTTTTCTTCATCTACTCACAGATGGAAGTTGCTTATTGATAATTTTTCCGATCCTAATTCCAAACATTAAAAAATTAAGTGACACAAGTGACAAGATGGTCTGCAAGAGCTGATGCAGTATCCGCCTTGCGGTTTAATTACAAAAATATTAAAAGCGTTCTTATCCAAATTAGCCAAAATGAAGACGAAAAACCGATTACTAAAGTTGAGGTTAAAAAATTAGCTAGTTCTTTCGATGAATATGAATTGCCTTATTAACCGTTCTATGGGATATATTATTGCAAAGAATCAATAGTACTAGAAAATCATTTCAAAATATTCAAACGAACTTATTACAAGGAGTAAAACTGTTTAATTCTTTGTCACGATTTATAAGGGATGTTCGGAATGATTTTGAGAGCATAGAAAAGCAAACAAACTTATTAACAGACAATATTAGCTACAAAGAAGGACGAAAAAGAAAACTCAAAATTATGTATGATGAATCATCTGCAAATGACACACAGTTAGTAGGACAAGAATTGTTTATTATATGATCTGTGTCTCATATCTCACAATATGATCTGTGATAGACTTGCCACTGAAATGTCTACCAGAACGTCCATATATGAAACTGTTATAAACAATTTTAAATTATTTTTTGATCAAAATATATCCAGTGATGAAGTTGACAAGTGTATTTTAGAATTGTCAAATACATATGCGAGGGATATAGAAGTACAATATTTTAAAGACGAAGTACATCATTTTTTAAAATATATAAAAGAAGAGAACATCACTTGTCTATTTAAGATGTACAAGGTAATCATTGATCGCCTGCAATCTTCATTTCCCAATGTGGAAACTATTTTAAAAATATTTCTTACATTGCCGATATGCAACGCAAGTGGGGAACGATCTTTCTCCGTTCTGAAGCGGATAAAAAATTATTTAAGAAATAGTCTTAATCAAACTCATTTGCAAAATTTTTGGTAAAATCTTAGGCCCCAAAATTTTGTTCCGCCTCGGGCCCCTTAAAGGCATAATCCGCCACTGAGTAAAGCTGTTGATCTGTTCTGCTCATTTTTTATTTAACTGTCCTACAATGTTAATTTAACTTTAGTTAGTGTTAAAAAATAACATTGATCTTCTCAGTTTTCTTAACGTTAGTAAAAATGTAACAGTATAACAATTCAATGTTAAATCAAAATTAAATTTAACTAAAAAAATGTTAATGTAACATTGCAATATGTTATAATTTACGTAGTCTATATTAATTTTTTTCTGTATAAAAAGAACGTTATACTATCAATAGACAATGTTAAATTTAACATGGTTTTTACAAATTTTTAGTATTTAAAATCGACCGACATTAACTTATAAAATATTATTGTCAAAATTACAATTAAGATTTAAAATTTGTTAATTCAACGTTGATCATTTTAACTCAACTTTGAATTGTATTGAAATACGATTAATAATTGGGAGTGTTAAATCAACATAGCACCTATTAGAATATACAATGTGACTTTTCTCTCAGTGTATGTTACTAATTGGACAAAATCTGGGATTAATTTCCATTTAGTCAATTATATGATGGATATGATTCCGGATCTTGGACATCTGTCCAATATAACGAATTTAAAAGGATGGATTGTACACATTGTACAAAACCTGGGCATCATTGGATTTTTGTCCGTTGTCTGGAGTAAAACGTACCTCTAATAATTTCGAATTGTAATTGGATTTTTTCTGCGATATTCGTCTTACTGATTGTAAATGGTAACATTTTGAACATTTTACATAGAATAAGACACATAGGTTTTATAAGATATATTTCGTTTACGTTCTTGACTATATTATAAGAAGAGTATATTAGCAGGAAAAACGAATTTCTAAACGAATTTTAGGTTTTTGGGCATATTACCATTATTTAGGATGAAGACTGACTTGAGTTTTTTAAATTCGTTTTAATTGTAAGTTAAAATTACATAATCCCAATTTTCACGAACTTTGCATTTGTGTATTTTAATTTTATTGAAAAACGGTTTCGCAATTTTTAGAATAACCCAATTTTAAAAAGCGGAAAACTTTGGAAACGAGGTTAAAACTTCATAAAAGGATAGGAGACGCAGTCTTGCTAAGAATCTTGATAATGAAAGAGAAGTGGAAATATCTTTCATGCAGATTTTTGGACATAACTTTGTTTTTATCTAAAGAAAACTTAGCATTTCGTGGATATGATGAAGGAAAAAGCCTTTAAATAAAGGCAATTTCTTAGAACTAATCAAACTACTGTCAAAGTATGATGTAGTATTAAAAGAACACATCTTGAATTAAATATTAAAAAAAATATAAATAATTTGGAATTATGTTTGATAGCACACCTGACATTTCACATATTGATCAAATGTCATAAGTGATTCGTTATGTGAAAATTGTTGATAGAAAAGTGGAAATCAAAGAAGTATCCCTTGGACTTTTTCCTTTACATGGAAAAAAGCCGCTGCTTTAAGCGATGAAATTCTTAAAAATCTTGAAAATGACGGTTTAAATGTTATGAATTGTCGTTCCCAAGGTTATGATAATGCAGCTGTTATGAGTGGTATACATGAAGGAGTACAAGCTATTATTAAAGCAAAAAACAACAAAGCAATATTTGTTGGTGTATAGATCATTCAATTAATTTATGTGACCAACACTCATTTGCAAAAAATGTAGCTTTTGTAACATTTTTCGGAACAGTGGAGTTTTCACATTTTTTCTGCTTCGACTAGCTGCTGGGAAGTGCTTGTTAAACACAACAAAGCAACTTTTAAAAGACTCTCAACAACGCGTTGGGATGGCCATTATTCTTCAGTTAAAGTATTGAATAAAAATTTTAATGGGATTGTGGCTGCAATTGAGAAATTGACAAGAAAATGTAGACCCTAGAGGCGCTGCACAGAACGTGATTGTGTATGATTTTACATTTCTTTGCTATCTTTTGTTTTGGAATGATGTTTTAAGGCGAATAAACTGTGCTTGGATTGTATTGCAAAGCACAAGCTTGAATATTGATCAATTAGTTATAAAAATACAGTTACTTCAGTCATATTGTAGAAGAGGTAATAAATTTTGCTGCGAAAAAATCGGAGTACTACGACGATTCAATGTTGAACTCCGAACAAGATTAAAGTCAGTCCAAAATGTAGCTTCATTGTTCGAGGTTGTGCTGACAAACACTGGGCTTTTGGCGAACAGTGAAGAGTTGGAGTTATCTGAATCAAAATTTAACGGTTTTTATGATGAGGTTTCAGCAACAGAACTCGTCATAGAGATACTAAGGTTGAGAAGGCATTTAAAAGCGGCAATGTAACAGTTTCTAACTGGGTGTGCCTATAGACATTTTGAAATTGATCGTGGAATGGGATTTTACAAAATCTCTTCCGAATCTTATGGTCGCACTAAAGTTATTTATGACTATTTGCGTATCAGTGGCTTCGAGTGAGAGGAGTTTCAGCAAATTAAAATTAATTAAAAATTACATGCTGGCAACAATGACCCAAACGAGGCTTAACAATCTTGGCATATTAACAACAGAACATGAGGCAACACAATATATAAATTTTGAAGATTTGGTTTCTAGGTTTGCAGCTGTTAAAGCTAGAAAGAAGAGATTTAAATAAGGTGACTAGACGTCCCGCTTTTGGCGGGACAGTCCCGATTTTTAACAATTTGTCCCGCGTCCCGCTTCATTTTAAAAATGTCCCGATTTAAAAAAAAGCAGAATTTCGTTATTTAAATTTCGTTACTCAAAATTAAATTTAGGCAATTTATTTATGCTAAATAAAACATTTTCTTTAGTTTAAATATATATAAATAAATTCGAATTATATGACAATCAATATCAATATTGTAGTAAACACTAAACATAAATTGAGTTCCACTTTGTCTTCTATTGAAATTGTAATTAAGATTATATAATATAAACTTATTCATACATTTTAATTATTTATATAAAATTTAAAAAATAAAATAATCCGTCAAAGTTTAGTTGTTTTAACTTGAGTTTTACGTTCATACGTAAAGTTTTTTATTTTATTGATTTGTAAATTTTTTTATTTTTGATCTACGGGAGTGACAAGTTCAGCGTACTCCAGTACAAGATAACAAATCATTAGTTCAAGATAACAAATCTTCCTCGACCGAATTTTTCGAGCAGAAACTCTACTTGAGACATTAAAAGCCATTTAATGTGTGAAAAATAATTTAACAAATTCTTGTGGAATATTTCATGACCTTTTCAACAACAATAGTAACCTCCTAAAACAATTTACGCAAAAAAAAAATATTCCGAAAAATGAAATAATACTATACATAATTTTTTTTATTTATTATATTTGTACGTTGCACTTTTCTTGTATTTAAAAAAAATATATTACAATATTGGGGATTTTTTGAGATCAATTTAAGTAAAGGTTTCAAGTAAGTAAAGAAGTAATTAAAATGTTTTCAATTCAAAGGTATAGTTGGAAGTTTCTCAGAAAAAAACTCCACTTCGCATTTTTCGTGTTTCGGACGAATTCGAACAATCCTCCTCAGTGCCTGGTTCGAATCCTTAAGCCGACACGCTATCGATTACGGGCCGTTGAGGTGATAATAATTTCGAAGTTGAAACTTCTGCATCACTTATTTAATTTACTTAAGTTGAATTTTAAGTTGACTCCATATTATGGAAATGTTTTACATATTACAATATAATTTTTTCGTTCTATGAAAATTTTTGTTGCTTTATATATTGACCCCCCCCCCCCGTTTATTGACTTTTTATTAATTTTGACAGTTTTCATTCTTGGGGTGACACCACAATATCCGCCCCGGGTGCCACCCATGCTAGCTACGCCACTGCTGGATGTGTTTCATATTTAAAAATATTTTGCTGATTTAAAAATTGGTAATGCGAATATATAGATTTTACTCCATATAAAATTTTACAACGCGGCTAAAGAAGTTTTCACTTCAATAAAAAACACATTATTCATTTTCTATTGTCGAAAAGAATAAGCATGTAATAGTTATTTACATATCAAGGGCTGAAAGTAGAAGATTACGCCAGCGCTTCATGTTGAAGCCCGACGCGAAACAAGGGCTTTTATTGAACCAAGGGCGTAATCTTCCTTTCAGCCTGAGTGTATATTCAACGTTTTACGCACAACTGCACAACGTTATTGTAGTATAAATCAATTTTTGAATTTTTTAAACTCGCTAGACATTTTGAAAATTATGCTAAATATGCCATGATTTTCTCTATAAACTTCAAACAATAATTTATTTGTTTGTTCTAATTTTATGAATATTTTACGGGGATTATTTTACGGGCTGTAAAGTTTAAAAATATATTAATATTTCATATAACAACGGGATTTTATTTTACGGATATAAAGTTCAACTTTCAGCCACGATAACTAGGATGTAAAATGTGTTTTACGATTCGTTTGTGCGTAAAACATTTACTTACTAATTAAACTTCTTAAAAAAATAAAAATTGATGAACCAAAATAAAACTTTAATAATATTACATAAAGAAAAACCAGTACCATTGACTTTCGAATGATTTAAGAAATAGATTTTAGAAAACATTATTCATCATTTAGCTGTTTGTTAATTTCGAAATAATATTTCCGGAGGTTGAAAAAGCCCGTTCTGATTCCACAATTCTTGGTGAAATGGTCAATAAATTATTACACATTCACTACAAGCGGTCCTCTATGACGGCTTTGCTTACTTATTTTCATTTCTCTACCACCCAAGTAGGTTTTGCCAGACATTGACATACGGCCAAGCACTGATCCATTAATGGTTAACAGTACTTGGCTATTGTTACTGGGCCAATACTAGAACCAACCATCGGCCGATCTATGGTTTTCAGAAAATAGCCAGTATATTGTTACCTTTGAATGGCCAAGCACTGGCCCATGAATGGTAAATATTGCTTGGCTATTGTTATTGGGCGATGAGTTTGCCGATCTGTCATTCTTTTTAAATTTCACTAGAGTATTATCCCTTTTAGAAATACATAGTTTGAAAAATTTCACATATAGTTTAGTTATCGCCTTGTCGGTTGAAAGACTATGGTAATAAAGAAAAGGTTGGTATATGTTTTAATTTATTTTCATTTCTTTTTATTTTAATTATTTTGTAAATAATTTATTTAAATTTATGTATAAAAAATATTATTTTATATTTTTTTTAATGGCGGAGTCAGGGCGGTGTTTGCCATTACTCAGCCATTGTCGCATCTGAACCAGTTGTATGGGGAGTTTTGATTTTTTTCCGTCATTTTTATTTTATTTTAAATTAGTTTGTATTTAATTTATTTAAATTTACATATGATAATAATGTATATTTTTTTAACGGCTCAGTCATGGTTGCCAGTATTTGGCCCAAGAATGGCAACCATTTATTGTCCGAAGCTTTCATCCAGTAAAATTATGTTAATGGCCCAGTCGTGGTTGCCAGTACTCGCCCATTGCTGCATTACTGGCTGCCGGTAATGGACCAGTTGTACAACCTTGTATGGGCAATTGCGGTGACCAATAATTACCAGTATTTAATATTAATGTAATAATAATAATTAATTAATAATAATGTAATGACCAGTATTTAATATTTTATGTTGTTCCATTTCGGCCAAAAAATATTTTTATAGGTATTAAATGTGAATTAAACTGCGTTATAGTTCATCTTCCAAATTGCTTTTTTCTACTAAATCGACTGAAATCTTATCCTTAGCTACATTTTCGTTGTAATCTGTGCTCAACCCATGTCAGCTGCTGCTGATGTAACGTTAAATAATCTTCAATAAAAACTTTTACGGAGCTTCGACTTGGAACAGTAAATATGTTCGATGTATCATCCACAAAAGCAGAGCTTCCATTCTGCAAATACTTAAATACTTAAAAAGTTTCGGTTTTCCTTGCCCTTATTCTATAGTTATTGAGACATTTGTCAACTCGCGAACTTATTGGTTTACTTTGTTTTTCTAGTTCAGTACATCCTGAAGAGCTACAAGTGCATTAGCGAATATTTCATGATAGAGTGCAACAAGATTAAAGGTGCAAGCGTTGACTGAATAGAATTTATCCCTTATGATCCCTAAGATATAAATAAACCTTAACAAATATTTTCTCATTGCTATTGCCAGTGGTATTTGATCTCATTGCATTGGTGTACCCCAAGGTTCCATACTTGGTCCTTTTTTATTTATAATATTCATAAATGATATTGGAAAAAACATTAAATCGAAGTATGTCCTGTACGCAGATAACTTAAAAATTTACAATCGTATTTTAACTTTGCAGGATTGTAATACTCTCCAGGCTAATCTTGATGTTCTTTTTGATTGGTGCGATAAAAATAAGTTATTAAAAATTATATAATTTTGTTTTAACTACTTAAAGTGATTATAATAATAATTAGTAAAACAACGTCACTTCCAAAACTTTATTTATTTTTATCACCAAATATTTAGAAAACAATTAACCCATGAAGAAGGTCTCTTAGAAAATATTTGGTGTTAAAAATAAATAAAGTTTTTGAAGTGAAAAAAGACGTTGTTTTACTAATTAAATAAGAGATATTTGAACATTATGAAATGTTCATGTATTACATTAACCAGAAATTATAAAAAAATTTATTTTGATTACACCCTGAACGAAGATAAACTAAATTGTGTACAGACGATAAAAGACCTTGGAATAACCTTCGACAGCTATCTTCGTTTCGATCATCACGTGAACCAAATATGTAAAACAGCTTTTAAAATGCTTGGATTGATTTTAAGAAAAGGCCAAGGGTCTCGTTATCCCGAAACATTATACATTCTATATAATAGTTTTGTAAGAAGTAACTTGGAGTACGGCGTTTCAACTAACATTTAAGAATAACCCACTTTTAAGGGGCTTCTTTGGTAAGTAACTCTAGCCTTCGTGTAAAATGTATATTTGAACATATTTTTATTCTCCACCACATCCTCCAGCTTCTGATTTTGCTCCAATGGTTGCTTGATTGCATATTCCAAGACCACCATTGGATTCAGTATTCTCGATTCATAAAAAAACCAATATTTATCATGTATATTTGAACATTTCCCCAATTTTAGACCCAATCTCTTATCCTCTAGTTTCTTGCCTGGACCCCAAATACTAATTTATCCAAAACCGGTACCCATAATATATTTTCGGCTTTAAGCCCAAACTCCCACCCTTAAGTGACACCCTTATATTTTTGATCCCAATTTAAACATCACAGTTGGATTCAGCGTTCTCAAATGTGTTGAAATCAATAATAATGACGATAATTTTGATACTATTCATGACCAGACCCCCAACCCTCACCCCTTATTGAACTACCCTGAGTCCGGTCAACATTTTTACCATCACCATTGAACTCAGCATCCTCGATTATGTAAAAATCGATAAAAATGACAATAATTTCGATACTTTGTATAACCGACCCCCCAACCCCCACGTATTATTGGACCACCCTGAGTCCGACCCCAATTTTTATTATGATGATAATTTCGATATTTTTTATAACCGACCCCCCAACCTCCACCCCTCCACTACCCCGAGTCCGGCTCCCATTTTTATCATCATCATTGAACTCAGCATTCCCGATTATATTGCAATCGATACCAAACATGACATGCAAAAAAAATATTTTTTTCTACGAAAACCATTTTTTACTCCCCTTGGGAGTAAAAAATGGTTATGTCACAGATCAGGGGGTGATATGGGGATTGTATTTGTTATGAAGTTCTGATTCTAACGATACCCCACATGACATATTTTACTCATTTAATGTGTCAACCCCACCAACGGGGTTGGTTGGGGTGGGGGTGCAAACCAACTTTTGGACTCAAAAGTTGCGCTGGTCTGAATAAAAGATAATGGTGCCATTAAATTTTTTTATCTATTCCCATTTATTTCATATAGATTTTTATATGCTAAAACTTAAAGAGGGTGTACAGGGGTGGGGGTGGGGCCTACCATCCCAATCTCATAAAGTTTTCGGGAGACGGCCAAGCCAGATCGATTGATACCAAATTTGTAAAAAAAAATTTTGAAAATTTCCGCGACTGCCCGATTCTTCCGAAAAAAAACGATAGTTAAAATGTTTTCACTATAGTGCAATCATAGAATGTTAACAATTTTCAATGACAATGTTTAATTCTATCAGTTATTAAAAAATATGATTTAATATCTTGATAATTATTTCAATTATCTTGTTAATAATTTTTACTGCATTAAAACAAAATATGCTTGTATTGGAATGGAATATGTTTATTCTGTTTTTTATTGAAACATATATGAATGTTATTATACAAAAATTATAAATCATTGATAGTTCATCAATGATTTCAAACAATAATTATAGTAACACATTTGCTTTTTTTTATACATAGGTAAAAATTATTAATTTTTTGTTGTAATTAATAATTATCATTGAATAAATATCTAGGGAAGAGTAATTAAACTTTGGGAGTTAGGCCTTTAATTTTTAGTATTGGTGATGTTTGATGTTTATAGCAGGGTGCTAATGTTTATATAATTTATCTACAATAACAATAGTATTATTAAATATCATAGGTAAATTTAAAATCCTAATGGGTTTGTAAAAAATATAATACGCCTGAAATGGTATGCTGGATCCTCGATGTGCCCCAAACGCTGATCATTATCTTCTCACACTATTTGTCTTTTTCATAAATTTCATCATAGTCATTATTGTAGACCGTAGTGTAGTTTCATTCAATTTGATTATCGGGTACAGATGCTTTTCTGCTTTCTAAAAATAGGTGCTCGGAGAACTCATCACTTTTTTCAATATCGCTCAAAAACTCGATCTATCAGATCCTTGCCATACATATTTGCATCGTTTGTCAAAGTGTCATCAAAATTAGTTCACGAACGAATGTTGTATGCTCTCAACAAACATAAAAAACATAGTAAAAAAGGTTACCTGTTGTATGGTGGTAAAAATTACATGTACCGCCCAACACTTTGTCCAACGTATACCCCAAAAACAAACAAAATAAGACTTCGGAAGTACAGACTTCGGAAATAACTTCGGTATAGCCTATCGTTTGTCCTGCACACTATCCAAGCGGTTAATTTAAATTTTAAGAAGAAATTAAATATGTTTGATAGTAGTTCAATAACAATTACTTCTTAAACACTTCCATAAGACTTTCATAACATTTAGTTTTTTACTTTAGATGTAGAAAAGATAGCATAATTCAGGGGCTTATTTTTTATATAAAAAATTAAAAGGTATGTGGCATGTAACTTCAATGGGTTTTTTAACGATGAAATCATAATCTGAGATACGCAAAAGAATATTGACAAATCTTTTTTCTGTTTGTTTTATTGATTCAAAGGTTTTAGGTGTAGCAACATTGAGGGGATGTATTTTTTAATCATTAACTTTTAGCGAACTTTTAAAGCTTTATTTGAACAATATATTTTTTTAAAATCAAAAGTGTTGTAATTGGATTGCCAATAGGTATCAGTTATCACAACAACATGCGTACAGAAGTGCTGATGAACGCAGTTATTTTTTAAGAATGTTATATAAATATGAAACAATAACCATACAAGTAATGATATATCACACCATCGCTTGGTGTAAATTATTTTATTAGAGTGACTAAATTATGAAACTCTGTACCTCCTCAGCTCTTACTGACGAGTTAGGCCTTCAGAAATGTAAAGAAAATTCGTTTTTGATTATTTTTAAAACTTAGTCACATAATCTATAAATTTTCTCAATTCCACTTTAGTTGATTCTAGTTGACGTGATTTTGTTGGCTATTTCAAGACTCTAAATAAACAATATTTTGTATTGTGCAAATATGTCTAAAAAATTGATTAAAAAAACCCAATGCACAATGCTGTTCTGACATAATCGAAATGGCCGCCGCATATTCAATTTCGAATAAGCTCCTATGGTTAAAACAAAAGAAGCAATCGTTTGCGTCAGTTTAACATAGTTTCGCAAAACAGTCTCAGTTAAACTTCTACAGTCTTGATATTGAAACTATTTTTAGACTATGACAGCTGTGCTTCTATAAGAAACTACAACCTTAAAGAGTTACAACCGAAACTACTTCAATCCTAATAAGAGACATGACTTTTATAGCCTTCTTTCGGAAGCTTTATCTAGAACTGTGTAGATGAGCTTCGCTAGAACTTCTAATATTAAATATAGAAGTATTTTAGAATTTTTCAATTCAATGCTTGGGAGAGCTTCTCTGTGGAAGTTCTATCGAAATTTTATAGAAGTGAAATTTAACTAGCTTCCACTTAGAAGCTTTATTGAAACTTAAGTTCGTATAACTCGAAATTGGGAAGTAAGTTTGCTAGTTGGGACCCACCCATGTTTTAACATGATTTTTGATAATTATTCCTCAGACTTATGTTTGTTCAACTCCCAAAGAGGTCAGTTTACATTGATTATTGCTTTCTAGCAATATAACAAAACCATCATTTTAGCAAAATATAAGGTTTCGGTTAGGCCTTTTCATCTTTAGAAATTGTTAGGCACGCCTTTCGTCTTTAGAAATTAAATACGTCCAATTCAATCAAATTATTAATTTTCACAGTTCGTCGAATGTAATAAATTAAAACTTCTTTACTTCAACTATCTCATATAAAAAAGTTCATAATATGTAATACTAAAACGATAATTTAGAAAAAGTCACATAACTGAGTTCATCAAAAGCTCTAAAAATATTTGACATCACATTTCTGTCTTTAAACCAGGAAGCCTAAATATAATGTAATAAAAAGTTTTTATTTATAGAACGTTATAAATTTAAATAAGTATAAATAGAAAAACTTACGAAAGAATAGAATTACGAGCATATACATTTTTAGTTATTGCATATTTTATCAAGCACACAAAAGTTATTTTGCTTCTCGTTCAAAAGACAAAGTGATAAATTAAGTATAAAGCTTTTTATGTCTGGTTTAAAACATCGACATCGATGACGATGATATTAAAGTTGATTATTTTATAATTCGATTTATTAAAGAAAAACGAATAACTAACACAAACAAAGAAATTAGAAAATTTTAAACTATCCTTAGAAAGTGAAAATAGGGTAATTGATATGCTTGTTAAAATATGAATAATTTATGTTAATGTCTATATTGCAAAAATAAATGACTAATATCTCAAGCATAAACTACTAATGGGTGGCAAATTCCAAAATTCTACTTCTATGTAGTGCTTCCTGAACGCAAAAAAATTTAGCTATAATTCAATGATACCATACATTCGTAATTGGCGCCTTAAAACCAACCCAACTAAAGGGTCAGTTTGAAGGGAGAAACTCGGCACACGTGTCCTCAAAATATCCACAGATGAACTTTGTTTTTTTAAAGATGCGTAATTAAGATTATCTAAAGCAGATATCAAATACCGCAGTGAGATATCACTAGTCAAGATACTATATTGCTGACGAATGAAATGTATTCAGTCAGTGTGAGCACCCTCAATCTCAGTTATGGATAGACCTACCACCTTTTAGAATTTTCAAAACGGTACACGATCGTTATCGTGAGTACAAAATTTAGTATATATATTGTGACGATTATGGAAGACGATAGAACACAACAACAATAGAAAATCTTCAAGAAAATTCTCGTTAGAGAATTATCTTCGAGAAAATTTTTCTAAAAGAAATGTAAAAATCAATAAAACCAAATCAACGTAACCAAAGTAAACATTTAATAGGAAGTATTTGTTTTCTTGAATAAGGATTGGTTAACGAAATAAAAATTGGTAAATAAAACAATTGAAAAGAATAGATTTCACACCTAGGTGTCAATATTTGAAGATCGTCTTATTGTTGATAAAGGAAGGAAAAAAAGGTGTGTTCTAGAATATTACAGCAATATCGAGGCTATTTCATGTAGTATAAATAAGAGGTGTTCTTCGAGGAAAGGATTAGTATAAAATTGTTGGTGATACAAAAAGTATAAAAAAATTTAGCAGTGATAAAGGCGAAGTAAAAAAAATTAACAGTGTTATAAGTAGAAAGTTAAAAGTGATATTGTGAACAAGTATAAGAGAATTATAAGTGGTGAAATATTGTTAGTACAAGAAGAACTAAAAGGGAAATAGTAATAGGAGAAATATTTTTATTGTAAAATTTTGAACGAATAAAATTATAACGTTTAGAAAATCCATTGTGTTTTAAATTTCCTGATTTAGTGATCGAACTAAATAATTGTAACTCGGCTAAGAAACGTTACAGTATATTACTTTTTTCTTTTTAATTTTAATTCTACAAAGGAGTGACAATAATGATAATAATAAAATATTTAAGATGGCGATTAAATTGACATTTCAATGAATTAACAAAACAATGTGTTTTTATCACTCTGAAGTTAATAACGTTTTTTTTAAATACCCAAAAATTGTTGTGGTTATTTTTATTTGGTACCCACTAGGTAGTTGTGGTTAATTTGGTAATTCTTTTTCTACATTTCTCGACAGGAATTAATATTGTAACGACTCTTCGTTGGTTCTTTTAGATTATTGAACAAACACGACAGTAAAAAGACAGATCTTTAGTTAACAAAATCCCAAACTTTATTTATCAACCAAATTACAGCAGCTTCCGTTTTTCCTTACAATAAATTCCAGGGTCTCCAATTTATGTACAATAAACTTCGCCGCTTTTCCACAATTTGAATCAATAATATTCGGAATCGTAAAATCTGTATTTACTATTCCCAAAGTTCAGATTCTTTCACTATTAGTACCCAGGCTCAAGTACCTCCGATTATTCCTTATACTTTCGAATATTTGTAAAACACTTTTAATTGCAAAATTAAAACTGACTGTCTGATATTTTTGTTTGCTTATTTATATCGAAAAATAAATAAATCGAAACTTCTATAATCCACTAGAAATCAATACTACGTAGTCCGTACATCTGAAATAGGCCACACCTGTTTTCATTCAAACTTGCATTTGTATTAGAGAACTCAAATTTAATTTATGCAAAATGTATTAGGTAACTCCTTTTAATTCATTAATGTAAATATTTGTATAACAAATTTAATTTACATTAATTTATGCAATACAATTTGCAATACAAGTAAAAGATTGAAAAAGGAGTTAACTTTCAATTCATGAATGAGTAAATAAAGTTAACCCATTCTGGACGAAGTTTATTACATTGCCCTCCATTTAGTTTTGTTCGTCCCGAACAATATCAGAGATCGCATTGGTGCTGTTACCTTGGTACGGTGCCAACCTTTGCAGATGTATCACTTTCATCTTGGTACGGGGTCCTTTTTGTATGCGGTAGATAACATCATTAATTCGTTTGATTATTTTATATGGGCCTTCCCAATCTGGCTGCAGCTTGGGTGATCTTCCCTTAGTTCTTCTGGGGTTGTATAGCCATACCAATTCTCCTTCTTGAAAACCGCCACTATTTGCATTTATGTCGTACCTGGTTTTCATTTTGTCACTGGCAATCTTAATGTGGTCTCGAACCTGCTGATGGATTTTATTCATCTTCTCCCTTAGTTGTCCCACATAATCTGTTTTCGTGGATACCAGACCTCCAGGGATGCCAAACTCGATGTCACTAGGAAGATGTAGTTCTCTTCCGAACATGATATTCGCTGGCGTTTCACTTGTCGTATCGTGCACTGCGCTACGATAGGCCATCAAGAATAACGGAAGATCCTTGTCCCAATTTCTTTGGTTGGCTTCTACTACCTTTGACAAATGTTCTTCCATGGTTCGGTTGAATCGTTCTACCATGCCATCCGATTGTGGGTTCATAGGTGTAGTTCGTGTTTTTCTAATGCCGAGTGTTCTGCACAGCTCTTCCATCAGTTGAGATTCAAAATTCCTTCCCTGGTCGGTATGCAACTCGAGCGGTGTTCCATATCTGCAAACCCATTCATTGACTAATGTTTCCGCGACCGTAACTGCTTCCTGGTTCGGTATTGCATAAGCTTCCGGCCATTTTGTAAAGTAATCAATGACCACCATGATGTATTTGTTACCTTTTGTCGTTTCCGGAAATGGCCCCGCGATGTCTATAGCAATTCTCTCCATTGGGGCACCCACATTGTACTGTTGCATCTCTCCTCGAGTTCTAGTTTTTGGTCCTTTGCTCGCCGCACAAGTATCACATCGCCGACACCATTGCTCTACGTCGGTTCGATACCTTACCCAATAAAACCTCTCCCTTACCTTAGCCAGGGTTTTATTGACTCCCAGGTGTCCTCCCGAAATACTTCCATGCAGCTTTCCCAGTACCTCTTCCACTCGACTTGATGGCAACACCAGTTGCTCTAACACTTTCTTTCCATCAGCGGACTCCCATTTTCTTTTCAGTATCCCGTTGTCCATAAATAGTGAGTCCCATTGCGCCCAGTAGCATTTCACCTCCGTACTTAAAGGTGCTACCTCTTTCCACTCCGGTCGCCTTCCTTCGGCTTTCCATTTCAATATTGGTGCCATAGCTGGATCCTTTTGTTGCTCTCTTTTCATTGCCTCGCTACACCAATCGTCAGGAATTTGGAACTTAATTTGATTAACTTTCATTGCCTCCTTCCTCTCAGTCCTGCTACATGACTTGCGCTCCTCCATACAGAGTTTTCTTGAAAGATCTTCAGCGTTACAATGTATCCTTCTCTTCCGGTGCTCAACGCGGCAATCTCCTTCCTTTTTGACATTTGCCTCCTTTCTCTCAGTCCTGCTATATGACTTGCGCTCCTCAACACAGGGTCTTCTTGAAAGATCTTCAGCGTTACAACGTATCCTTCTCTTCCGGTGCTCAACGCGGCAATCTCCTTCCTTTTTGACATCCACTTGCTTGTTTGAAAGGTTCATCAATCGGCCTGGAACTACTCCTTCTTTCGCAGCTATTAGTGTTTTGCATTCCCGTCTAATGTGCCCTAGCTGTCCACAATTCCAGCATCTCACTCTGCTAGACCTTCTTCGTTGATTTTGTTCAGGCTTATCTTCCAAACTTTTGACACGCATGATCACTTCATCAAGCGCTGCTCTTAGAGGTTCTTCAGTAACTTCCATCTGACGTACTCTATCTGAGCCATACGCTCTTTTTCCAGCTTCCATTTGAAGGGCTAATGCTAAGACTTCCGCAGGTAGTTTCTTCCCGCTTAGATAAAGCTGGTTTCTCATTTGCCCATCTCGAAGAGCATTGATAAATGTATCAGCTGCCAGTTCGTCTCGGTGTTCAGCGTTATAATTCGGATATGATAGATTAACCAGTCTCACAATGTCAGCCTCTAATTCTTGCAAGGTTTCGCTGACTCCTTGTTTTCGTGTCTTGAGCTGCATGCGATGGAGAGCTTGCATATGACTTTCCCCGTATCTTACTTCTAAGGCCTCCATAATCTTGCTGTAATCACGTTCTGTCGCTGATAGTGTCTGCAAAATTTCAGCAGCAGGTCCCTTCAATGCCAATATAAGCGCGTTTGCTTTTTGCTGGTGCTCAACCCCAGTTGTTGCTATCTCAAATTGCATCTTAAATATCTGATACGATGTAGATCCATCAAATGCGGGTGTTTTTACTCTAGCTGGAGCTGAAGTAGTTGATGGATTGATCATGTTACCTGACTTCCCTTGTGCTATTTCTTGGCGTAATTCACTCGAAAGTTTGCGTAATTTCTCTTGTTCTTCGGTAACTGTCCGCAGCTCCCTTTCCATGTTGTTGATTTTCACCTCTGCACAGGATATACGTGACTCGATTACTTCACGTAGACTTTCTTGCTTCGCCATCATATCAGCAAATTGTTGTCGTTGCTCTACTTTTTGTTCTGCTGCCTGCTTCTCTTGTCGGGCCATCAGATCAGCAAGTTGTTGTTGTTGGTTGTTTCCTTGTTTGGCAATCATATCAGCAAATTGTTGTTGTTCTACTTTTTGTTGTTGTTGCTGTGCCATCATTTCTTTCATCAACGCCATCATCGGATCAATTGCGGGGGCATTCTGAACCGGAGCATCCTCCAGCTCTATTTCTATGACCTCTGTGCTTTCACCTGCTTCTTCTAAAATTTTACGCAGCCGGAATGCAAGTTCTGCCTTCGTTCCGTGGATTGGAGCATTCCTTTTCCTCAACTCGTCCTTTAGCTGGGTCTGGCTGAGATCACTAATATTTACTGTTTTGACCATTGTTTCAATAATCCCACTTCTGACACCACTGTAACGACTCTTCGTTGGTTCTTTTAGATTATTGAACAAACACGACAGTAAAAAGACAGATCTTTAGTTAACAAAATCCCAAACTTTATTTATCAACCAAATTACAGCAGCTTCCGTTTTTCCTTACAATAAATTCCAGGGTCTCCAATTTATGTACAATAAACTTCGCCGCTTTTCCACAATTTGAATCAATAATATTCGGAATCGTAAAATCTGTATTTACTATTCCCAAAGTTCAGATTCTTTCACTATTAGTACCCAGGCTCAAGTACCTCCGATTATTCCTTATACTTTCGAATATTTGTAAAACACTTTTAATTGCAAAATTAAAACTGACTGTCTGATATTTTTGTTTGCTTATTTATATCGAAAAATAAATAAATCGAAACTTCTATAATCCACTAGAAATCAATACTACGTAGTCCGTACATCTGAAATAGGCCACACCTGTTTTCATTCAAACTTGCATTTGTATTAGAGAACTCAAATTTAATTTATGCAAAATGTATTAGGTAACTCCTTTTAATTCATTAATGTAAATATTTGTATAACAAATTTAATTTACATTAATTTATGCAATACAATTTGCAATACAAGTAAAAGATTGAAAAAGGAGTTAACTTTCAATTCATGAATGAGTAAATAAAGTTAACCCATTCTGGACGAAGTTTATTACAATATCGTATAGAATGTTGTTTATTATTATTGTGTGGAATTATATACTAGGTCATTCAATAAGTCCGTAGGATGACACATAGATGGCGTTACTAGAATTTTTTCCATATAATTTTTATTTAGTACTAACCTTCAAACGATACGTGTATAAATTTGACAGCAATCTGACTATTTATTCGTGAGTTATAGCATTTTGTGTGAAGCAACTTTTGTTTTTGAAAAAAAATGGAAAAAAGTGAATTTCGAATTTTAATAAAGCATTGCTTTTTGATGAAAAAAAATACAGTGGAAACCAAACAATGGCTTGATAAACATTATCCAAACTCTGCTCCATCGAGACAAATGGTAGAGAAGTGGATGGCTGAATTTAAATGTGGTCGTACCAGCACAAAAGATGCAGAGCGCAGTGGACGCCCAAATGAGGCTGTTATTCCAAAAAACATAAAAAAAATCCACAAATTGGTTATGAACGATCGCAAATTGAAGGTGCACGAAATAGCTGACATTGTAAAGGTAGCAGATGGTAGTGTTTTTACCATTTTACATGAACATTTGGGTATGCGAAAGCTCTGTGCAAATTGGGTGCCACGTGAGCTCAGTCGACCAAAAACAACAACGAATCGATGCTTCGGAGGAGTTGGCACTGTTAAACCGCAATAAAAGGGAATTCTATCGTAGATATGTGACAATGGATGAGACATGGCTTCACAATTACACACCAGAATCCAAAAGACAGTCAGCTGAGTGGACAGCAGTCGACGAACCGAATCCAAAGCGAGCAAAGACGCAACAGTCGGCCGGTAAGGTGATGGCGTCTGTATTTTGGGATACGAACGGAATGATATTCATCGACTATCTCCAAAAAGGGACCACCATCAACAGCGAGTATTACTGTGAACTTTTGGATCGATTGAAGGCTGAAATCGCAAAGAAACGGCCACATTTGAAAAGAAAAAAGTGTTGTTTCACCAAGATAATGCACCGTGTCACAGATCGATGAAAACGATGGCAAAATTGAATGAATTGGGCTTTGAATTGCTTACCCACCCACCATATTCTCCAGATTTAGCCCCCAGCGACTTTTTCCTGTTTTCAGATCTCAAGAGAATGCTTGCTGGAAAGAAATTTAAGTCCAATGATGAAGTAATCGCTGAAACTGAGGCCTATTTTGACGAGAAAGAGAAATCGTACTATAAAAGTGGTATAGAAAAGTTGGAAAATCGCTATACTCGTTGAATCGCCCTCGAAGGCAACTATGTTGAATAAAAAAATCGAGTTTTGTCAAAATGTTGTTTTTTTCTTACTTATCCTACGGACTTATTGAACGACCTGTTATGTTGGATTTATCGCCACAATTATAAGTAAATTTTGTATAGTTGATGGGAATTTAAAAACTTTATTAACAATTAAATAATTAAAAACTTTTTACAAGTAATTGAAATTAGAAGTTAGATTTTCAAAATCAAATTTAATACGAATTACTAATAAGTATTTAAATTGTTTTGATTTAATTCTCAACGGCATTCAAATAAATTAACGTTATTATGTCATGTCAAACAGTCAGTATATTTTCATCAAAAATCACAATCCCTGTAGAAATCATCAAGCAAATTTAAATTATAACAATTTTCTTTCAACAAACAAATTTTCATTTAAATGACAAACTTTTTTTTTGGATTTTTGTCTGACGCAATCATAAGAAGAGCAATTTATTTTGGTTCATTTAAAATCAGATTTGAGTAGTTTGTTTGATATCGAAAATAAAAATCACTGTCAAAAAGCTTTTTTGAGATTGTTTGATTTGATGAGCATGAAATTGGTTGGGTTAGTTTAGCAAAATTGAAGTGATTGTTAAATAAATAGCACACACACATCACAAACGTGTTAGTAAACAAATTATAGAGAAAAATTTGTATGATTTTCTCTCCTACTCTTCAACATGAATTGTATAATAAATAGATTTTTTTAAAGAAATTCCAATATTTTGTATTCCATTCACCATTGGTTGTTGGTCGAAACCAATTCGTTTCCGGTTGAAACCAATTTAAAGTATAAAATAGTATAAAAATGACGAAGCTGTTTCAAAAGTTCAACTAAAACTACGCCTGAATGTTTAAAAAAATAAAAACAAATATATGTATATATATTGCGTGATATGCAATAATACACCGAGATTATGTTTTATTTTATGTACATATATTATTAACATTCTTGACTTTGGTTTGTATTTGTTTAATAATCTTTGGAAATAATGAACATATGAAATCACAATCACCGAAAATTTTACTTTAATATATTTCTGTACTATTAATTAATGGCAATTACTGTTCTTTGTTTGTCCTTGTTTAATTGTTTAATAGAACTGAGTAAATAACACCAAACCGCAATGGCAACAACAATATAATATGACAAAACATTTTTTCAAGGATATAATTCGAGGTATTACAATATATATGGAGATAATCAACTAAAACATTTAAAATGATGATGGATTTTTTTCTTCAGATATCAGCTCTTCACTGACTTTGGGTGAGTTTTAGAATTTGATCCCCATTTTAATTTGTCGTTCGAATAGGTTAAAGTTGTAGGGCGAGATACTTACCAAAACATTGGGACACTCATTCTGGTTCCATGGTTTTTCGATCGTGTCGTATGTTCGTCCAATATTGGCTACAAAATGGAATGATATTTTAAGTTTCTTAAAAAAGATATCTGGTGAACAACACGTGAAATCAGCAAAAACATGCAATTTTTAAAATGAGGTTTAAATGTTGTATATTTAGGTATTGGAATTCATTGACATCAATAAAAAAAAATTTCTGGGTTTTTAGTTTTTTTTTACCCTGTCTTAAGATACAGGGTGATGAAAAATCCAACAATTGCTCGACCCTGGTGTATTGAAATGGCTCTTCAGTCAAAACTACTAAACTGATTTTAATGTTATATAGATCAAAATGTAGGTATTGAACAGAGCTAATCAAAATAATAATTCACATTCTATGACCTTTAACATTTTCTTTTAGAAAAATAACGGTAAAAAATTCAAATGCGTATTTTTAAAATTTTTAATTTTTTAATATGTGGAAGGTACATATGTTACCAACATTATATAAAAAATTCAGGAGGGGAAAATTTTTTGTTTTTTTAACCAATTTTATTGCAACACGCCTTAAAATTGTGGAGTTAAAAAATTAACATTTTTTTTTGGATTTACATATATGTTTTTATGATAAATCTTTAATTTTAACTCAAAATAAATATTTTACACATTTTTGATCATTTATTTAATTTTAAATTACTAAATTCCGTAGAGTTAGAATAACGTCTAGCTAAGACTGATCCATCATTTGTAGGAATGTATGAGTGATATCCTCGTGTTCCAGGAATTGTTTTTAAATTGGCGTATCTATCAGCTAGTTGATTTCGTTTTGCAAACAAAGAAATCCCTCTGCATTCTGTCACTATATGACAGTGGTGAGTGAGTGATCTCAACAGTTTGACTGTTTACAGGCATAATGGATTTGATTTCACCCGAACACTGCTGATGAAGATATTTATGAAAAACAACGAGATCAGAAAAAATTAATAATTCGTTTAGCACGCTTTTGAACAGAGTCTAAAAGAGCCATTATGGTAACAGATGCAGCCCCCAAACTTGGTAACAATACTCGGCATAATGCGGCCTGTTAACGATTTGCAAAATTATAATTGGCCTTTAATGGTAAGAAGGTTCACCATCACTGGTTTAGACTCATATTAGGCTTTTCCGTAGTTTCTATTTTTTGTTCACTTAGGTGTAGTGGAAGTATTGTTTTTAATATATGTTTTGTTGACTCTCAAAAAATAAAGCTTGGCAATTTTAGACTAGAGAGATTACTTAATATTCGATATAGTATATTTTATCACAGCAAATATTATATTATTTTTAACACAAAAATATATATTATGTGTACTTCAATTACCAGATAAGATTATAGCTTAGATCAGAATATAGTGTGGCTACAGTACTGCGATCAAAAAAATCGTTTGTACGTCTTCAACTAACTACTCCTTGGTAAACTGTACCTCCTCTTTACCTGGTTAGAGCAGTTCTGATGTCATGGAATTGGTGAAACAGTAAAAAGAAAAGCAACTAGAGCGAGTCTTAAGAAAGAATACGATAAAGTTATATCAACACCTCTGGAGTTATATAACTGGGCAGCCGCTCCAGACAATTTTCAAGATAACATACATTTTTCTATGTAACGGAGGCAGGTTACATTGCAAATAGAAATCAACTGGCTGATAGATACGCCAATTTAAAAACAATTCCTGGAACACGAGGATATCACTCATACATGGAACAAATGATAAATCAATCTTAGCTAGACGTTATTCTAATTCTACGGAATTTAGTAATGTAAAATTAAATAAATGATAAAAAATGTGTAAAATATTTATTTTGAGTTAAAATTAAAGATTTATTATAAAAACATATATGTAAATCCAAAAAAAACTGTTCATTTTTTAACTCCACTTTTTTTATGATGAAAAATTTTAAGGCGTGTTGCAATAAAATTAATAAAAAAAGACAAAATTTTCCCCTCCTGAATTTTTTATAAAATATTAGTAGCATATGTACCTACCTTTCACGTATTAAAAAATCAAAAATTTAAAAAATACGTTTTTCTAGAAAATCGAATTTGAATTTTTTTCCGTTATTTTTCTAAAAACAAATGTTCAAGGTCATATAATGTGAATTATTATTTTGATTAGCTCTGTTCAATACCTACATTTTGATCTATATAACATTAAAATCAGTTTAGTAGTTTTGACTGAAGAGCCATTTCAATGAGAGCGGAAATTTTGAAAAAAAAATTATTTTTGACCTTGACAAGTGGGGTGTCATATGACAAAAGTGAATTTTTTTCTAGTCCAAAAAATTTTTCTTGTCATTTTCGAAAGCACAGTTTTCGACTTATTTTCAAAAATGTGAAATTTTTTTCCTAACCACCCTCTCGCCTTAACTTCCAACATTACAAAAGAAAAAGTTCACGGTTATAAGAAATGTTGTAAAGATTGAATGAAAACCGTAGCGGTCAGCACATCATTTAAAATGTAATTTGAAGGAGGGGGTAGAGAGTGGAAATTTTGAAAAAAAATTATTTTTGACCTTGATGAGTGGGGTGTTCTATGAAAGGTGAGTTTTTTTCCAGTCCAAAACAATTCATTCAAACTTACAAAACAAATTTTATAATTTGCGGAGGCATCATTTTTGATTTATTTCGAAATTTGTGTTTTGAGAAGACACATTCTCGTAGAATAATATATGTACGGAACTCTCGGCGAGCGAGTTATATTCGCATTTGTCCGACTTTTTTTTCAACAGAGGACTTAATGTTATTTTACTTAATGGTACAGCAAACTTCGCACTTAAACCACATAATCATACACAGCTGATATAGCAATGCTTGCTTGCTTAAAAAGTATCAGATTCTTCCATAAAAGTTTTTGGAGCTTGGATGGGCTGTACTGCCAAACCCACCCCTATTTGTTCCGGTCTCTACAAATTCCGGTCTCTTCAAATGAGGAAGTCAAAATCACCTGGATCAGTTGTTTGATAGTAAAGATTAGAAATTTTTTAGCGTGGAATCATGAGATTACCTGAAAGATGGCAAATGGTATTGGGCCAGAGTGGACAATATATAATTGCATAAAATTAAATAATCAATCATCTTTCATTTTCATAAAAAAACGAACATACTTTTTGAACAACCCAATTGTCATTATAGGTTCTGTTTATTTTTGTGTTAATCTGTACACTTTTTCTACATTAATTTCATAACATTCTGCCCAACTATAATTATATTGAAGAATTATAAATTCAAAACAAAACATATAAACTCAATCCAAAATGGACGTTAAATTAATGAATACGAAACAACTTTTACCTCAAATCCAACCTTATTAAAATATATACAATTTTTCTTAAGCTATGTTTAAAAGTAACAGCTATCAGATTGAAGGGTTGATTTGGTTTTGTCATGTACAAACAATAAACCTAAAAAATATTGAATTAAAAAAATGGTAAAAATTACTTAATTAGCTGAAAACGCGTTTTTGTATTTTATGCTTTCATTAGTACGTTGTGTTCGGGCATTTTTCAATTAGTTTGTAAATAAAGTTCGTGACAAAATCTCAGATTTTTTTTTAATTTTACATCATAAGCTTCGGGTTGAAGTTTAATTGAAATATTTTAATAATGTTGCAGTTTGATACTGATATTTTTCAATACAGATATGCATCGGGACACGTTCGAATCGATCTTCGGATTGTGGGTTAAACCAAATGGCGTTATTAGTTTAAAATAAATTTATGGGTTCAAAACAAAAGAAAATAATAATAATGATGTGTATTTAATATTTTAAAATTTTTATATTAAAGAACTTTATTCGTTGAACTCTGTTAGAATTTCCATTTTATATTTTCGCCATACTTTATGTTGAAGATATAAAGAAATATAACTACACGATTCGTTTTTTTTAAATTTTATTTGGTCACTAGGTGGTTAAAAAACCCATAAGATAAATTGTTTGACTTACTCCCAACAACAATTGTAAATACAGTAATATTTCAGTGTTTCACAGGTCTCTTACAAGTCTTTCATTGTGTAGTCACTCCAGTGTTACATTACAATCTACTCTACTCTAACGATAGTGTCAATCTCTAGTTCAAAAACTTCTCAATAAAATTATGCAAAACTTATCCACTTACCGATGTATAATAAAAATTTAGATCTTACTGTAGCTTAATGTGGCTTATGTGTATCAATTAGGGAAATATGTTTTGAAAAATTTGATTTGATTTCATATAAATATTCAAGCAACACTAAACATAAGTAAATATTTTCTGAATGATTTGAAATTTAGTTTGCGTGCTTCCTGGTTATTTTAGCGGTCAACAATAACATGCTTCTCCCTTTTCAAGTTATTTAATTGATTTTCCAATATTATTACTTTTCTGGTTGTATTTGGTTTAATTAAATTATAATCATTGTAAAATAATAAACCAAACCAATGTTGTATTCTTAGTATAGTGTGCATGAATTAATTTTAAACAATTTCAACATTATTGTAAAATTGTTATACATACTTATCAGTTATTATCTGAAAACCAAAATCCGTTTTTTGATACTGTGTAATATTAAAATCATAGATTCAGTGGCGTAGCTAGCACGGGTGGCACCCGGGGCGGATATTGTGGTGTCACCCCAAAAATTAAAACTGTCAATAATAATAAAAAGCCGATAAACGTAATTTATAATTGTTTTTAATTAATACAAATGAGCATTATTATTATAAGCCCGCAAGTAATTTTTAACTAATTTTAATTTGCTGAAACTTCTCTCACACGAAGCCACTAATACGCAAATAGTCATAAATAACTTTAGTGCGACCGTAAGATTCGGAAGAAATTCTAAAAAATCCCATTCTACGATGAATTTCAAAAAGTCTAGGTACACCCAGTTAGAAACTGTAACATTGGCCGCTTTTAAATGCCTCCTCACCCTTTGTATCTCTATGAGGAGTTCTGTTGCCAATACCGCATCATAAAAACCAGTAAATTTTGATACCGATAATTTTAACTCTTCACTGTTCGCCAAAAGCTAAGTGTTTGTCTGCACAACCTCGAACAATGAAGGTAAATCTTGAACTGACTTCAGTCTAGTTCGGAGTTCAACACTGAATCGGTCAAGACATTCCAACATGTCCTTTTTAAGTTGAGCTCTCAGTGTCAGTCCAACATCAGGTGCAAACTCACCACCCGTTCGTTTTTTGCGTTTTTATGACGAATTCGGCTTCCCATTGGAATGTCATAGTCCTCCGATTTTTTCGCAGCAAGATCTATTGCCTCTTCTACAATGAGACTTCGTTATGAATTGACTCTATTTTTGTAGCTAATTGATCAATATTCAAGCCCGTGCTTTGCAATCCAATCTGAGCACAGATATTATTTCTCTTAGAATATCATTCCAAAACAAAAGATAGCAAAGAAACGAAAAATCACATGCTGCATTGATAAGGTTCTATGCAGCGCCTCTAGTGTCTACATTTTCTTGTTGATCACTTAACTTCTCAATTTCAGCCACAATCCCATCAAAGTTTTCGGCCAATACTTTTACTGCAGCATAATGAGCACTCCAATGCGCTGTTAAGAGTATTTTAACAGTTGCTTTGTTGTGTTTAGCAAGTACTTCCCAGCGGCTAGTCGAAGCAGAAAAACATGTAAAAATGGCTTCCACTGACGAGTGTTGGAAGTATAAATTAATTGAATGATCTTTGCAGCCCACAAAAATTGCTTTGTTATTTTTTGCTTTAATAATAGCTTGCACTTCTCCATGTATACTACTCATAACAGCTGCATTGTCATAACCTTTGGGAGCGACAATTCATAACATCTATACCATCATTTTCAAGATTTTACACTGAAAAAAACATGTCCTATTTCCAATCGAAATGCAGTTGTCTCAACCTCACCGTGTGGGCAGATATGGCGAATCGAAATACGAGATTGATTCAACAACCGTACAATGATAAGCCGATGCAGTTGAGACAATCACATGAAATATTTATGTGAAAATAAAATATAGTTCAATTAATATCAAATACTTAAATTTTAAAATGAAAAATTCATGATATAAGGCCAAAGAAATATGTTTTCATGGAAATAGTTATTAACTTTATTCAACTACTGTTATATTGGATAGCACTTTATATTTCAATTACACCTCATTCTGTTATCAGGAAAATGTTACTGAGTACTGAGTAGTTGTCCCAATCACGGTGAAATTGTTTGTAAATATCTTTTCTTTGCATGAATAATAAACTGCCACCTTCGAGATGAGGTTATCATTACTTCAATTTTTTTTTCAGTGTAAGAATTTCATCGCTTAAATCAGCGGCTTTTTTCCACGTAAAGGAAAAAATCCAAGGAATACTTCCTTGATTTTGTAACGGGAAGATGACGATTGCTAAAATTAAGTCGTGAAAACCTAATTCTAGCGAGAACGCTGCACTCCTAGCAATGCTCTTGCATAGCTCAGACGATGGGGGGTTCAATTTTTGTGCGTTCTTTCCCTTACAAAAGTGTAGAGTGCAATTCAGAAAAAATATAGCCGAAAGAAAATTTAATTGAACAGTAAAAAAAACTAGAGAAAAATTGATAAAAGAAAAGAAAGGAAACCAAACACAAACTGCTTCCAACCACCACTACCTGACTTTGACTACACCACTACATCATCTCAACAACATATTTACATCCTTCAGTACAGCCAAGGCATCCTACCAACAATCGGTTAATCTAAAACATTCTATATTATATAATATAAAAACATTTAAACAAAGCAAACCTAATAAAATTTCAAATTCAGAAGTACAAAAAAATTGAATATTACTTTTAATATGTAATTCCGTTTTTTTTCTTTAAATAAAATTGTGTAAGTATCTGCTTTCTCTTCAAAATGATGTCCTGTATTCTTATTATGTACTTTAATCAAACTAACTTCAACGAACCAACTTTACTGATATGGCTGTAATTCCAATAATGAAGTTCAATCCAATAAATATTCAAGTAATTCAAATTCTATTAATATATCCAAAATTCAAATGCCTCCATGAAAGAAAATAAAAGTTCTGATATCACACCTGCATCACATCGTTTTTCATTTATTTATAAAACAAATTTCATCAAACACAATAATTAAAAAAAATAACATCGCTTTTCTTTTGTTTTCTTTAACTAAATATTATTCGATTTTGTCTTTATATTTTTGTTTGGCAGTTTTACCAAAACTTAATTAATAATTTATAATCATTAATAATTTTTATTTAATGGTTTATAATTGTTTTCTTTTTAAAAGTTTACTAAATAATCTCTATACGAACCAAAATATGTATTAGCCAAATTTAAACAGAAAAAAAAACAAAATTTTCCAAAACACAATTTAGTTTCATTTCCATGAACATCAGTTCCAACTATTAATATTTATGAAAACATTTTCGTTTTCTATTTTTTTTCTTTCAATAAATTCTTTACATTAAATTAAAATATGAGAACGTAATTCTAACACTAACTTTTAGATTTCTATCTAAATTTTTCCAAAATAATATTAAACGTTTAAGATTTAAAGTCAACAATATCAATATTTTAATTAGGCTTCACTTTTCCATTTTAAATTTAAAAAAAAATCAAATCCGCAATAATTCAACTTTTCAATCTCTCTTTATACGAACTCTCCAACTTTTCATTTCTTTTCTTCTTCGTTAGTTTTTTTCTGTTTTTCATTTAAAATTTTTCAAAGGTAAATTGATCAGTACCAAAATTTTAGATTTAATCTTTTTGTATAGTAAAAAAAAAACGTTACAATTTCCACTTTACTACCATCAATTTTCACACAACGAATCATTTCTGACATTTGATCAATGTGCGATCAGGTGTGCTATCAAACATAATTCCAAAATATTTAACCGATTTAATGTCGTTGACAAGCTTAAACTTTACGTGGATCGCTAAAACATTTATGAACTCATTTTGTATATCTGGTGACAAATATGATACTTTTGGTGATTTACCATGCTCCAAATTCAAAATGTGTTCTTTTAACACTACATCATACTTTGACAATAGTTTGGTTAGTTCTAAGAAATTGCCTTTATTTGAAGAACTTTGTCCTTCATCATGTCCATAAAATGCTGGGTTTTGTTTAGATAAAAACAAAGTTATATCCAATAATCTTGATAAAAGATGTTTCCACTTCTGTTTTTTATTATATATTAATTGCAAGGCTGCGTCTCGTATCGTTTTATGAATTTTTAACCTCATTTCCAAAGTTTTCCACTTTTCAAAATTCTCCAGATGTTCATTCGAAGTTTCATGCTCGGCCACTTTGGGATTTAGTTTCCACCGCTTTTGATATCCAGTAGTAAATGTTGATTTTGTATTATTATTATTGGTGACAGCAAATACACGACAACAGAAGCAATACAGGACGCAAGTTATTATTTACAGGAGAATAAACAATCCATGGCCGTAGAATTTTTTCACCATTATTCATCATTTTATAAAACCATTCTTTAGAAAGATGGCGAACATCACCTTTTATGTCTAACCCGTGTCTAGATACAGTAACAAACGACCCTTCTCTATTTTGAAAATGTTCACTTTCTTTTTTTATGATTTCAATGCGAACATTACCAGAGACGAGTATATTCCAATATGATACATCTCTTAAGTCCTGAAGTGATTCACCCATGCAAACACTGTCTTCAATAGTAGAAGCATTAGCGGCATTATCACTGTCATTTTCATTATTCCTTTCTAATTCGTCATCATAGGTTATCATTATTAATTCTGTATTGTTGCTGTTACTTTCCGAAGATGAGCCAATATTCTCTGAAACATTCGTGGCATCAACGTGAAATCAGTTTCTTTTGATGAACCTTGGATATCATCGGGTTTTGTAACATATTTATAGATTTGGTCTTTCTCTGCTGGAACCAACTTTTTCTTTAAAAAGTATGAACTCCTCGTGGCATATTTATTTTTTGGGATATTTGCTAAACGAAATCTAAAAAAATATTTTTAATTATAGTATAGGTATCAGCAAAGCATTAATTCTAAATATATTTGTAGGATACATAATAGGTACATAGTTCATAATAAGTACACTGTGTTAACGACTAAATACACCGCCAAGAAAATTAATTTATTTAAATTTCCTTGTAACAACTTATATTAAATAATATTTGATAAAATGGAATATACAAATCATAGCCTAATATTATAAGGAACTATTTAAAAAAATATTAGTATGAAATCCTAAAAGATATTTTATATAAAGAATTGAAACCAAAATTAAATATCCAATTAGAATCATGCTCAATAATTTACAAAATTGAATGTGATTTTTGTGAAAAATTTTACATCGGGAAAACCGGAAAATGTTTTAAAGACTGATTTAAGGAATACCTGCCTAAGAAGAAAAATAAACAAAATTTAAAGTTTATTTTTGCAAACCATTTACATAGTTAATAACAATAGCTACACCACTTTTAAAAAAAAATTGAAGGCTTTACATTTATGTAGCCAAGGATCTTTAAAAGAATCACTTGATGAGTTTGAAATTTCCAAGGGATTTAAAACCCAACAAAATGTAATTTTAAATGATAAACTTTCATTTAATTCAAATATATAAATATATAAAATTGAAAACAAACAGTATGAGTATGTATCAACCTACAAAAATTTGCAAAACTGCAGTAATTGCATAACTGCCATTTTATTCTACAGTAATTATTTTTGTGTCCATTGAAAAACGATCTATTTCAATTTATTCTTTGAGTTTCAAGATAAAGAAAAAAAATTATTTTGAGATCATTTACAAACACAGTAATTTGATTGCTTGTTAGTTTCCTTAGGTGTTTGCAATTAATTTGTTTGAAATGTAAAACATATATTAGGTATTAAGGTTAAGCGGATATTTTAGAAATAATTTTGGAGTAGAGACATTGTAACTCAAGGGTGCCACCCTATCGACAAAGGGTGCCACATTATCGACGTAAACCACTTTTCCTATACATTATTCAGCATATGTGTCTTCAGACCTGGTCATTAAATAATCATGCTTGCATACTAAATAATATATCGTAAAAAACGTTCAATATGGTATCTATAGGAATATTCAAAGCTATTGAGTAATTGTGGTGATGGGATTCAATGCTCAACGTGTTGATTCGATTAATATTGTTAAAATTTTATTTCACGTAATAACTCAAAAATTTTAAAAAGTAGAATAGATTCTTTTTGAACCAATAACACATTTATAGGACACATTTATAAGTTATCACAATTTATAAATTAAAATTATATGGATAACCTGGTTAAAATGGTTTCTAAGTGATTTATCGTTGAAAACATGTGATGGTTTGTTTAAGTTTTTTACGTTCGGGTGTCACCCCAAAACGGTTTTGAAGTGATTTATCATTGAAAACATTGTGATGGTTTGTTTAAGTTCTTTACGTTCGGGTGTCACCCCAAAACGGTTTCGAAGTGATTTATCATTGAAAACATTGTGATGGTTTGTTTAAGTTTTTTACGTTCGGGTGTCACCCCAAAACGGTTTCAAAGTGATTTATCGTTGAAAACATTGTGATGGTTTGTTTAAGTTGTTTACGTTCGGGTGTCACCCCAAAACGGTTTCGAAGTGATTTATCATTGAAAACATTGTGATGGTTTGTTTAAGTTGTTTACGTTCGGGTGTCACCCCAAAACGGTTTCGAAGTGATTTATCGTTGAAAGCATTGTGATGGTTTGTTAATGTTTTTTACGTTCGGGTGTCACCCCAAAACGGTTTCGAAGTGATTTATCATTGAAAACATTGTGATGGTTTGTTTAAGTTGTTTACGTTCGGGTGTCACCCCAAAACGGTTTCGAAGTGATTTATCATTGAAAACATTGTGATGGTTTGTTTAAGTTGTTTACGTTCGGGTGTCACCCCAAAACGGTTTCGAAGTGATTTATCATTGAAAACATTGTGATGGTTTGTTTAAGTTTTTTATGTTCGGGTGTCACCCCAAAACGGTTTCGAAGTGATTTATCATTGAAAACATTGTGATGGTTTGTTTAAGTTGTTTACGTTCGGGTGTCACCCCAAAACGGTTTCAAAGTGATTTATCGTTGAAAACATTGTGATGGTTTGTTTGTTTTTTACGTTCGGGTGTCACCCCAACACGGTTTCGAAGTGATTTATCATTGAAAACATTGTGATGGTTTGTTTAAGTTGTTTACGTTCGGGTGTCACCCCAAAACGGTTTCGAAGTGATTTATCGTTGAAAACATTGTGATGGTTTGTTTAAGTTTTTTACGTTCGGGTGTCACCCCAAAACGGGTGACACCCGGGGCGGACCGCCCCCCCGCCCCCCCCTAGCTACGCCTCTGCATAGATTCTAAATTGCAGTTAATCTCTAACGTTAAAGCTTCTTTAAATTAGTTTGTTTGAGGCATCATTAAAATATTTGCAAACTAAACTAACTTCAGTACCAAACCTGTTTACTACTTTCTATTATATTTTGTATAACTTTATGGAAACTCAAATGGTTCAATGCTGATATAGTACATTATGATTATGCAAGGACGTAAAGCTAAGGTTTTTGGACGTATGTGGAGTTTGCGGCATTAAATTCACAATGGCTTACGTCTGTGCATTATATACTATTTTTTATTTGCCGCAAGCAAAATATTTTAATAAAAATTGTTTATTCTAATTGAAAATTATAAATTTGCATAAATTGTGAAATAAAAATATGTTGAACAAGTAACCTTTGACAAAATATTTGTTATTTTTTCCAAATTATTGTATAGCTAAATTATTGTATAGACAACAAATGATAACAACTGTTTTAATTGGATAATGAAATTTTGAATTTAAGGGTTGCTTTGATAACAAATTCTATTTTTTATAGAATTTAAACAAATACAAATGCTTGTTACTTTTTTGGACGTAGCTATGACAACAAAATATATGGTTAAAAAGTGACACTTTAAGGCCGCAAATCACAGTATTAAAGTAACACTTTAATATATAGGCGAATAAAAAAAAATTTAATTACAATTTTGTATTAACACTTTAATATGTAGACGATTGAAGGTGCATTATTTAATTAGGAGCTATAAAGTGCTACTTTTTGTGTTAACTCTATAGTTTGACGACTGAACGTAAGGAGACCGTCAATTAGGCGCGCTATACACTTGAGCTAAGCTATGCGAACTATGCGAACTATGTTTTTTGTATATAACGTAATCAAACGGATGACTATACACTTGAGCTAAGCTTATAGCTTAGCTGAAGTGTATAGTCATCCATTTGATTACGTTATATACAAAAAACATAGTTCGCATAGTTCGCATAGCTTAGCTCAAGTGTATAGCGCGCCTTAGGCCCGTATTTTTAAACGTCGATAGAGATAAAACGGCGGATTTATCTTCTCTTTCGTATTTTTAAACGTAGATAAATCCATTTATTCAATCTTGGATTAAAAATGTATTCTCAGATTTATACGCTAAAACCGCAGCTACATTATTTTAGAAAATTCGGAAATACAAAACGTCATTACGTTGCGTCAAATAGTTTTTAAATATATCCAAGTATAGTACAGTTTCTAAGAAAAAATATGCAACATCTTGCTAATTCATCTTCTTCTTCTTCTGAGTCTTATCATTCGGATTATAAAATAATCATACCAAGTCAACGAATAAAACAACCAAAAATATTTCAAGAAAGGATTGATATAGAATATTATAATGCGGAAGAGTTTAGGATGCGATTCAGGTTTTCTAAAGAAGGAGTTCATTATTTAGAAAGCATTATAAAAAATGACATTGAACTACTAGTCTTTCGTGGGTATCCTTTGTAACGAAGTAGTCGGGTGATCAACGAAGCAGTTGTGTAAGTCCCTTATTTGTGGATTCACTACTTTCTCGCGCGCATCAAGTTTGCATTAGCGGAGACTTTCATAATTGTTTTCGTTTTTCCTTTAACGATATTTTCATAAACTCAAACCATAATTGCCATTTACAATAGTTGCCGTAAAACAAAGATTGTCCTAAAACAGTTGTGTAATATTTTCCAGTGTATTTTCCTATATTCAATTTGTAATCGTTGATTGCCATCAAGTTAGCATAAAACAGTTGTACAGTATCATTAATTCGTGGTTCCGCTATTCCCATATAGATTTCCTACAATCGTTATAAAATCAATGTTTCTGTTTATAATTATTTCCCAAATTTTAGTACAAATTAATAATGAAGACACTTAGTGGGGAGAAATAATTAACGAAAAGGAAAAAAAATAATTCACCACGATAGTTATTTTGTTTGCCTATAAATACGCCTAGCCGCGTATAGAGGCTCTCTTAGTCTGATATTATTATTCTGACTGTCATTTTTTGTGTGTTTTGTTCGGTGCTGTCATTAATTGTGGATAGTCAAAAAAATAATAAAATAATTTTTACATGTTTTGTGTTTGTTAAATATAAAAATAGAATTAATTGAGTGATAAATTATTAAACCAACTTCTAAAGATAGTTTCCAATCTCAGAGGTACGGCTCCGGAAGACATTTATGAAGATCAAGTGTATATTCGGGAATGCTATATCGCGGCTTTTGAAGGTAAAATAATTTTCGCAAACCAGTTTATGCCGGTTGAGCAAATAATTTTTTTTTGTTGATTTAATGAATCACCGAAGTGAATATTAGAAAAATTTAAAAGAGAATTAACAAGATCTAAGTAGTCACGTCTTCATACGGTATTTTTTTTTGGAGCGAGTTGCCTCTGGATCATTAAAGTAGAACACCAAATAAAAAAATTAATATATGTTTGTATATTGTCGCCTTTGTAAATTAAATCAGATTAACATTTGCGTTAAGTTAGTTTTAAGTTAAATCAGATTAACAGTTGCGTTAAATTAGTTTAAATTAAATCAAATTAACAGATGCGTTAAATTAGTTAAATTATATCAATTTATCATTTGGTGTTAAATTATTTAAGTCTACCAAAAATCCTGGAAGATGGTATACTGATTACGGTAGTGCCTTCTAATTCGTATACGGAAGGGAATACGAGTTTATACAGTTTAATCAGAAATCTTCTCTCAGAAATCGTGAGCCAAACAATAAAGCATTACGGAATTTTTTTTTAAAATCAAGATTTGCGTAGAATATCTCAGAATAATTCACGTAGAAGCGTGAAACTGTTACTTATTCCTGTTGTAGCCTTGTGAAATATACGACCTCGCTATATTGGTCTTTATTGGAGCTTTTTGTTATTATTATCTAATCATCTGAGTGCTGTGAACGGCGTAGTGAACGGAGAAACGACGCGCTTTTTGTGGGGCAGGGTTACAGACACAGCTGTGAATTTCCAGCAGTAACTGCAGGAGTGGGAAGGTGAAGAATTGACTTTCAATGTTTGATGGTAAAGCGTCGTTATGAAGGGCTAGGCGAGAACAGGACATAGAGAGGTGAGATTTATCGACACTATGTGGTGACTCACATTTTTTATCTTATATATATATAAGTGTGAATCCATGTGAGTGCGTGAATGTGTGGAAAGGACTTGGCTTGCTGATACCAATTTTATTACACTAATTCTATAACGGTAATTTAATCAACAAAGAGCATGATCATCGAATTATCTTTTGTATAGTCAAGATAGTTTATGTCATCGATGAAGTGGTGTATCAATGACTTTATTGTGTTTAGGCTCTCTTTCGATATTTAATACAATAATAACGCCTTCATATGTTTTGATTAAATTTTAAAAAGTGAGTTGTAAAAAACAAATTTAATATTTATTTCAATGATTTTAGTACTACAAATCTGAATAATTTCATGTTGAATATGCACAGCCAATTTACTTGTACAAAACTTCTTAACATATGAAAAACGAAGTCGCTATAAATATGTATGTATTTTATTTAAAAATCAAGACTAACCCAAATTAAATGTTAACTTTCAAACCAGAAAGTCAAAATATAAGTGGAAATGGGTATCGAAGTTCGAAGTTTTTGGCGTGGGCATATCTCCGAAAGTGTTATTCGACTTTCAATAAACAAATGTCGGGAGACTATGGAGAATAGAAACTCTTTGCCGATTTTTTTTTATTTTATGTGTGGATGCATAAGCGTATGTGGGTATGGAAGATGGAGTGAATGCATGTACGAGGGCGTATGTGTGTGTGTGTAGGAGTGTCTGAGGTACGAGAGCGTGTGGGTGTGTGAGTATATGAGGAACGAGAATATGGGTGTATGTGAGTGCGTGAGGAGCGAGAGTGGGTGAATGTGTGTTGAATTGTGGGGTTGGACGTGGTGATCGTGGTTCGTTCGTATAAGGGAGTCGCCAGAGTCTCAGTCTTTCACTTGATTTTTCTCATATCCGTTCTTATCATGTTTTCTCTTAACTATCCAGTTATTTGTGCTGAAGTAGCAGGATTTCTTACTCGTTTCCATAGATTGAAGCTAGTCTGGGGCTATAAATAAATCTCGCTAGGTACGCGACCTGCTATGCCACTTCGTTGTCATTCAACGAAGCGAGCTCTTCATTGCACCTTTGACCACGCTACAACAAATATTAATATGTTTAAAGTATTATGCAACATGGTCGTGTCATTTAGCAATCGGTGATTTAATAGGAATAAGTCAGAATACAGCGGGTAATATAATAAAAAAAAATATTACTGGGAAAAAATTCAAGAATAGCTATTTATTGTACAAGAGTACTTTATTGTACAAATTGTACTTTATCATTGAGAGCGATTTTAGCGTCAAGGCGTCAGCCGAGACGCTAATAAGCATCGAGAAGATAATGAAATTTTATCATCGTGTGGAATACATTTTTTTCTATAGCAACTGTTAAAGAAGACAAAAAAATGAAGGAGAATCAATGATAAATTTAATTTAAAAGTGTCAGGAAATAACAGTTTCACGAAAAAATGAGTATAAGTGGCTTTGATAACTTTTTGAATTTTATAAACAAACGAACAAACAAATCAAGCAAAATACTTATATTAAAATAATTTATCTACCTTTGCTTTTAAAGTACTACTTTATCTACCCTTGATGGTAAAGTTCAACTTTTTCCTCTAATTTTAGTTGATAAAAGCACGTTTTAACAGTTGCTATAGAAAAATCAATATTACTGGGAAAATTAAAAAAAAATGACAAATGTCCCAACAAGCAGTTTTAATGCAAAATTCGATTTCGAAAATCGAAAATTTTAGCTCCATTCAAAAATACCATCAAAAAATCCATAGATCAGTCCACCTTTATAATTACCAAAAATAACCTTAGTTAAAACAGTGGATTTTCGAAAACCACGAATTAATCCGACGATTTATCCTCGTTTAAAAATATGGGCCTTGCCGATACGATACGATACGATACAAAAAAGTCACTTTAGAATAGCTTCGTTTTGTTGTCATAGTTACATACAATAATTCAAAATTTCATAATCCAATCAGAATCATTTTCTTATTTTTTGTTGTCATAGGTTTACAATTTGTTTGAAAAAATAACAAAATAACAAATAACATATGCTACTTTACTGCCGCCGTAATATAAAACAAAAATGGCGTTACTTTTGCAGACGCTTTGATTATAAGTAAAAGTAAGACTTTAAATAACTCCCTAGCGGCAGTAAAAAAAATATTTTTGGACATATGAAACAGTTGCATTGGACATTTAGTAATTTTTAATTACAATTTTTCATCGGTGTAGTACAAAATAAACTTAATTAATTTGGATTAAACCGTGCAAAATAATTAAAAGAAAATTTATTGAATGTTGGGCATTGTGTCTGAAAGGAATATGTTTGTTTTGTTTTAACACATGTGTGCCTTTGGAAGAAATTAGCTCCTCAAAGCAACTATTGAGTAGATCACAAATGGATCGCAAAAAACTTGAACATGAGTAAAATACAAACATAATTTGTTCGAGATAGTGTGTGCTGAAAGAAATTTGTGCAGGTTTGATCTTCAATAGAAAACGCCTATTATAAAAGATTGTGTAAAACGGATTGCAACATGTGTCACAACAATACAGAAAGCATTCAAGCACAAAGGCTCACCAGCAGTCTGAGATGTTGGTAGATGCTTTTTTTAACTTTTGAGGATTGTATATCCAACACTATTGATTCTAGTAAACTCAGCAGACACTAGCATTAGGCTGATATTGTAGGGTAAGTTGATGTTTGATTTCGATTCAACAGATTTGGATTCAGGTTGGTTTAAAACGTAAACAAAATCAAAATTTTGGTATGTTAATTTTCAAAAGCTTTAGACCTGTTAGTAATTAACCCCCCACAAAGCCAACACATAGTCATTTAAGCTTTATTATGTGATTATTAAAAAAATCGATAATGTTGCCACTGTCCAAAACTTACTAGTTTTTTGCCAAATATTTTATACTTTATGTTTAATTCCAAGAAAAATGTTTCTGTCAACGATAAAATTAGTTCATAATATTTATGATTTTCACTAAAATAACATCTAAATTTTACTATACTGATGTTTGAAATTAGTTTAATAATTCTAAAATCTAGACTATTTCATTTTAATAAATTTAAATAATCACGCGATTTCAAAACAACACCAATAATAATTCAAACAATAATAACGATAGAAAATTAATTTAAATAGTCGCCCATACAATAATTTATAATAAATTTTGTTGTTCTTATATTATATTTCGTACATCATAAATAAAATTTCTGTTAAAGTGTTTGATTTTTGTATAAATTTTTAATGAATTAAACGCAATTAATAGACAATCTATTTTTCAATTTTTTATTTAATTCTATTAATACTCCTCTGAACTATTAAAGATAAGTTAAAGTATTTTTAGTCACGCAAATTTGAACAATTAAAGTAAAATTAATCAATCACCTTTGGTTTGTTATAAAAGGTTTCGTTTATTCGAGATAATGTCCATTTTGTCAACTTAACTTAAAATTACAGTCACATTTATATGCTTTTATCAAAGTAACTTAATGATTCGAAATTTTCAAATATTTATTTCACTGGTATGTGAAAAACGTTTTGATTTCAATCGAAAAACAGTCAACATTTTTCCAAGCAAATAAAATTTAGCATGCATATTTTTTCATACGACGCCAAAATGTCTACTATTTAATTAAACAACAGAAATGGCAGCTTTCGAAATAAGTTTCATTTAAAATAATTAGCAAATCTAAAAACGATCTAATAAACATATAGTCAATTCAATTGTCATATAATAAAAAAACTAACCAACAAATTTGATTAAAGTTTTATATTATTATTATTGGTGATATGAAAAATAACGGACAGTTAAAAGTACTACATAGACTAGATTTAGACTACACTACAACAGATCGCCTTACAATAGTTTGCACAGTTACACAAAGATTGGTTTTGACACAAATAATAAAGTTCAAGTATGTACAAACCTTCATTTACACAATTCCAACAAAAAGTCTAAATGATTTTTTGATTAAATCAACATAATTTTTTATTCTACTTAAAAATATTAAAACATTCCTTTAAATTATTCTTAAACTAAAAATTAAATTAAAACATAAAAACGTTAACAATAACAACAAAAAATCTACACATTACTTCCGTACATGAAAATTTTTCCCATATGGTTTATCGCTGTTAGTTGAGAGATAATATTTTCCCCTTAATTTTTTATTAGCTTTTATTCCCATAAATGCTTTTATATTTCGATCACACTCATCAACATTATTGTCTAATGTTTCGTTACGTGATTCACAATTTTCAGCCAAAAATGATTGTGGTCGTTTTAATGATTCAGCAAAATATTCCCAGGCTCGTTGATGACTACAACCAACTAATAATAAAAATAAAATTGAGGAAACTGAAAATATGAGTAATAATTTTATAATTACTTATGACAGACAACCAACGATTTTTAGATATTTCTTGTTCTGCACATCCTGGTTGGAGTGGTGTTCCGTTATTAGGAAAAAAATCAGCGTGTCCTATTGGCCATGGAATACCTAATATACCACCATCTGTGTGAATAACATCGACAAAACCAGCATCATTATAACTTAATCTGTTTGATGAATCACCTAGAACGTATAAAGGAAAGGCTGGATCCAATCCTGAAAATCAAATAAATGTACAATTTACGCCGTAATAAACAAAATTAAAGATGTTTGTTTACCTGTTATTCGAGGTATTAAAAGGCCCCATTCCTTTAACGTTTTTCCTGCGATTCCTGCAACTTCTGCACCTAAACTGAAACCAATCAGATGTATATTTGCTATAGGAAATCCGGAATTAATTAAAAATCGTAGAAATCTTGCAATATAACGTCCTACACGCGGTCCATTCTGAACTGCATTAATATACCTATAAACAACATGTTAAGATTAAAAATAACCAAAAGTCGGTATTTTGTGGTCCTACCATGGCATCGCTGTTATTGAGCTCCAGTCAACCAAAATCACATTATAGTCTTCGTATTCTAATATCGCTAAAATTATTTATAGACGAAAATATAATTAATTTTCATAAACATATCGCATGTGTGTTTGTTTCATAGCAATTTTAAACTTATATTATTAAAATTATTTTATCTTTATCGCATATTTTTGAACTACATCTATTAAAGGGAAGGACGTTTTATTTTTTTTCAATTATTTTTAAAAGTTAAATCATTTGGATTATGACAACTTAATAATATTAGAATTTAAAGTAAGCCTTGCCCTAAAAACTGGTACTAATGTCAAATATTTATAGTAGAGAATTTGGAATATTTCTATTTTATCAACGTATCGCGATTTTTTAGATAAATAGAGAGATTAGGTCCTCTGCATCATAATTGTGAAAAAAAAATTGCGGAAATGAGGGGGTCAAAAGTTATAAGGATCAAACTTTCAATTTTACCTTAGTGAATAAGGTTATATAATTATTCGTTTTTATTTTGATTTTATTTGAATCGCTTCTGTGACCTTGCAGAGGGGGAGCCGGGCGAGCCGGGAGGGGAACGGGAAGAGGGAGTCTGTGGATATTTTTGGAAATAATCAAATTAAAAGTTTGATCCTTTATAACTTTTGATCCCCCAACTTCCGCAAATTTTTTTTTTCATAATTATGAAAATCTGTCTAATCTTTCTATTTATATAAAAGAAATCGCCATTTTGAAAACGGGGATAGAATAGGATTGTATGGAGAATTTATGGGACAAATGTGTTTTTAAGACAAATCTAGCACAGCGGCATATATTCTAACTCTATAAGCAATCAATTAATGTTTTGGGTTGAGCAGAATCTTTCCATAACTTTCCTTTGAAATTTTAATGAATCGATGAACAATAAAGTGTTAACCGTATATTAAACTCTAAAAATGTGTATTGCAAGATAGATAAATAAACTGCTTATATTTGAATTGTAAACTTTATAATTAACGAAATTTAATTTATATCATAATTCTTACCATCTCTCATCTCTTGGCTACTTTGACCAATCCCACCGGGAGCCTTTTCAGAAAATCCATGTAAATATAAAATAAGTTTTTTTGTTGCTTTTATATTCGATTGTTGATATCTCTTTAGATCTGATAAAAATAATGTATCACCATTTTCTGGATTCGACCTGTAAAATCAAATATTTTTACTAAATTGCAACCATTACTTTAGATCGATAATTTTTGAAATATTTTTTGTCGATGTTACCTTGTGTACAGGAGAAACTTGATGTCTTTTGGTTCTCGAATTGGGCAGCAGTTGCTACATGTTCCACGAGGTGAGGGTGAATATATTAGTGGAGATCCGCCTATAAATTAAAAATTGTTTAATTAATTATCAAATATTATGTTAATTGTAGAAAAAATATTTCTAATTACAAATTTAAAACCACGCCCATTTATCATTTATTCATAAAATTTGAAGATTTTATTGTAATTAATTAATTTTAATTCTCCTATTTTAATTAATTAAATTTTGACTTAAATTTTTATTTTATTTTGTGTCTATAAAGTTAATATAAAAATATCACAATATTTTACGTCAATTTTTCTACTTCTAACTTCACTTTGTGGAATATTACGTCAAATTAGAACCGAACAGTCAAAAGATTAATTTTATTTCAATTAATTTTATTACAAAAGAGAATTTAGCACCAATGTCACAAAACCAATTTTATGAAGAATATAAATATCACAAAAATGTATGCATAAAAAATTCAAAAAATTTTGACATTTAAAACCAGCAAAAAATCTGATTTTTCGTGATGCTTAAATGGCTGCGTGTATTCCTTCGAAAAATCATGATTTTTGAAATGAAAATTTCTTTAGGCCACACACAGATTTTTCCGTAGGAAGTAAGTTAGGCTGATCCGTGGCGCTCTGATGTGAAAGACTAAAAATAATAATAAATAATAATCTATCTATCACTTCTAACTGTTTCAAATTGCGTTTGGATATCATGCTCGACTGATGTGCTGTAGGTAGTGAGTTCAATCCCTGGTGTGGTACATATTTTTTTATTGTTTTTAGGTAGATTTCATATAAAAATCTACCTATTGCAATGGGCTTCATCTCGGAATTTCGGAAAAATTTTGATACCAAACGACTATATGTGATAAAAGCGGAGATGGAAAAACAAAAAAAAAAAATTATATATATATATATATATTATATATATATATATATATATATATATATATATATATATATATATATATATATATATATATATATATATATATATATATATATATATATATATATATATATATATATATATATATATATATATATATATATATATATATATATATATATATATATATATATATATATATATATATATAGTTATAATCCCATAGTATCATCAAGTCATATAACAAAACTGCTTTCTCACGAAAAGTGCTATCAATGCAAAATAGCATAACTAGAAATATGATGGAATGTTATCAACCAGACATAACATGTAACAACATGATAGAAGAATCAAATATCATAAAACATATTATAATAGAATATGCTGAGTGGTTGTTTTGTACCTTTAGATTTATAAAATTTAGTTTTTATAGTTAGTCTAATTTTTAAACTCTGTAATGTAACATGTATTAAATAAATCATTTTTTTTAGAATTTATTTATTCATGAAACATAACTGGCGCAGCCGTGCGGTCTTGTGAGTGTTATAGTAAAGTGTAGTGTAATAATTTGGTGAATAAAAACCAATAAATAAGTGAACCCGTCGCGGTAAAATAAGGTGAAATTTTTTTATCAGACATCTCTAGCTGAAGTTCCTATAAGAACGCGAAGAGGATTTGAGGTTCCACCACACTATATATCAACTTCACTTGGAACCAGCTCAACATGACGAAAGATACGATTCAAAGGTAACGCACTACAAGATAGACGTTTACATTGAATACGTATTACCAGGTAACCTATTTTATTTTATTTTTATATTGTGATTATTGTGATTATATTTAGTGAAAATTTTGTGTTTGTGAACGTATTTTATATATAAAGTTTTCAAAAATAACGTTAGTCATCCACGACAGTTAATTTCAAAATTTTCATGGAAGCGTGTACTACAAGATAGGCACACATCCAAAATATTTCCAAAAATAACTCTAAAATCATATAAAATAGTGTTACTAAATTGACAAACGCGCGCACTACCAGATAGACGACAACCTGTCACACTGTCCACTACAAGATAGAGACAGTTCAAATTAATACTATTATATCCTTTTTATGAGAAAAAAATTGGCAGATATATTCGATCTGAATAGAAATATAGCCAACTCAGAAATGGACCCAGTTTTAGAGCGACTAGAGGCAATTGGTGCACAGTTGCAACATTTAAATAACAAACAAGGTGAGCATGATCAATTGTTGACATATCTCAACCAAAAATTAGAGCAACCCCAACCACAAATTCAGGAACAAATTCCTGTGGTTACAAATAGGGCAAATGCTCTAGATTTATTTAGGATCCCTGATCCAATAAAATCAATACCCACGTACGATGGGAATAGAAAACAACTTTCGGCTTGGATAAAGACAGTTGAAGACACACTGAGTGTATTCGAACCATTAGTGTCAGAACAACAATATAGTCTTTATTTACAAACTATTAACAACAAAATAGAGGGGAAAGCCAAAGATATACTATGTCTGGCTGGTAATCCCAAAACATTTAATGAAACAAAAGAAATCTTGCAGGAATCTTTAGGAGACCGGCAAGAACTATCGTTTTATAAGTCACAACTTTGGGCGACTAAACAAAACGAAACAATGAGTATCCACGGATACTACAATAAAATAAAAGAAATAGTTCAAAATATTAAATCATTATCCAAACAAAATATTTTGTACAATAATGCGTGGCATGCTATCAATGCATTTATCGATGAAGATGCATTAGCTGCATTTCTATCAGGACTACGCAAACCCTATTTTGGATATGCGCAAGCTGCAAGACCAAAAGGTATTGAAGAGGCATATGCATTTCTTTGCAAATTTAATTGCAATGAACAAATTTCAAGTAATTCAAGAAAAACCAACACACAAGTATTTCAGAATACACCACAAAAACAAAATCACGGTTTTATTAGTCAAAACAAAACTAACGTGTTTCAACCAAAACACAATCAAAATTTTTCAAATTATGAGAAAAAACCGACTTATTCGGTAAGAGAAAGACCAACACCAATGGAAGTGGATCTTTCTATGCGTTCAAGAAATACATTTAATAAAAAAATAATAAATAATCACGAAACTACAGAGGATTACCAAGAAGATTCATCCCAAAGTTCAGAAATCGAATATTTAGTTGAAGATAAAGAAGATGAACATAACGGAAATTTTTGCGTAAACGCGAATTCAGATACGGAAGACTAAATTTTCTCCCATATTTGAAGTGCTACAATGAACGATTGGGCCGCGTTGTAACACTTTTAATCGATACTGGTGCCAATAAAAATATAATCAAACCAGGATTAATTCCTTATAGTTCATTAGAAAATTCAAAAACATCTTCAAGTAATATTATAATAAAGAATATTTTAGGTACACATAGTTGCGATAAAAATTTTAAAATTAATCTCCTAGGTAATAATTTACCAGCACAAATTTATTTTGAACTTGAATTCCATAAATTTTTTGATGGAATATTAGACTCAGAAACAATGGCTAAAATGAATGCCAAAATTGATTATAAGACAAACTCAATTTTATTAAACAATTATAATTACAAATTTGATCGGTATTACCCTGAGGAAAATTTTTATAATCATATAATTACGATACAAACCACAAACAATGGCGACTGGTTTGTACCAGAATTTCAAAAATTAAATAGCGATATAATAATCAAACCCGGTTTATACAAAGCGGAAAATTTTTATACAATAATGACGGTGTTGACAAATTGTCCAAACCCACCGGAAACATTACCAAAACTGAAATTAGATGTTAACAATTTCGAAACATTCGAACCAATTCCATGTAAAAATGAAATAATTGATAGAAACACTATCAAAAGCCTAATCCGAACAGAACATTCAAGTAAAAATGAAAAAGACATTTTACTCGATACAATTTTTAAAAACCAAGCAGTACTGTTAAAACAGAACGAGAATTTGTCATCAACAACAATAATTAAACATAAAATTATAACAAAAGACGACAATCCGGTTTATACGAAAACATATCGATACCTACATCATTTTAAACCTGATGTAGAGGAACAAATTCAGGAAATGCTAGACAGTGGCATTATCCGAAATTCTAAAAGTCCTTATTCGGCACCAATTTGGGTCGTTCAGAAAAAACAAGATGCTTCGGGCAAACGGAAAGTAAGAGTTGTCATCGACTACCGTAAACTAAATGAAAAGACAGTAGATGATAAATTTCCAATCCCACAAATAGAAGAAATTCTAGACAGTCTCGGAAAATCTGTATATTTTTCAACCTTAGATCTAAAATCAGGTTTTCATCAGATTCCTTTAGACCCAAAATCTCAAGAAAAAACAGCTTTTTCAACAGACAAGGGACATTTTGAGTTCAACAGAATGCCTTTTGGCTTAAAGAACGGTCCGGCAACTTTTCAGCGAGCGATGAATAATGTATTGCAAAACCTAATAGGAAATATATGCCATGTATATCTTGATGATATTATTATTGTTGGATATAGCTTAGATAACCATATACAAAACCTTAACACTGTTCTCGAAAGATTATCGCATTTCAATCTTAAAATTCAATTGGATAAGTGTGAATTCCTAAAGAGAGAAACAGAGTTTCTTGGTCATATAATCACACAAGATGGAGTTAAACCTAACACCGATAAAATTCAGAAAATTCTGGAATGGCCATTACCAAAAACTGCTAAACAAATTAAACAGTTTTTAGGACTTTCAGGTTATTACAGAAGATTCATAAAAGATTACTCAAAAATTGCCAAACCCATGTCAAAGTTTTTAAAGAAAGATCAAGTTGTCAACACAAAAGACGTCGAATATATAAGAGCTTTCGAAAACTTAAAAAGAATTTTAGCTACAGATCAAATTTTAGCATATCCCGATTTTACTAAAGAATTTATTCTAACCACGGATGCATCAGATTTTGCGCTAGGTGCAGTCCTCTCTCAAATCCAGAACAATATAGAAAAACCTATTGCGTTCGCTTCAAGAACACTAAACGCTACAGAGATCAACTACGCAACCAACGAGAAAGAAGCTTTAGCTATAATATGGTCTGTCAAGAAATATCAACCATACCTGTACGGCAACAAATTTACGTTAGTAACAGACCATAAACCACTTACTTTCATTAAATCATCCGAAAAAAATTCAAAAATCTTAAGATGGAGACTTGAATTGGAGAACTACGATTATAACGTCGTCTACAAAGAAGGCAGAGCAAATGTAGTAGCAGATGCGTTAAGCAGAATGCCTACAGTAGATAACGAGGTGAATATAAATATAGGAACAGATAACACTCCACGTGAATCTGAAGCAGAAAACCTTCCCAATAGGGATAGTGACATAGACACTATTCATTCTGCGGATACATCCGATGATTATTTCATCCACTTCGCAGGTCGTCCTATAAATTATTATAGGAACCAATTATTTTTCAAAATTTCAAATCTAGACACAGTAATTTTGGAAGACATATTTCCAAACTATAAACGAGTAATTATTTCGAAAAAATCATTTCAAAAAGAAGATATTACAAATTTCATAAAAGAGTTTCATAACGGTAAACAAACAGCAATCCTGGCACCTGAACAATTGTACCAGACAATCCAGAAAGTATTTCGAGAAAATTTCTCACAAAACGGCCATTTCGTTTTCGCTACAGAAAAGGTCGAAGATGTTAAAAATGAAGAGCGTCAAAATGCAATCGTAGTTAAAGAGCACGAAAGAGCCCATCGAGGGGTGAATGAAGTAGTAAATCAGATCAAACGATCCTACTTTTTTCCTAAAATGAGTAGTGTGATCAAACGACATATCAATGCATGTAACATATGCAATGTTCATAAATACGACCGAAAACCGTATAATATAAAAATATCTCCGCGACCGAGCACTAAAAAACCATTAGAACGAGTGCACATAGATATTTTTAATATCAACAAAACAAATGTTTTGTCCGTTGTTGACTCATTTTCTAAACATTTACAAATGATTCCAATCGAAACTAAAAATCTATTGGATACAACTACAGCTCTAACGAGGTATTTCACTCAATTCGGAATTCCTAACGTTATTTTCTCAGATCATGAGACAACTTTCCAGTCACTACAATTCAAAGAATACTTAAGCAATCTTAATATCCGATTGGAGTACGCATCATCATCGGAATCAAATGGTCAAGTTGAGAAAACACATTCAACTATTATAGAAATTTTCAATACAAACCGTAATAAATCGCCAAACTCGAGTATTCAAACAGCGATAGAGTTATCAGTAGCTTTGTATAATAACTCGGTACACTCGTCAACCGGTTTCACACCGAACGAGATCATTTTTAATCAAAATAACTTAATAAACCCGGCAGAAATACAAGAACAAGCCAAACAAATTTTTAAAACGGTCAATACTAATTTAGAAAAAGTTATAAACAGAATAGAGAGACAAAATAACAATAAAGAAGATCCACCTAGATTACATGATGACCAATTGGTTTATCTTAAACCAAACATCAGAACAAAATCTCAGCCAAGAGGGCTGGAAACCAAAATTAAAAATGCAAACTACAAAACTTTTAAAACAATCAGGAATATAAAAAGAAACAAAAATAAAATTAAAAGATTAAAGAAATACTAATTTTGATTTTTACTTTTCATTTCAGAAATTTTTACTATGACAATATAATGTTTATTTGAATATCTTAATTAATTAATTATCCAAAACTGATTTTACAAATCTTACCAACCAACTATTCTTATCCATGTTAATAAAAACAAGAAAAATAAAAGCAAAATTCTAAATAAAAGAAATTCTCATTAGAAATTTTTATTGCATAAAAATTAATTAATATTAGAAATTTTAGAAAACAGTTTTATCAATCGATAATATTATCATCAATAATAAATAAAATTAAATCTAAAGTTAAAAAGAATATTGAATTGAAATATTGTATTGTAGTATTGTAGTATTGTATACTGAAATTTTTACTTATTATTTTGAAACATGGTTACTTTTAAAAAGTTATTAATTTTGACTATATGTAATTGTATCAATACACAAAAATTGGAAATAAAAAATTTGCATGAAGATCCAATTCTGTTAGAAAAAATAAACGAATGTAAAATTCAAACAGGGATCATAAGGGTCATACACCCAATTAATATAACAAACCTAGAAACTACCATAGAATTATTGATGAAACATATAGTCGATAAGATAGATAAGAATGAACTTGATTTGTATACAATAGTTAAGGAAAAATGTAAAAGGTTACATAACAACTTACTACAAATAAAACCACCAAAACGTCTCCGACAACGAAGATGGGATGCATTGGGATCAGGATGGAAATGGTTAGCTGGAAGCCCAGATGCAGACGACTTAAGGTTAATCAACGCTACAATGAATGGTCTAATAAATGAAAACAACGAGCAATACCAAGTCAACGAGCAGATCAACAAAAGAATTCAGCTACTAACAAAAACAATAAATGCAGTCTTAACCAACACATCGATAACCAATAAAATAGTTCTGAGCGAGTTAGAAATTATGACAGCAATTATGCAAATTGAAACCATCGATGCAATTATTGAGGACATCCAAGATGCAATAGTAAGAACCAAAATAGCACTGCCAAGCAACAAAGTTCTTTCGTTAAAAGAAATCATTGTTCTAAAAAATCTTTTGACTGAACAAGGAGTAAATATAACAATTCCAGACGAAGCTTTAAAATTTGTAACACCCAAAATTGCTATATGTGAGGAAACACTATTATACATATTAGAGGTACCAAAATTGGAAAATTTTACATCAACAACAATAAGACTTACTCCACTAGTTGTAAACAACAGCATTATCGAAAGTTACCCACAATACCTCATCAAAAACAGACAGAAACTATACACCACCATCAACTACAACAATTTTGTCCAAAAACATACAGATCTAAAAGAATTTAAGGATGAATGCATAAAACCACTAGTCTTTGGAAATCAAGGCAGCTGCAAAGTAACATGGGAGATCAACACAGCAATACAATGGATATCTGAGGGTAAAATACTAATAAATAATGGAAAGAACGTCGAAATAGTTACTAATTGTGGACCAGATGACAGAAATTTAACAGGAAATTTTTTAATAACAATCAATAATTGTACAGCCACGATAAACAACAAAGAATTTCAAGCTTATGAAATTCAAACCGAGAATGAGGAAATCCAGGGAGCACTTCACAGTATTCAAATAGTAAGGAAAATGAAAATTGTTCAGAACATAACAGCAATCGAACAGGATACCATTCAAAACAGGAAACTGCTACGACAAGTTTTTTTGAAGCAATATCATCATGAAAATTGGATATGGACACTTTCAGGAGGTTTATCATTATCATCCATATGTGTAATCGTTGTACTATCGTATATGTGCCTGTGTAAATGCTCGATAACAAAAACAGTGCAAAATCCAATTAACCTGGAAAATACCAAAGTAGCATACAATGACCTATTAAGGAAAGCCGGCATAGTAACAAAAGTCGAGGACGACTTTTCATCACCCCAGGGAGGAGTTATAATCCCATAGTATCATCAAGTCATATAACAAAACTGCTTTCTCACGAAAAGTGCTATCAATGCAAAATAGCATAACTAGAAATATGATGGAATGTTATCAACCAGACATAACATGTAACAACATGATAGAAGAATCAAATATCATAAAACATATTACAATAGAATATGCTGAGTGGTTGTTTTGTACCTTTAGATTTATAAAATTTAGTTTTTATAGTTAGTCTAATTTTTAAACTCTGTAATGTAACATGTATTAAATAAATTGTATTAAATAAATCATTTTTTTTAGAATTTATTTATTCATGAAACATAACTATATATATATATATATATATATATATATATATATATATATATATATATATATATATATATATATATATATATATATATATATATATATATATATATATATATATATATATATATATATATATATATATATATATATATATATATATATATATATATATATATATATATATATATATATATATATATATATATATATATATATATATATATATATATATATATATATATATATATATATATATATATATATATATATATATATAAACGATATGAGATATAACGAAAACGACTGGCACTCTCACGGTCGCATTTGTTGAGGTAGATCAAAAAAATTTTCTGCACTTGTGTGTTCTATTAATATCTTGGACGAGTTTGTGAATCAACAAAATCCGACACGTGGTTAAGAAACTAGGGCCTTTTTTCTGGCCGTTTGGCCGTTTGGATAATACTATTTTAAAAAAATTAACAAATTTAGAATCTTTAAAATCGTTTTTATCAATTTATTCTAAAAATATAATTCTGCAGTTAGAGGTTCCTGAGTAAGCGGCTCCAACAAAAAAGTTTGCAAAAAAAAATTTTTTTTATTTTTTTTAAACAACCGGCACTCTGACGGTTGCATTTGTAATGCCAGATCAAAAATCTTGTTTTAAAAATGTGTGTTTTATAAATATCTTGGAGAAGTTCGTAAATCAGCCACATTCGACACATGGTTATGAAACTAGAAGCTTTTTACTAGGAAAAAAGTTTTTTTTTGTACATCCGTTAAAACGGCCGTTTGAATACCAACATTTTTAAAATCTAAACAAATTTAGAATTTTTGAATTCTTTTTTATCAATTTCTTCTAAAAATAGACCTCTGCAGTAGGAAGTTTCTAAGTGAGCGCCTCCCACAAAAAAACTTGTAAAACACAAAATGCGTTTGAATCAACCGGCACTCTCACAGTCGCATT
>OY856187.1:7781776-7877606 GCA_963693315.1 Diogma glabrata | reverse complement strand
ACACACATATACATACATACACACGCACACATACATACATACATACATATCCATACACATATATATACACACACATATACACATATATACATACATATATATACATACACATACACACATACACATACATATACATACATACATACATGCATACATACACACATACATACACATATATACATATATTGATAATTCATATAAATATGTTATATATATTTTGATAATTTAAATATGGAATATATGTATAAAATTTGTTTGAACGATATCTTTAATACTTTAGACGTATTTTTAGACTTCCTTTCCTTTATTACAGATTACATAAAATTGATAGAAATACGAAAGATGTTTTAAGAAAATTATATATAAACATTAAAAACTAGTTTCAATGTTTATATATACCTTTTCTATTATATTCTGTAGCTGTAAATCAAAGAAAGTTAATTAATTCGAAGTTCTATTTTCATTAAATTTATTAAAACTAAATTAAATTAAAACCAAATCTCAGCTAATCTCATATATATATATATGAAAATTCAATTATTTCGAATAGCGAACCTAAGATATCAAACCATCAGTTTTTTAAGAAACAAAAATGTTATCAATGTTTTTTAAGAATAATATTTCACACGCCATGACACCTTTTCAAGTTGACGAAATTTGTATCTTTATTTCTAATAAATCTGCATTTTCATTAATTATATTATGAAATTTAAACTAAAATACTCCATTTTATTTACATTCATTTATTCCTGGTAGTGGCATTTTGATAAATTTTTTTATTTTCTCTAAATCAACAAACAAAATTTTTTTTTAATCAAAACAGGAAACACGAAATTCCAATTAGAAATGTTTATGTATATTCTCGAAATACTACAACAAATTGACATTTGTTTTTTTTTTAATGTAAGAGTGTCCTCTTACATAATTATACCCAACTATAGGTGCGTTCGATTTGACTGAAACAACTGAAAAAACAACAACAATTGCATTTAATTTTTCAGTTGCTTCACTTGTTTCAGTCAAATCGAACACGGCTTATATACCACGACTTGTTGATTAGATCGTTTCTTAATTTAACACTACAAAAATCAGATAAATTCTATAACCTTTTTAAAAATGTTAATAATTTTCATCGACTAAAATCACTACGGTTTAATTTCATTTTAATTTTAAATGAAAAAAAGTAATAAAAATAAACAACGACACAACAATGTTGTATCGAATTGAAAACCATAAATTACGAGAATTTCAAGAGAAAAAATTATTTTCCTGATTTTTTCAATCTTTTAATTAGAAAAATTAAATTATTTTTAAAATACCACCATTATTATATATTATTATAAATCATATATTATATATTATTGAAGCACTTAGTTTGAAACACATTTTAGATAACTTTTATTGAGTAATAAGACACTTTAAATATGGTAAATTATTAAAGTAAAAAATATATATATATTTATCACGACGGAGAGTTTTATCCACGTCCATCTTCTTTAAATGCGCTCGGCAAACCCTAAGTAAATTTGATTTAGTCTTATAACCTTATTATTATTATTATTATTATATATTCAGAGTAGTTTGTAATTTGTATGGTTTTTTTATGAATTTTTTATTTTTAGTCATGTTGAACTAAAATTATATTTTGTTGAAAAAAGAGTTTTTTAAATAAAACTATTAAATTAAAAAAAAAAAAAAAAAAAAAAAAAAAAAAATCTAATGGAGTCCTTTCAACATGACCAAACTATCTAATCCGGTTGGATCTAATGAATCCGATTACATCGCAGCCTCAAGAAGCTGTCTGATTTCATGATTCATTCGAATTCTATACTGATTTTCAGCAACTTTGCATGGACCATAAATTGTTCGTATGACCTTCCTCTCGAATGTTGACAAAATTCTACAATCGGAGGAAGTCAGTGTCCAGCTTTCACTTCCAAATGTAAGCACAGGTCAGATTAATGCTTTGTAAAGTCATTAAATTCGTCGGTATGATAAACTATTATCATAGATTCATACCGAAACAAGCTGAAACACTTGTCCCAGTTCATACACTCTTGGCGCTTTACTAAAGAAGTCCAAAACTACGAAAAATTTCACTTGGCCAAACGAATGTCAACTAGCATTCACCAAGCTTAAAACTGAATTTGGCAATATCACGTTGTTAGTGCATCCACATAACGATTCTAAATACAGTATCACTACGGATGCATCGAACATTGCTGTCGGAGCAGTATTACAGCAACAACGTAACAATGATTGTTGGGAACCACTGGGATTACAGTCCAACTTGACGATCTTTACAGATCTCAGCGATATCGGGGCGAATAAATGATAACGCCACACTCATTTCTTCTTCTACATTCCCTAGTCTCTCACGTTTGTTTGTCTTTATATTGACCATAGTTGAAAATCCTGCTTCGCAAAGTTATGCGTGAAAATAACAATAATATGTTCAAGGATTTTTGGCTTATACTCGGGTATTCATCTTTAACAGAGATCCAAAATTTTCAGGAGTGTTCATGGAACTGTAATTTTAATTCACGATCTGAAGAAAGCGACGTTAATTCTCCTTCTTCATTTAAAGTAAAACTAGAAAATTCGGAAGAAATAAACGGGTTTCTTATCCAATCATTTGTTCATATTGTGTGAAACAAAAACTTCATACAATTTTTATTTATTTATGTGTAAAATTAGAATTTTAATAACTGCAAAAATATTTTATGTTTCCAAGAAGTAATTTTAACCCGAAAGATATTTTTATTCATACAAAGCCGAGAAACGTGTAAATTTTACGTACGTGTAAATTACTTCGATCTGAAACACCTAAGTATTACATTCATGAGCTCAAAGTAAAATTCTTACCCCCACTTTTTTTGGCATTTCTCGACGTTTTAGGACCTGCTGATTCTAAAACAGCGGTTTACTCAATGGAAGAGCCGAAAGGACGATGTGTTTGATAACTGTACCGGAAGTGTTTCAAAAAATCGTCAAGTGTGTCAAAACAAGGAAATTTGCATATTTTTTGCTTAAAAAACGTTCATTTTAAGTGATTACGAGTAGAAACATTGAATTTGGAGAAATCTTGATAGTCGGGATTGGTATGCGAGAACAAAATCTAGATTATTGCATTATAAGTTTGTCAAAAAATGTTGTCAAGTGTCTCAAAGAAGATTTTTATTTATTTTTTACCCAATTTTTTGGAAAATAATAAAATTAATTATTTGTTTGATATGCAATTTTATTGTTATTATTGAGAATTATGGCATTATAAGTTGTCAAAAACATGATGTCAAGTGTGTCAAAAAACAATTTCATTTATTGTTTTAGCCAATTTTTTGGAAAAAAACTGTGGCTGTTTTTATGACGTAAATGTAATTGAAAAGAAATTGGACATGGAAATTTTGAATTTGTTATAGTTTTTGAAATATTTTTGGAATTTTGAAAAAAGTTTGTATTTTTGATTTTCTAATAATTTTTGCAATATTTTTAGAATTTAGAAAAATTTTGAATTTTTAGGAATTTTTGGAATATTATTGAAATTTAGAAAAAGTTTAAATCTTTGATTTTATTCTAATTTTTGGAACATTTTTGGAATTTTGAAAAAAGTTTCAATTTTTGATTTTGTTATAATTTTTGCAATATTTTTGGAATTTTTGCAAAATTTTTAATCTTTGATTTTGTAATAATTTTTGGAATATTTTTAGAATTTTGAAAAAAGTTTGAATTTTATTTAATTTTTACAATATTTTTGGAATTTTGAAAGAAATATGAATTTGTGATTTTGTAATATTTTCTCGAAACGCTAAATGAAGAGGTTTTTGAGTAGTTTGCTGAGTGTATCATCTTTTCACTGATTTATGTTAATTTACGATCTGTTATAATTTTCCGGCAACGTATTGATGTATTGTGTTAGTTTTGTAATAAATTTCTAAACAGAGATAAAAAAATACTAACACTTTAACAAAGAGTTATCTTTGATATACACCACTGCCCAAAACTAAAACCCATGCCCTAATAAAAGTTTTTTGCCCAAAACTATATCAAAATCCTTAACCCAGACCGAAGTCTTGATATCTCAGAGCTTGAGATTTCAGCCCCTCCATATTATTACATTGAATTGATTTTTATTTTCAAACAATTTTTAATTGAATTGATTGTATATTTGATTTTTTCGCGGACCAGTTGAACGTGCATCGCGGAACTCCAGTGTTCCGCGGAACACGCTTTGAAAACCACGGTTACACAACTTGTCACATACTGGTGTCAACGGTAAACGTACATTGATTACAGCTAGATATATTTGGCTAAACATAAACAAAGATATTAATCACTGGATAAAATCTTGTTTATCTTGCCAACGCTCTAAAGTCCAATGACACACAAAAAGCCCAACTGAACAGTTCGAAATTCCACATACCCCCTAGTATAAAATAAATACCGTGAAATCGAACTGATGTGTACCGTGTTAATTATTTAAGTGAGACTAAAGGCACAACCTCACTAACAGAAGATTCATCAAGTCTACAATATATGAGAAATGCAATCGAATTGTGACGAAATGAAATGATCAGTACGATTAGAAAAATTACATCCCGGGCTTTTCCGGGATTTAAAGAAAATTCCTAATCCCGGGAAATCTATAATTTATTACAGGGAATGAATATTTTTCTTAATCGCAATGAAAATAATAGTATAGTAAATAATAGTATAGTAAATTGTTTCGGCAAATGTGAACGGCAATTAGGAAGAAAACAGACAATTTGGAGGGTCATTTTTTCAAACATTTACCTGACATGGACGTTTAAGTCCATTTTGGGTAACAGTTTTAAGCCCTCCAAATCGTCTTTTTTCTTCCAAATTTCCGTTCACATTTGCGGTACCAATTGTTTTTGCAATAATAGTCATAACTACCGAATGAAGTTGAACGGGTTTGGTCGTAAATTCTATGGGTTACTTATAATATAAATTTACTCTAAAAATTCGTAATTTAATTTAAAACTTTACTCTTACAAATCAGATCTTAAAATTTTTGAAATAATATCTTATATTAACGATAAAGTTGATGATAGTTCGGATAGTGTAGTTAAGTATTACAAGGAATTGTTACTCAGACTGATTACAGAGTTTGGCTATAAATTTTATGTTAAAACATAACCTGTTCGAAACGCAAACAACCAGGCAATGTCTGTGTCTACCGTTTATATTTCAGTAATTTGAGTTCATGAAAACAGTGGAATTATTGAAACTGATGTACCGACAACAACGCTATTCTGTTTTTCATTTTTTTTAGCAATAACATAAATTTTAAATTTCGAATTGAATTTAGTTTGAAAAATCGTTAATTTTAATTGCCATTGGCACCAATTTAAGTAAAAATTAACATAGGGTAAAACATAAAATAAAATTCATCTAACCTTAAGCAATCATTAGCTTAAAAACCTTTAGAAAATTTATGATCGAAGAAGCGATTTAAGAACAATAAAAGGAATTTAATCATGGGACAAATAAACAAAAATTATAAAATTTGAATGTAAGAATGTTGATTAATTTAATTAAGAGTGGCATAATCACATATTAGTATTTATAATATTTAAACTCAGATGAAATATTTTGACATTCAAATTTGCATAATTATAACAATAAAAATTATCTAAAACTATTTTACAGCTGTATAACCCAAGTTTATAATTATTTGACCTCTGATAAACAAAAATAGAAATATGCTCGAACTAACGTGTTATAACGCATTTGCATATCATTGATAAAAGTTAATCTTAAAACCAAAATTAATATTCTATTTAAAAAATTTAAATCCGAAAATAACAGGTTGACAAAATGAATCCTATCTTGAATTATCTTTGAAAAACAAACACTTTTCGATATGCACTTTTTGCGTTTTGATTAAACTTACCATAAAATAACGTAAATACCGCACATAATGCAATTCCTTCTTGTAAAACCATCTTGTTTTTATCACTTAACTACACTTGGATATAAATCCTGAATGTAACGGAATAAATATAAATCGAAAAACTTTTAAAAAAATTGTTGCTGATAAAAGCTTAAACTCTCAATATAATAAATTAATCTACAGAATCAATTATGAACAATTTATATTAAATATCATTCATTATTCATTACATTTTTTAAAAAATTATAATATCCACCAAACTTGTTGCAGTAAATAAATTTTTATTTACTTGCTATAAATAAAATGAAAATTTCAACAAACAATTATTTACGATATGGTTTTTTTTTTCGTAAAACTTTAACCATTTTTTTCCGAACACTAGTTTAAGCGAACTTCAGTCTAATTGATTCCAAATGAAACTAAAACTTAGTTCATCAATCGTATACTATTTAGTGTAGGTAGGTACGATATGATTTGAGTTCTCTTTTATAATTTCATTCAATAGTGCGGAAAGAGTTGATACGATAATATAATGAGAAATTAATTAATTATTTGATGATAGATAGATATACATAATACAAAATTAATAAAAATGGAAATAATAAAATTATAATATGTAAGGTTATGATGCATCTATACGAATTAATATGTTGATTTATGGATCGAGTGGTATTATACTCTTGATATCATTATTTGAAGAAAAAATATTAAAAATATTAATAGTAGTCCAGTAACTTTGTCGCCTGAGAGTATGTGGTAGTATGCGTCAAATCCGGTAGTTCTGATTTTTTGCAGACTTGTTTATGATGTTGGCCTAATGAATAATCCAAGTTTGTGACCTCGAGCGCCGAACGCAACTTTGTCAAAAATCGAAAAAACCGCGAAAAAATCGTTATTTTTTCAAATGTTGGCGATTATAACCCTAAAGGACTAGTTTTTTCTTTAACCTTTCTTAGGACGTTTTTAAAGTAAACTAAATTTGCTACAACATTATACTAGAACTGTCTCTGTAGACCCAATTATTTTCGAGATTAAGCCTCAAAAATCGAAAAAATCGTTATTAGTTTTTGAAAAAAAAGTAGACTAAATTTGCTACAATATGGTACTAGAATTGTCTCTGTAGACCCACTAGTTTCCGAGATTGACAATCTCGGGATTGAGCCTTTCAAAGTTTATCATTTTTTTATCTTCGCAATATTTCGCCATATTTTGCAATATTTTAGACATTATTTTAGTCACTCGAAAATTCATTCAGAACGACAGAATTGCAAAAAATTGCGAATTTCGAAAAAATTGATAAACTTTGAACTGCTTGATCTCGGAAACTATTGGGTCTACAGAGACAGTTCTAGTATTGTAGCAAATTTAGTTACTTATTTACTTTACTTTAAAACCGTATTAAGAAAGTATAAAGAAAAAACTAGTCCTTTAGGGTTATAATCGCCAACATTTGAAAAAATAACGATTTTTTCGCGGTTTTTTCGATTTTTGACAAAGTTGCGTTCGGCGCTCGAGGTCACAAACTTGGATTATTCATTAGGCCAACATCATAAGCAAGTCTGCAAAAAATCAGAACTACCGGATTTGACGCATACTGTGATGTATAAAGTTACTGGACTATAGAACAAATTGAAAGGAAAAAAAATTTTGAAATTTTTGTTGAACAGATCTAACAGGAAATTAAGATAAAGTTACTTCGGTCTGAAAGACCTAAGTATTACATTCATGAGCTCAAAGTGAAATTCTTACCCCCACTTTTTTTGGCATTTCTCGACGTTTTAGGACCTACTGATTCTAAATAAGCAAAAAAAAAAAAATGTGTGTCTGTCTGTCGGCCGTCCGGCCGTCCGGCTGGCCGTCCGTCACAACCGACGAAATCTAGAAAACCGCTGGACAGATTTCAAAATTTTTTTTTCTAAAAATAGGTTTACTCATTGGGAAAAGCCGAAAGGACGATGTGTTCGATAACTGTACCGGAAGTGTGTCAAAAAAATCGTCAAGTGTGTCAAAACATGGAAATGTGCATATTTTTTGCTTAAAAATCGTTCATTTTAAGTGATTACGAGAAGGAACATTAAATTTGGAGAAATCTTGATAGTCGGGATTGGTATGTGAGACCAAAATCTAGATTACTGCATTATAAGTTGGTCAAAAAAATTTTGTCAAGTGTGTCAAAAGAAAGATTTTTATTTATTTTTCTACCCAAGTTTTTGGAAAAAAATTAATTTAATAATTTGTATAACATGAAAATATATTATTATTATAGAGAATTATTGCATTATAAGTTTGTCAAAAAAATAATGTCAAGCGTGTCAAAAAATGATTTCATTGATTTTTTTAGCCAATTTTTTGGGAAAAAAAATGTAGCTGTTTTTATGACGTAAATGTAATTTTAAAAAAATGGACATGGAAATTTTTTAATTTGTTATAGTTCTTGAAATTTTTTTGGAATTTTGAAAAAAGGTTGTATTTTTGATTTTGTAATAATTTTTGCAATATTTTTAGAATTTTGGAAAAAGTTTTAATTTTTGATTTTGTAAGAATTTTTGGAATATTTTTGGAATTTTGAAAAATTTTGAATTTTTGATTTTATTAGGTATAATTTTTGGAATTTTGAAAAAAGTTTCAATTTTTGATTTTGTAATAATTTTTGGAATATTTTTAGAATGTTGAAAAAAGTTTGATTTTATTATAATGTTTACAATATTTTTGAAATTTTGAAAGAAATATGAATTTGTGATTTTGTAATATTTTCTCGAATCGCTAAATTGAAGGTTTTTGAATAGTTTGCTGAAAATGTAATTAAAAATGAAATTGGACATGGACATTTTTGAATTTGTTATAGTTTTTGAATATATTTGGAATTTTGAAAAAGTTTCAATTTTTGATTTTGTAAGAATTTTTGGAATATTTTTAGAATTTTGAAAAATTTTAAATTTTTGATTTTATTTTAATTTTTATAATTTTGGAAAAAGTTTCAATTTTGATATTGTTATAATTTTTGCAATAGTTTTAGAGTTTTGGAAAAAGTTTGAATTTTTGCATTTTTAAGAATTTTTGGAATATTATTAGAATTTAGAAAAAGTTTAAATATTTGATTTTATTCTAATTTTTGGAATATTTTTGGAATTTTGAAAAAAGTTTCAATTTTTGATTTTGTATAATTTTTGCAATATTTTCAGAATTTTTGAAAAAAGTTTAATCTTTGATTTTGTAATAATTTTTGGAATATATTTAGCATTTTGAAAAAAGTTTGATTTTATTTAATTTTTACAATATTTTTGGAATTTTGAAAGAAATATGAATTTGTGATTTTGTAATATTTGGAGAGTAATTATTGTAATAAATGGAGAGGTTTTTGAGTAGTTTGCTGATTGTATCATCTTTTCACTAAATTATGTTAATGTATGATCTTTTATAATTTTCCGGTATCGTATTGATGTTTCGTGTTAGTTTTGTAATAAATTTCTAAACAGAGATTAAAAAAAATACTTGTACTTTAACAAAGAGTTATGTTTGATATACATCGCTGCCCAAAACTAAAAACCATGTCCTCATAAAAGTTTTTTGCCGAAAACTATATCAAAAACCTCAACCCAGACCGAAGTCTTGATATCTCAGAGCTGTGAGATTTCAGCCCCTCCATATTTTTAGTTATCAAATTTATAGTCCGGTAGAAATAGACATAAAAATAGGGCTAGGCTTACAATAATTCCCCTAGAGCTGAAAATTAGTACAGCCCTTAGTTCACCATTATAAATAATATGTCAAAAGTCCCCATCGATCCCATGTGTGCGTAAAAAGTCATTCAAGGTCAAAAGTCAAAAAAATCGTTTTTTTTCGTTTTTCTCGTCAACGGTAAATATTATCGCCAAAATGCATGTACCAACTGTCAAGGCCAAACTTGCTCAAATGTTGTGTCAAGTACAACAGATGGAGATTTATCCGAGGTGTATGACGAGACAACTGATATATCTTTCTTAGATCAATCCACCGATATCGAGGTAGAAGAATAAGAAGACAGCGAAGAAGGCATTACCGTTGAAGTTGAGTTTCAAGGTTATCAATTACACTGAAATTTTTATGAAGTCGACAAAATTTCATTTTTCTTATCATTATCAACAGTATTATTTTTTAATAAACCCTTTTTAGTCATCTCTCTTTTGCAATCATTCGGTTGGACGACTATTGTGAGCCCATTAAACCACCAAATCACACTATGGCCACTTTAACCTGTGATGACTAAAAGGGTTAATTATCTAATTTTATCTAATAAAAATGGCTCACAATAGATCGTGGAATATTCTTAGAGGGGAAAAAAGCGCCAAGCACACTACCGCATGTGTGGTGCGGAAATGTGTGCTTATTCTATAGAATACGACATTTTTATGTTTTGAAACCGCGATATCTCTTAAACGGTGATTCATACGAAAAAAAGTATTAGAACACTTTTTGTAGAGAATATAATGATCTACAAGTTTTATCCCGCCTATTGTGGCGATAATATTTACCGTTGACGAGAAAAACGCAAAAAACTGATTTTTTGACCTTTGACCTTGAATAACTTTTTACGCACACATGACATCGATGGGGACTTTTGACATATTATTTATAATGGTGAACTTAAGGTCTGTACCAATTTTCAGTTCTATGGGAATTATAGCAATTTGGAATGTCAATTTCTACCGGACTATTTATAGATATTTTTATTTTACATCCTTAATTATATATAAATTGTTTAACGTAAACAAGTTTTGTTACAGTTACTCATAATATCTCTATTTTAGGTTTTAAATTGAATTAATTAATTAATATTTTTTATTGATTTAAAGTTTGGTAACAGTAAAGTAACAATTTTATCAAGTCTCTAAATCAGGTTTCGTTTTTCTGTGTTTTCATCTGGGTTTTTCGAATTTTTATTTGTTATAACAACTTTTAAATTTTCCATTGTTTGGATTGACAATTTTGACAGTAAACTTAGTCATAGTATTAAGTTATCCAGTTGTTAGAATTGCCAATTTAGATATTGTCGATTTGGTTGTTTTGTGTTAATTTTGTTGAAATTTATTTTAAGGTTAAAAATAAATTACTTATTTGTAATGGCAAAAATATGGAGGGGCTGAAATCTCACAGCTCTGAGATATCAAGACTTCGGTCTGGGTTAAGGGTTTTGATATAGTTTTCGGCAAAAAACTTTTATGAGGACATGGTTTTTAGTTTTGGGCAGCGATGTATATCAAACATAACTCTTTGTTAAAGTACAAGTATTTTTTATCTCTGTTTAAAAATTTATTACAAAACTAACACGAAACATCAATGCGTTGCCGGAAAACTATAAACCAAATTCCAAAAATATTGTTAAATTAAATAAAATCAAACCTTTTCAAAATTCCAAAAATATTCCAAAAATTCTTACAAAATCAAAAATTAAAACTTTTTCCGAAATTCTAAAAATATTGCAAAAATTATTACAAAATCAAAAATACAAACTTTTTCAAAATTCCAAAATTATTTCAAAAACTATTACAAATTCAAAAATTTCCATGTCCAATTTCATTCTAAATTACATTTACGTCATAAAAACAGCTACATTTTTTTCCTCAAAAAATTGGCTAAAAAAATAAATGAAATTATTTTTTGACACACTTGACATTATTTTTTTGACAAAATTATAATGCCATAATTCTCAATAATAATAACAAAATCTCATTTCAAACAAACAATTTTAGTTTTTTCTAAAAAATTGTGTAAAAAAATAAATAGAAATCTTTTGACACACTTGACAACATTTTTTTGACAAACTTATAATGCCATTATTCTCAATAATAATAATAAAACTTCATTTCAAAGAAACAATTAATTTTATTTTTTTTCCAAAAATTAAGTAAAACAATAAATAAAAATCTTTCTTTTGACACACTTGACAACATTTTTTTGACAAACTTATAATGCAATAATCTAGTTTTCGATCTCACATACCAATCCCTACCATCAAGATTTCTCCAAATTTCATGTTAACTCGTAATCACTTAAAATGAACGTTTTTTAAGCCAAAAATATGAAAAATTGCTATTTTTGACACACATAATGATTTTTTTGACACACTTCCGGTACAGTTATCGAACACAGCGTCCTTTCGGACCTGTACCTTGAGTATACCTATTTTTAGAAAAAAAAATTTTTGAGATCCCTCCAGTGGTTTTCCCTGCAGCGTAGGTAATGACGGTGGCCGGCCGGCCGGCAGACATACATTTTTTTTTTTGCTTTTTTAGAATCAGGAGGTCCTAAAACGTCGTGAAATGTCAAAAAAAGTGGGGGTAAGAATTTCACTTTGAGCTCATGAATGTAATACTTAGGTCTTTCAGACCGAAGTAATATCTTAAAATATAGCCAAGTAGCCTGGAACACTTTAGTTTCAAAATAATAAAATGAAACAAGGGAATGCAATTATTATTGGTTTGGTTTTTTTGGTTCCTTTTCAATAAAAATACAGACAATTTGTCATTATTAACCTCGTTAATTTTTTATTATTATTATTGACCTAGAGTAGGAAAAATTACTTCTCATTAGAGCAATTGAGTAAATAATGGCGATTTCTACGGTTATTAGTTAAAAAAACATATTTATAAATAGGAAACTCAACATGCTACTTAAAAGGAATATTTTTCATTTTAATTTATTTCCGTCGAGGAAAAATAGACAAATTTCTAAGAATTCTAAATGGTATATTTGGTCAATAATAAATTTTTTCGGCAAACGGCTGTAAAATTTAGTTTTACTACCGCTAGGGGAAGCTTAAAGTCTGATTTTAACGGCGGCAGCGAAGTAATTTTATATTTTTACGGTGCCTGAAAAAGTTGTCATTTCTTTCTATATTTTTACAATATTTGTTATTTTGTTCAAACAAATTTGATAACTATGACAACAAAATATAACAAATAGTTTGATTGGATTATGAAATTTTGAATTATTATATAACTATGACAACAAAAAATAACAACTATTTGATTGAATTATAAAATTTTAATTTGAAAAGCTGCTTTGAAAAATTTTATTTATACAAATTTAAATGTTTTTTTGGAAGTAACTATGACGATCGAAAATCATTTTTATTAAAACTTTGATGTATTAATTTCATGCTTATAAAAAATTTAAACGTTTGCCGAATAAATAATTTATTTAATTCGGAGCTAAAGTGACTTTTTATGTATCGTCTATAATTATGGGCCTCCCTACGGTGGACCGTCAAACTATAGACTCAACACAAAAAGTAGCACTTTAGTTCCTAATTAAATAATATACTATTATCAACTCGTCTTTAGTGTTGTGTGGACAAAATTTTAAAAATTTATCTTATGTTGTACTGTTGTAAGAAACACTTGTGTGCCAAACACATCTGTGCCATAGATTAAAAAAAAACAAATGTTTCTATCATTCTGTCTTTTTGTTTGATTGAGTTGAAACTATACTTTTACTATTTGTTGCAAACTAATCAAACACCATCTGGGACAGGCTCTTGATCGGTAAAGCTAGAGAAAAATCGTATATTATCCTGCCCCACTATGCCTATTTTTGTAAGGTCATGCAAAATGTTCGGATCAAGAAAAGATTAATTAATTGTTGCTATAAAATTATAAAAGTCAACTGTCATTGACATTTTTCGCAATTTAAGTTTAAATTTAAAAAATTACTTCCTTCTAAGATCAGGTAGCTTAATTTTTCAGATCAATGATCGTTCGTTAGTCGAAGCAACAATACAATTTTGATTTCAAATGTTATTCCTTATAAGACTTCAGCTGTATCTGTTGACAATTTGTTTTAATTTAAACTCTGGATAGTAAGTCCAATATGTTATAATTTCCTCAGCCAGTTTTAATTTGTATAGCCAATTTCGTAAAAACTTTAAAATAACATCAAACCACAAAAGAAAACGACATAAACCAATATATTTTTGTTAGTCTTAAATTTATAATTTATCACCGAAACAATTCAATAATAAATCAAAAAAAAAATAATTATTTAAAATTTATGATTTTAATAACTGTTGTCTTATCGATTTATTTTGTCTAAACAAGGCGGTATTAGATAATAAAAATTTAATGCGGTTATAATTTCGATCGTTTATCAAACAATTAGTAAAAAAAAAATTGCTAGTTGTGTATTAATTAGAATGAAATTCATACAACGGATTTTATTGTTTGTTTTGACGAAATTTATTTGATTTAGTTGTGTGATATTTGATGTGTACATAATAATGACAAAATAATGAGAGTAAAGGTCAAATTATTATGATAATTTGTAGGATGTAATATAATCGAGGATAAACTTTTGTTGTTCAAGCATGTATAAATAATGTTTGTACAGAAGATTAAACTTTCGTTTCTGCATCAAAAGTCATAAAACTATTTTGCTTAAAAAGCAATGATCATGACTCTTGTTCAATTAAATAAAATTATCTAAAATAACTTATATTACATAATGAACATTAATGACCTCAGAAATTGGTATTGAAAATTTAAACTCTTAATTGTTTACTAAATATTGTATGAAATAACTATGATTTTTGTTTCAACCGCTAAAATTGTTTAACAAGAGTGTAAAATATTTAGGTTAAAACGTTATTGATCATAGTTGAAGGTTTAATTTATGTTTTGTTCATGTTGTTGTCTATTTGGAAGCGCATTACTCGTTGGTATGTTGTACGAAAAGTTTGTTTGATGAACTGTTGCAGAAAGTATTTCAATATTTGATCGGCCTAGGTATGCAAGATTATCTTGTGGCTCGTGAAGATCTACGTAATCTACGTAAATCCTTAGAGCGTTTACCGTAGTATTAATCTGTAAAATAGAGTAAGAACTCCAACCACTCTTTAATTTACACCCGATGTTATCATTGGATCATCAATCAGCTTCAATGCACGCCTGTGAACTCTGTCGACAAAATTAAAGAGGTTTTTTGTACTGCAGCCCATAGAATGGAGTCGAATTCGAGGATCGGTCGTATTTATACTTTATAGATAGAAGTATTTTCCGATCGAAAGAAAAAGCTTTTACAGCGACGTAATTTTGCCACAGCAAGAATAGATATCTTTTAGGATCTAGTTTCCACAAGAACATGCATTCTTAAGTTCCAATGGATCCAAACTTAATTAGAAAATATTTTTCAGCAACGTAAAAGACACTTTATTTTTCATTAGAATGTTATTTTTCATAACCAGCTTTGATTTGAATAATGTTATCAACGTCATATCACATCATAAATGCTGTCTATTATTTAACCATAACGGCTCTCATAACGGCCCGTTGCTATGTAAACATTTTCATAGCAACGTATTTGAAGGGAAATTAAAATAACTATTACAATAAATTATTATAAATTATTTTATTTAAAATTAGTTTATATAAAAATTAAAGTTGCATTAATTAAAATTACTGTCTGAAAATGTATGGGTTTGCAGATCTGGAGTGTTCGAATTTGTGTGTTCCACTGAAATCACTTGATCGCTTGTATTTGTCGCGGTATAGTTTGTTGGTGGTTCTGGTAGTTCCAACGCATCCATTAAAAGTTTAGAAGCCTTATTTTTGGTAGCAACACTCTCTTCTACATACGCCTCTGCCACTAAAGGGCTCTTCCACTTCCCATGCATCTTCAACGTTTCGAAAGATGCCCCTGCTCAAACCAATAGAGTGGCCGATGTTCTTCTTAGGCAATGTCCAGTATATCCTTTCCAATCTTTTAATTTCAAAAACTTTGCCACAGTTGCTGGAACATTGCCTAAGGTGTTCTTTCCCACGGGCTGTTCAGTCCCTTTTCCGTTCTTATAATTAAGAAAAAAACGTTTGGAAGCCTTTTCTCCCCTTATAGACATATATTTTTTGATTATTTGTAAGGCTACGATTTTATCCTCGTCTATAATACTAAACCCTGACGAGGGACCAGTTTTGGTGGAAGGTACCTTAACAACTACACAGGAACCCTTGTCTTCAATGTCGTCTATCGACATCTTCGTCAACTCATCCCTCCGCAAGGCCCCAAACACACCCATTAAAATAACTATTTTGTGCAGAAGGTAATCACTATCAGGGGCATCTTAATGAAACATTGGATATGGTCCGGCACTAACACTTTGGATTTTTTTGTTACGTAATTTTTCGACTTCGTTTTGAGAAAGGCAATGAGGCGGCTGAATTTTGTAAGATCGAAATTGGTATCAACTAATAAAGTGGTTTTCAGCATCGAGCATTTTGTCCAGAGTGAATTACGGGCAATATTTTCCGATTAAAAATAAAAAAAGGAATATAAATACGGCTTACAGTGGAATATATAACGACTTTAAAGAACATACCAATTCTTGGATGTACGCCAACGCTCATCTACGTCTTCCATTCTATAAATAGGCTGTATTCCTGGTCGTAACGGACCTTGGATTTGATTGGCAGCAAGTTGGCAATGGCCTTAGCTGCATTTTGTGAGACAAGATCTGGTAAGTCCATATTTTCTTAAGTTTTCGTATATTTTTTTTTAATATTATATGACAGGAACCAATTTTAGTTTTATTAAAACAAATTGTTTTATTAAAACGATTAAAGCTGTTCGAAAATTCAAAGACTACTTAGCAACTACTTATAAATAAATATGTACATTTAGAGAGAAATCAAAATATTTTTTCATGGCAACCTATTTGAAGGGAAACCAAAATGAAACTTTTTTCAATAATTATTAATTACTCTAATTTATTATTAATACATTTAATGAAAAATAAATCGTTGTACGCCCCACTGTCGTTATCAGATTTTAACGGCCTTCAGGCGATATGAATCCCTAGGGCCAGAGGCCCTCGGGCTGGTCATATCGCCTTCGGGCCGTTAAAATCCTTATAACAACCTTGGTACGTAAATAACTAATACAAATTCATGTAAACACACTGAAAAATATGTTTTATTTCAAATCAAAATGAGGCTGTCTGAAACTCATTGCGAAAGCGAACATGACAAATCGAGCTCCAATATTGATTGGCAATTGCAAGCCAACTTCTGTTATATTTAGGATAACCAGATTTTTCAAATTATACAAAGGAGTACAAAGTTTGTGGTCAAAAATTTTACTCATAAAAATTTTGAGTTGACTTGTATAGCAATTTTCGAGTTGCTTTTGCGTTTCAGAAAAACTTTATAAACAATTTCATACTATTATGCATTCGAATAAATATATTTTGTTATAGTTGTTTGTAAATTGTCTAGATCTAGAACAGGAAATTAAAAAGATGGATTTTCAAATACCACGTATGTTATTGAAAATATATTCATACATATTTTGTATGAGATTTTTTGTATCATGATGCGCGCAGCGACGATTATAATGGCCTTTACAACCGAAGCATATATAGAATTTATACTACTATCACTGATTATCATATTTGATTTAATTAGATTTCTATATTAGTAATTTTTCATTTAATTTTATTAAGAATTTCAAAATATCAGTTAGCCTGGAAGTTCAGTTTCAGTTCAACACACTAATAAAATGAAACAAATGTAATACAATTATTATTATTTAGGAGACTATTCATTCGACTCATTTACGAGTTTCTCCAAACACAAGTAGAACACATGGTTCAGAGAAAGGTTTAAAAATTGCGATTTCTAAAATTTAAATAAATTTATGAAAAAAGTAATTTATTTTTAATTTTTAAATATTACATAAGTTATAATATGCATTTTCTTTGCATACATATTCAGACATTTAAACCAATGCAAACGTATTTAATTATCTTCAATATTGTTTTACTAAGTCGAGAAAAAACACAACCTTTCAAGAAAATTATTTCTCATTCATAACGTTCTATTCGTAAATGCTTTTGTAAATCTACAAACGATTATATTTTAATAGCAAGATTAGACAGTGGATGCAATATTATCTCGAAAAGGTTATTCGCGTTAGAATTAATTGGATTTTTCATATAAAAGACTTTAATTTTTATACCAGCAATTTTAATATTCTTTAATTAATTTAAATAGAATTTTTATATTTTACTATTCAAGGCTTAACAATATATTATAAGCGTTCGATTTGACTGAAAAAACAACAACACTTGCATTCAATTTTTCAGTTGTTTCAGTGGCTTCAGTCAAATCGAACACGGCTAACTTCATCAATTTGTGTCGCGCTACATATTTTGGCAGTTCGGCGTCGGCTCACCAGAAATTGTTTTTATATATATTGATATGGCTTAATATTATATATACATTCGGGTTTTTTTTATTGAAATTTAATACTATCATCCCATCCTATTTAGTTTTATATTCATAGAAGCACCGTTGTGTTGGGAAAAAATTAGCTGCATAAACGCAATTAGTTTTGAAAAGTAAAATATAACCACACAATTTCATTATTACTGAGGTCTATTATTTAACACACAATAACTGGACATGTTTAACACAATAACTGGACATGTTATATTTTAAATTGGCATTTATATGAATAAAATATACTTTATAATTGCGAAGCACATGAGTTCTTTTTTATTTCTTGACAACCATTACAGTGGGACTTAATAAGTAACAACTATGCTAGTGACATCTATGTGTTATGTCACTAAGTTCATAGAATAACTATAATAAACAACTTACATCTACTACATCTTCCCCTTTAAATATTGTAAATAGAATATAATTCAAAATCCCGAAATTTATCTCGAATTCTAATATCACGCTTTGGACGAGAGATAGAAGGAAGAGTTTCTGTTACTGAACTATTTTCTATTACTTGTGAGGTCTCATTTCTATACTCATATTCTATAGGGTAATGTGTAGGTGGAGGATTCAGTGAAGGACGTAAATGTTTCTTGTTCCTACGATATGTTCTATTTTCTGTTTGTACAACATAAGAACGTGGAGTAGAATGTTTTTCTATAACTTGTCCTCTTTCCCACACATTTCCTTTCTGAAGAAATAGTGTTCATAAGAACACTTTCTTCTTCATTTAATGGTTCAAAGTCCCTGCTACCTCTGTCAAAATATTTCTTCTGTGTTAGTTTTGCTTGGTCTTTCTTTTCTTTAACATTTTTTTCTATTTTGGCATTTAATTTCTCGACTAGAATAGGTATCCTTGTTCGTAATCTTCTATACAACATGAATTCCGCAAGAAATATCTTTAAATCTTTTAGAGGAGTGCTCCTATATTCCAATAACATTGAATAAATATCAGTTCTACTTTCATACGCTTTCTTCATCATGGTTTTTGCAATTCCTACACCTTTTTCTGCTAATCCATTCGATTGTGCGTATCTTGGATTAGATGTAGTTATAGTTATACCCCAATCTTAACAAAACTCTCTGAATTCAAAACTTCCATATGGCATATTGTCTGCAATAATTTCCATGGGAATCAATAAGAAAATTTGATGATGAGAAAATTTCTTTTATTTTTAAAATAATCTCCGAAGTGTTTTTTTCTTAGTTCCTTAATTTCCAACCAATTTGAATATTAATCTATTACTACCAAATAATTAATATTTTAAAATTCTAAAATATCTGTTGCTACCTTTTCCCATGTTCTCGAAGGTATTTCGTGTTGGTGTAGTGGTTCCTTTTGATTAAACCTCTGGAATTTTTCACAAACTTTACAATGTTTAATTTCATTTTCAATATCACGACTTATTCCAGGCCAATAAACTACTTCTCTCGCTCTTCATTTAGTTTTTTCAATTCCAAAGAGTCCTACATGAAGATCTTTCAGTATGTTTGACCTTTCACTTTGTGGAATTATCAATCTGTCTTCCATAAAAAGTAATCCATTTGATTCAGATAAGCTGTACCTAATCTTCCAATAGTGTGAAATCTCTTCTTGAATATTTTCTCTTTTTTCTGGCCATCAATTTTTGTGAAAGAATAATGCCTTTTTTAAAACTTCATCATTTTTTGTTGATTCTACTAATTTTAGTTTTCTTAATTCTGTTGTTGCAGTATTTTTCAATAATGTGCACTACACTTTCCAACTCTGGGTCATCTTTAACAGGATCTTTTAAATATGCACGAGATAAAGCATCAGCAACATACATTTCTTTACCGGGTATATATTTTACTTCAAGTTCGTATTTCATAAGTTTTAAAAGAATTCTCTGTAGTCGACTTGGTATTTTAGATAAATCTCTTTTAAAGATTTGTATAAGTGGTTTGTGATCAGTCTGAACTACAATCTTTCTTCCAAACGTGTAATGATGAAATTTTTCCAATCCAAATACGATTCCAAGCAATTCCTTTTCGATTTGTGCATAGTTTTTCTGTGTATCAGTCAATGAACGTGACGAATATGCTATTGGCTGTGAATTTTGCATAATACATGCACCCAATCCATCCTTTGAAGCGTCTGTTTGCAAAACTGTCTGCTTGGACTCAAAAAAAAACTAAAATTGGTGCTGAACCCAATGTTTGCTTCAATAACGTAAATGCTTTTTCTTGACTTTCTTTCCAATGAAAACTAATATCATTTCTCAAAAGCAATCTCAATGGTTCACTTAATTTTGAATAATTAGAAATTGAATCTTTCGACAGTTAAATTCTTTTGAGGTACACAAAACTCTTCAAAATTTTTCAAAACCTTATCAAACTTTGTGGCATCTTCAGCAGTTGTATATGTAAAATTGACCTCTTGACCATCTTCACCAAGTAGATTTAAAAGTATCGCTAACTTGCGCTTATCACTTGCCTTACTTAAATCAGATGCTTCCATGTAATTGGTAAAACTTTTTTCCATCTTGACCATTCAATATTCTGATTTCCTTTTATTTTAATTGGCGGTGGAGTATGAAATTCCATATTTTTTTTATAATTTTTTTTTCAATCTCACTTATTTTCAATGTACCTTTTTGCCTTTGAATTGATGTGTCTTTTCTATTATACTTCTCAGACCTGGATCAATGTTACTTTAGTTTACTTCTGATACTTCTGACACCACGTTATATTTTAAATTGGCATTTATATGAATAAAATATACTTTATAATTGTGAAGCACATGAGTTCTTTTTTATTTCTTGACAACCATTACCGTGGTACTTAATAATTAACAACTATACTAGTGACATCTATGTGTTATGTCACTAAGTTCATAGACGAACTATAATAAAGAGCTTACAACTATTACAGGACATGTTGGACATGCTTAACACACTAAATATAAAATATTCATTACTTAAACTCTTTGAATATTCGAGGATACCATGCCAACTAGAAATTGGAGGAATAAATATTGAAGGTCTGGCTATCTGTCTCATTTCGCTGTTCAAAAGCACCAAAAAGTATTTACAAACGAATCAAATAAAATCAAAAAATAAAATGCTTTTCATCTACCTAACTTATTCGAGGTAGTCGTATCTAAAATTAAAGTTGAGCAAGTTTGATCTTCAATGGATTGCTGATATAGCTTATTCTGAAAAAAGTGTAAAAAGAAATTTTTTAAATCATACCTTTCAAACAATAAATAAAAACATGTTTATGGCAACAAAAGAAATTAAAAATTCACGTGCAGATTTGACTGTGTGTGACGTAACTAAACCACAGCACAATGCTAAATGTATAATAAGGTAATTTAAATGTAAAAATTGTTTTCATTTAGCATTTAATTGAATGTCCAGTTTGATTCCAGTTAGTAAGACAGATGGAATTTCATTAAAAATTCTGTTATAATAATATGTACATATTTTGAAAATGGGAATTCAAATTCTTGGTTTGTACTATTTTTTGTAAACAATGATGAATAAAATTGCTTATTGATTGAATACGTGATCAATATAGTGTATTACAATGAATGTTTTAATTAAGCTAACAAAAATAACAAAGGAGAATCACTTCTACTTGATAATCTTTATACTCGTACGGTAATATATATGCAGGAAGGAAGTAACGTTTATGACAAAAATTTCGTTTTAACTTTTTATAATAAATGAACTCAATGTCAACTTTTATGAGTTTTCTATCGCGATTGCTATTCTCCATGTGTGGCCGCACGACTTGCCTTGCAAATACGTATAATTTATGCAGTATTCTTTACACTGAATCATTAGTTTATGATGTTACCTTAATAGTAAAAAGAAGTTTTAATTCATAAATTATTTTATTTTTTGTTGAATTCTAGGATAAGCTTTTAAGTAAGCTCGATCAAAGTGAACCTGAACTCCCAACATCACAAGAAGATGAATGTGTGATCTGTATAAATGCTCGAGCAACAATGCAAACATCTCCTTGTGGACATCGAGTAGTATGTCGACGATGTTTTGTAAAAACTATTCAAAGTGCTGTAGCACAAAGACTATTACCTCTCCGATGTGTAATCTGCAGGTAACAGAAAATAAATATAACACAAATAAAAAAAATATTAAATTTTTATTTTTTCAGAACGCGTGTAAGTCGACTCACAACTGGTTGTGGTACATTTCGTCTTCAAGGTTCTTCAAGTAGCTATTCAATGGGAAGTAAAACCTGGAATGTAAGTTTTAGGTTTTAAGCTAAAAAGCAAATAAATTTTTATGTTTTAAACATTGGATTTCAACTAGGTTTCTGGATCAGCAAGTTCTTATAGTGTTGGATCACGTGTTGCAGCTTCCACAAGTTTATATTCCATGAGTTCTGGGTCTTCCTGTCTTTCAAGTGCGTCAAATAATTCAAGCTTATCAGGTAAATCAAATAATTCAGGTATGTCTTCCGTTTCTTCGATCACAACAAGTAGTGGAACCGAACCCGCAATGGTTTCATCTCATCGTCAATTACATCACAAAAATCATGAAAATTGTTCTACCGGGTGCTTGGGTGCTATACCACGAACAACTACCCAAAATGGTTTTCGTCAAACACCACACTGTCATTCCAAATATCGATATCCAGATATGCCAAATCGACTGCCTCCTATTAAAGAGTATAAAAGTCCTGCTAAAATGCCGGCTCCTTCACCGGTACACGGAAATCTAAAATATCGGTAGTTTTATGGTTTAAACCCTCAATTTATATGATTAATAGTAAAAAATTAATACTTTTCTCAGGTTTGCTTCCTATACACAACCTCGTGATAATACTCTACCATTAAATGAAGATCAAAGAACAAAATCAATAACTAAAGCAATATCTGCTACTTCAACCTCTACAACTCCTTCAGCATCTTCTAAATTAGGATTGAATAATTCAAAAGTAGCACCAATCAAAAGTCCAAATAATAGAAATACTGTAAACGGTTTAAATATCAATAAGAAAATAATTTTAAGCAATTCAGCACGTGTCTTACCATCTGGAGTATCTAATGCCTCCGTAGCATTTGTTAAACAAGATGAATCAAAATATGATAAGAAAAACGACATTTTTTTAGAAAAGAAAAAGAAGGAAGAAAAACAAAAACTTAAAGCTGAAAAAGAAACTAGAAAGGTGAGCAGTCAAAGATTTTCTTAGATTTAGTATACACTACTAGACGAGGAAATAAAGCACTAAACCTAAGCAAATTGGCAGAGTAAGATGGATCGAGATGCGGTTTTTTGCATTCGATTCAGGAAGCCGTCAGGAAAGTTTGTGAACATAGCCACTTTTCGGCAAAAAACGTCTGGAGTACCTAGGGGCCAGGGCGGGTTATATACACCTCACCTTGCCGAAAAGTGGCTATGTTCACAAACTTTCCTGACGACTTCCTGAATCGAATGCAAAAAACCGCATCTCGATCCATCTTACTCTGCCAATTTGCTTAGATTTGGCCTATTTTTGTGCTTTATTTCCTCGCCTATACCGTCAATGGCAACTTTAAAATTTCAAAATATCAAACTGGACGGCTAATTGTTTTAGATACATTTTAAAACTCATTTAGGTACCACAACAACATGCGTTCTAAAGTGTTGATAGATGCTCTATTTAAACCATTGTACGTTGAAGACAAACGTCTTATGAACAAAATGGGGAAAAGGATATGATTTAGGCATGATTAATCCAATCCCTCCGAGCACTGTTGATGATTGTATTTTAAAAAAAAAACGTGATAAGCAACAGTGTCGGACGGACAAAAAAATCGGACATCTTTCAAAGCGGCACAACACTTATTTTTTTTTTTCAATAATTTCGCTAGTAGTAACTGGACGAACGAACGCGAGGACCATTACACAATTTTAAACAAACTCAAATGCATTATTGGCACGCAACAGTTTTTGTAACAATTTAACAAATGTACCGAAAAATTTGCTTTTCTTAACAATTAAAACAAACTAAATACCAACACTTTCAAACATTAAATTACATTTTTTTAAATTAAAGCAACCTATTTTTTAGTATGAAAATTTGGTAGTTGTCATGTTTAAAAATTCCATAAATTTAAATTTGAATAAAATTACAAAGCCTACTTGATATTTTTCTCTGTTCTCGTCTGTTTTATATACTTAGCACCCAGAGCCGTCTTATACCTTTCGTAGGCCCTAGGCACATTACAATATACATTCTGAAAAAGAAATTAGTACACCAGAATTATTTTCTGAACTGTGTAATTTGAATTTTCAATTATCTTGGAATACTTGATTGCGCAGAGCGCTGTAATATTTAAGGTTGCATAATTTGGCGAGTAACATGAGTGGAATATATTCTGGAGTCCAAGCAAGATTTAAGGAAACAAACCTTTTGGCAATATGAATTCCATGTGCCGCCAATTTGGTAAGGGTAAAGTCAGAAAGTTGTTTTGCTGCAGTAAACTTTTTGGGGTTTTTACAATCTCTATTTACATTTTTCTCAGCATCATCGTAAAGATGGGCACAATTAAAATTGAATGTGACTGGAAATTTCCACTCTGTTAAAAGTTTATCACAATGGCCTTCGTCTAACGAAGCTACTAAAGCGTTAAGTAAAAATTTTAATCAAATACGAGCAGCACTAACTAATAGTTCAGAATGTGATCGACAACCACCAAGAGCAGTTCACGAAGCAAAATGTTTGCTTTAAAATCTGAACCATTTTGACTGTTATTTGGGCAAATCTGTTAAATAATATTAATAAAGCAAATTGACAAATATAGCGGTAAATGAAATTATATGATGGTCTTCTAACATTCATTCTTGTCAGGTAACGGTCTTGTTCGGAACAAATTTAATGATTTTGAAAAAATTGATAAAGAAATAACAAATGCTTATTACAAGGATTGTGTGCAACGAAGGCGGAAAAGAAAACAATTTTTCGATGAACTAACATAAGAAGATTCAGAATTGTCTGCTAGAAATACGTTGCGAATGCATTCCTTTTATTCTATTGTAGGTAGGCTATTCACTGAAATGAAAAAAACGACGAGGAGCATACAATACATTATACAATACCTTCAGTTTTATTGGAGATAAATCTTTATCCAACGAAGAAGCTAGATATAAGGCTAAAGATTTAGTCAACACATATTCATCAGATTTGGAAGAAAAATTTGTAGATAAGTTTATGTTTTCTGCAAAATATCAAGATACGAAATCTGTAGCAGGTTTAATAAAATCACGAATTCAAGATAAATTACTGACAAGTTTTCCAAATGTAAATATTGCATTTCGAATTAATCTCGCTATTATTGGAGCAAATGCAGAAGGAGAACGATCATTTTCCAAATTGAACCATATCAAAAATTATAATCGTTCAACTATGAATCAAGATCGGCTCTCATCATTGGCTGTTCTTTGCATTGAGAGTGATTTTACTCGGGATATGAATTTTGACGACATTATTGAAGATCTTGCCAAAAAAAAAATGCAAAACTATTAATCCTATGGACCTAAAATTTGAGGTGCTTATAAAACTAACCTATCCACTCAAGATGACGGATTAAAAAATAAATAAAGTTGTTTTCGTTTGTTTTATAGAGGTACGATGTGAAGCCTTTGAGAAAAATTTTTATCGAGACGAGTAGAGTATCATATGAAAGGACTCCACCTTAGCATTCCTTAAAAATGTGTTTTGGAATTTTGCACCCACCATTTTTTGTATAATTTTGAATAAAGGCGTTTTCTTTATGTTTTATTACCTCGATTAACTCCGACCATACTTGATCGAAAATCTTAAAATATATTTTAAATGATAGAAAAATAAGTAAGTTTTTAATGAAAAATATAGAAAAATGTCAAATACTCATAACTATATTCATTAAGGGGTGGGAATGAAAAGGGGTGAAAACATCATTTAAAACCAGGTCAAGTGGGGTGTCATTTGAAAAAGCACTTGATTTTAGAAACATTGCGATTTTCTTTAGAATTTTACAATGCATAGTTTTTGAATTATTATTAAAAAATTGCAACAAAAAGTTGGTCTTCCCCCTTGAATTTCGAGCTTAATCGACAGAAAAATCTGAAAAAATTCGTGGGGACGTGAAGTTTGATAAACTCTAAAGGAAAATTATAGCGAAGCCTCAATTGTATTTCTGTGCTTTTAAGGGAATGGTAAAGAAAAGCTTTTTTGACTCCAGCGAGTGGGGTGTCATTTGAAAGAGCACCTAGTTTAAGAAACATTGCATTTTTTTTAGAATTTTGCGATGCACAGTTTTTGAGTTATTGTCAAAAAAGTAAAACTTTCAGACCGCTTCCCTTCCTACGTTTTGACACTGATTGACAAAAAAATTTAGAAAAATGCGCATAGACAGGAAGTTTGGTAAATTTTTAATCAAAATTACAGCAAAGTCTCAAATAATTACATATCTGGGTTTTTAGATAATGGGAGTGGGGAGGATAAAGAAATTCAAGAAAGACTGCATTGTTTTTAGAATTTTGCGATGCACAGTTTTTGAGTTATTGTTAAAAAAGTGCTAATTTTATTATGTACACACCCACCCCCCTTAATTTGGAGGCTGATTTACAGAAAAATATTTCCAATTTAAACCATTTACAAGCTGGTTAATTTTTCTTTAGTTAACATAAACAGCTATACATAAGATTTAACCTAAAGTAACATTTTTTGTGTCATTTTTGATCAATGTAGATGTGATTGACATTTACTATTGACGTTTACGGTTACATTTATTTTGTTATACGTCTATGATCTGGCAATATAAAGAGTTTACAACACAACTTTATGTCAATTTTTTTTTTGATAATGGCCGTGGCCCATTTCTCGATGAAATTGAAATTGAAATTGAATCTGCAAATCGACTAAAAATTTCAATTTACTCTGCTATCGTACTTGAGTAAATTATGACAGATTGTGTTGAAATTCAAATAAAATTTGTTTTTCAATAATTATTTTTTCGTAATTTAATTTTTGTGGAAGAAAATAAAGCAAAACAAAAACTAATATTTCAGCGAGAAACGTCAAAATTTCAATTTCATCGGCATTTTTGAGAAATGGGCCACGGCCATTATTTGTTTTTCAATAATTATTTTTTCGTAATTAAATTTTGGTAGAAGAAAGCAAAACAAAATAAAATATTTCAGCGAAAACGTCAAAATTTCAATTTCATCGGCATTTTTGAGAAATGGGCCACGGCCATTGTGTTCTTTTACATTCACGGAACCCTTGGCGAGCGAATTTTGTTCGCACTCGTCCGACTTTTTAATATTTGAATTTATTTATTTTTGTTATTGAAATAAAATTATTTTGCTTTTCTTTGTATATATAATATATTTTTATTTATTTATTTATTTATTTATTTTCAAAAGAAATCTATAAATATGATTTCACATAATATACAAAAAAAAAAAAGCAGAAATGTTTACCTATTAAAAATGATTAAAACATACCAAATAATAATAATAATAATCATTAAATTACAAAAAATTAATAGAAAAAAAAATATAAATAACAATAATAGTACCTAAGCTTTGCTTGGTCGTCTAAAATCAAAAATCAAATAAAATAAAATACATTTCATATGTATAGATTTTAAAATAAAAAAAAAAACAAAAATATAAAATTAATATAATAATAAATTATAAATTACTTATAAAATAGACTTAAAATATAATCTAAAAAGGTATTCAGAACGAAATTGTCAAGGGTTGCTTAAGAGCAGGTAGTGTTTTTTAATAATGTTTTTTAAATTTAACTTGTTTATATTGAAGTCAAACAGATCGGATATTTCATTAAAAGTGGATGCCATCGCATTAATTGGTTCATGCATACCGTAGTTAGTTCTATGAAATTGAATATTTAAGAAATCATGCTTGCGTAAGGTTTTAGCCGGGACATTGAATGATATATTCTCAAGAATGTAAGGAGAACTCATATTTCCGTTTATGATGTTTGCTAAAAGCAGGATGATAGAAGTTTTCTTCTATCTTCGAGATTAAGGATGTTGAATTTGTGGCATCTTTCTAAATAGGATGGAAGGAGTGCGAGGTTTTCATGATATGGGATGCTGGAATCATATCTTCCTCCATTTTTATAGTGTAGAAAGATTAGAAACTTTTTTTAAACTTTTTCTACTCTGTTTATGTGCACTTCATAGTAAGGATTCCACACTTGAATAGCATACTCGATTTGAGAACGAACATAAGCAAAATATAATGTTATTATGCAATCAATATCTTTTATGTCTTTGGTCCAACGTTTCAGAAATCCTAGTATTTGATTAGCTCTTGCTATGGTGATATCCATGTGCTTATTGAAAGTTAGGTTTTGAGTAAAGGTTATACCCATATCTCTAACTTCACAAATTTGGGCCAGTGGGAAGTTATTGATATCGTAGCTGAAATGGATAGGATTATTCTTTCTATAATGACTTATGACTTTGCATTTATCAATATTCAAATCCAGCCGCATTTTGTAACACCAGTAACTAATATGATTTATGTCTTCTTGAAGCAGAATACAGTCTTCAATCGTGTTAATAACTTTAAAAATTTTCATATCATCAGCGTAAATAAGTACCCGAGAGTTACATATTATTTTGGTTATTCCGTCAGTTAAACAAATAAAAAACCAAGGTCCTAGATGCGAACCTTGAGGAACCCCAGATGTTACCTTGATGTTATCAGAGTATTTTCCGTTGATGCATACATACTGGCTCCGATTGGATAGGTATGATTTTATCCATAACACAAAGTGTTTCGAAAACCCGAATTCGTATAAAGCATCTAATGTTTTTAAATGACTACAAGAGTCAAAGGCTTTACTAAAATCCGTATGAATTGTATCTAATTGTTTATGCTCCTCAATTGCTTTTACGGCAAAATTTGTAAATTCCACCAAATTAGTTGTCGTTGATCTGCCAGGTAGAAAACCGTGCTGATTTCTGGAAATGGAACTTGTTATTCTATCTTTGAATGAATTACACATAATAACTTCGAACAATTTAGGTATTATCGATGTAGAAGAAACTCCTCTATAACATTTTATATCATTTCTGCAACCCGATTTGAAAATAGGTGTGATTTTAGAAGTTTTCCATTTATCAGGAAAGGAATGAGAAATGAGCGACTTATTAAATAATAATGATAATGGAAATGCTAGATCGTCCCTAAAACGTTTAAGAAGATAGGATGGTATTCCATCAGGACCACATCCATCTTTAAGGTTATTAAGGGATTCAATCATTATTTCCTCAGTTATAGTGGGTGTGTCGATAAATATATTGTTTTGGTCCAAGACATGTTCAGAAAAATTGTGCTGGTTAATATCTTCTTCTTTATAAACGGATTGAAAAAAGTCTGCAAACATGTTAGAAATTTTTTGATCATCCGAAGAATGAGTATCATCCAAGCTCATAGTTTTAGGAAGAATGTGTGATTCTCTTTTAGATCGGAAATAATTCCAAAAGTGTTTCGGATTTGATTTAATTTTTGTTTGCAAATTCTCAATATACTTGTCAAATTTGGAATTGTAGTAAATTATAAATTCACTAGAATATTCACTGAAGATCTTAGAGTTCTCGTCTGTTCTTTTACTAAGCATGTTGCGGTATGCTTTGTTTTTTTTATTTTTGAGATTAATCAGTATATTATCATACCAAGAGGGATATTTTGTAGAAATAGTTTTTTCGAATGGTACAAATTTTTCAAAACCAATTGTCAGCAAGTCATAAAAAATGTCAAGACAATCATTAATATTTTTGTGTTCAAATTCAGAGGACCAATCAATGTTTATTAAATATGCTGAAAAATTATTATGAGTTTTATGAAAATTAAATTGAAAATCATTAACATTAGCGAATGGATTAGATTTTTCGTTAATCTTGAGAGAGACTTCCAAACTTTTGTGATTAATATCGTTCGATACAAATGGATGATTTGATTCAGTGATATCATTCCAATCAGTATCATTAGCAAAAATTAAATCAAGATACTTATTTCTGTTGTTAGCTATACCATTAAGCTGGTACATGTCAAGAGAAAAAACGGTGTCCAAAAACATAGACTCAACGCTGTTTGAAACATTAGATGGAAGCATACAATTAGATTCTATGTCAAAATCCCAGTTTAAATTGGGTAAATTAAAATCTCCAAAAATTAGAATTCTATCCTCAGGGTTAATTCCGGCGCAAATTTCACTAATGACTTCACAACAGTTAGCATACACCGTGTATGGGGAAGATGGAGGGATGTACACAACAAATATTAATAGATTCAACTTTCCAATCGCGGTTTTAACACATAACATTTCCAGAGATTCTATCGACAGCTTAATCCTTTCACTTTGAATGATAGATTTAAGAGCTATAAGAACTCCACCTCCACTTGATTTGTTACTATTTAGGATTGAGCGATCGCATCGATAAACAAGGTATTCTGGAGGAAAGAATTCTGAACTGGCTAAGTTTTCATTTAATGATGTTTCACAAAGAATGTATCCAAAAAAATCTGATATCAACACAAATTTATGAAATTCAGAAGCTTTAGAAGACATTCGATTAACATTCTGAAAGTATAGTGAGATGAAATCCGGATCTTGTGATTTGTTAAATATCTGTTTTTCCTTGATTAAACCAGTTTCCTTATTGCACGATTTATTAACTATAACCTTATTGAGATCAGCGGTATTGGCATAAATGGCTCTTTTCAAATACGAAAGTAGTAAGTCGTTTGAACAATGACATATGTATTTTATTTTTTCTTCGTAGGCCCTCTTAAAGTTCGTAGGCCCTAGGCACAATGCCTTTGGTGCCTATTGGATAAGACGGCTTTGAGCACTAATACTTATTTAAACCAATATATGATTATGAATGCAAATATCTTTATGGAGTAATATTCTAATATATTACCACAAAATAAATTACTTGGAGAGAGTAAATAGGTCATGTGAACATGATATTTACGTAATAAACGCACACCTTGCGAATTTCATTGTATCAAATTACTAAAAATAATATTTGTTTTTAAAATCGGTTTTAATTGGGACAAAACCGGTTTTATCAAACGAACATTTGTGGCCGGTTTTACCAAAAATCGGTTTTACTGAAACCGGTTTTGCAAGCCCTACCCACAACAACATGCATTTGTTAAGTATATACGTGTATCTTATCATACAATAAAATCTGACATATGCCAATATTCCATAATAAGATGCAAAAAATAAGAACGAAATAACCAGCTGTAAGCAAATTTTTAAAAAAATTAGCAGAAACACAACAAAAAACCAGGTTGCGTAATACTGCAATGTAGCACTTCTTCAATCATGCAACGCACGTTCTCAATATTGTACTATTGTACTGGTTTGTTTAATATTATATGAACAATATAAATATAAGTAACACCTATTAAAGAATAAAAAGTTCTGTCACTCGCCATAGTCCATAGACCGTAGTTGTAATGGAAAATTGGGCCTATTGAAAACAACAATGGATCAGTAGAGGCAGGCCGCGCACCTAGCGAGATTGATAATCCTGAACTAGCTTCAGCATGTGGGTTTGAGGAAGTGTACCTGCCACCCCAGCACAAATAAACAGTGTGCGCGTATAACTTAAAAAAACGGATCAGGAAGGGAACAAAACTGATAAAAGAGTAGACTCTGGCGACCCCATTGCTGAAGAAGCCGCGACCGTCACCGAACACCCCATTATTATGTTTTATTTATTTAAGACACATATTAGATAGGTTTATACAAAACCCTTTATAACTAAAACAAATATAAGAAAATATATATATATATATATATATATATATATATATATATATATATATATATATATATATATATATATATATATATATATATATATATATATATATATATATATATATATATATCACGGTTCGCCTACCATGAGTTTAAATAAAAAGTCAACCAACATGAAATATTTTTTCATAGCAGTCTTCTTTGAGTCGAATAGAACAAACTCAACCGATTTTGAAATCGGTTGCCGAGGGTGATTTCGAGATATCTCGCAAAAACGGATTTTTGACCGATTTTGCTTCGATTTCGCCACTTATTTCACTGGAAAACTTAAAACGAATTAGGACTGAAAAAAATTGAAGTGAAAAAAATTGGTATAAAAAGTAGAAAAAAACGATATTTTAATTTTTTTTAGAAATTTTTTTATGGGTCATTTCGGCATTTTGAAACGTTTGGGGCGTTCGGCAGTCCTAATGTAATTCGTTTTAAGTATTCCAGTGAAATTTTGGGCAAAAAACGGTTGAGTTTTGTTCTATTCGACTCAAAGAAGACTGCTATGAAAAAATATTTCATGTTGGTTGACTTTTTATTTAAACTCATGGTAGGCGAACCGTGATATATATATATATATATATATATATATATATATATATATATATATATATATATATATATATATATATATATATATATATATATATATATATATATATATATATATATATATATATATATATATATATATATATATATATATATATATATATATATATATATATATATATTTATATATATATATATATAAACTCACCCCTTAATTGATCCAGATCCCACTCCTCATTCCTTGGAAAGTAGCTGATCATCTTTACATTTTTCCCACGTATAATTAAAGAACTTTTATTTTAATCATTCAAAATAATTATATTTGATGTATTTTTGTTGTATTAAATCAAGTAACACAATTTTTGTGATAGAAATCGTCAAATGCATTTTTTTCCTTAAGTAGTTACAGATAGTTGATTTAAAAAATAATATCCTATTAGTTATGGGTGACATTTTAATTTTTGTAACTCAACAGTTTTCATTTAGCCACGCAAACCACAAATAAATACTAAAAAACGAAACCACAATTGTTGAGGCTATGTTTTGCTTCATTTAATTTTTATTTCTTTTTGAAAAACTTAATTAATTTTTACTATATATCCTATAGACACCACATAAACTAGTTGATTAATTCACTATATGTAAATTTGGCTAATTTTAATGTAATCATTCCTTTATGAGACGATTGATTTTAATGATTTTTCTTTAAATAATTATACGGCATGTTGTTTTTTTGTACTATCACAATTGAACTATTTAAAAATGATTTTTTTCTTATTTCTCGGATGAGATTAAAATTAAATATTTTACCACTAACGATTATAATTACACAAAACAAATAAATACCATTGATTTTCTATATTCTTTAATATTTTTAATCTAAGAAATGATCATTATTATTAATTAATAACCCGACTTATCCGTCAAAATATTAAATGCCAACTCATTAACATAATAATGACAACTTATCATTTCATCGGTTGGATTCTCGTATTTATAATTATAACAAACATCGAAAACTATGCGTTGTTGTGTGAAAACGTAAAAACCAGCATCGCCTACAGGTCCACACAATTCAACTGATAAAACATCCTCATAACATAGTCGATGCTAAATTGGCTCAATATTTCTCTTTTGACGGGACAACCTAAAATAGAATTTAGAATGTACGCAAAAAAAAGATAAACGAACACCTGGAAGATTACTGCATTCTATTGTAAGCTACTCTTCAGCGCCATCCTTCTTATGATAAGTTCTTCATAGTTTGTCCAGTTATTCGTGGGCATCACCTGTAATATTTTAGAAGAATAATTGTTTCAACTATGTTGGAGTTTTAGAATTGGATTCTGCTAGTCAACTTTGCAGTGCTAATGAGATCGGGTGGGTTTGTTATTCTCATAAAGAGAGTCTGGTAGCTTTCAAAAAGATAAACATAGCAATCCCTACACTTCTAACTTTCAATTAAATAATTTTCTATATGGTTTATTTTCAGTTCACAATTTATAATAATTTATATTAATTTGCATAACTAAACTATTGCTTTTTATTTTAGGAAGAAAAACGAATTGCCAAAGAGGAAGAACGTTTGACAAAACTCCTGGCTAAAGAAGAAAAGAAACGAGGCAAAAAGGAAGCAAAAAAAGCACTACTAGCATCCGAATGTGAAGTAAAATAAAATTTAACATAGCAAATAAAAACTCTCAATATGCCAAGCAAAATTGTATTTATATTTTTTTTTCAAAATTTTTAAATATTTTATAATTATTTAAAATAAGAATAGAACAGAAAGCATATGGCGGTATATTTAAGCTTGCAACAACATATGCTATAAAAACGAAGGATTTTAGTTAGACTCTTTTAAGTTTACCAAATTTTTTTATTCGCATGAACATTTTTAAAAATGCATACTAATGCTGTAAATGCTTTTTCATAAAGAACTTTTAAACAACGTCTGTTTATTAACTTATTAAGTTAAAGTTAGCCTCACGAACATGTTGAAACCGTTTCTGAAGCGTAAATCGCATCGCACATCGAATTTATTTTTAAAGAAAATTACTACGCTACGTTTAACAACAGGAACATGTTGAATAAAAATGCAAACTGTGGAGTATACTTTATATACATGACAACACAATGTTTCGGCTTCCAAATACTTATTTCCACTGTCATATACTTTTGTTCTACTTTAAAATGAAAATTTATTAATTCCAACAAAACAATCCAAGAGTAATAATATTTTTTTTAATACATATTTTAATTCAGTAAATTATTTTTTGCACGAGTTGTATATAATGTTCAATTCCGCTCTCATATGCGGAGCGGATTGCATCTTTTACTCCCTAGGGGGTGAGTAAAAACTAACCAACCATGACAACAATGACAGTTTTTATGGAAACAGAAATATTTACGATAAATTCATACAAATTTGTACAAAAAACACCTATTAAGATGAACATTAAAAATTATAATTTTTGTTTTCTTTAAATGATTAGATTTAGTTTTTAATATCATCAGTATATTGTGGTCGTGCAAAAAATCGTATATACACCTCGGGAGAGAGCATATTATCTCCCTCAGTGATATGTAGCCATCAGGCTTCGCCCTCGGGCTTTAAGCACACCTCGGTAGAAAAACATGCACTTCTCTCCTTTGGTGTATAATCTGCTATTTTCTTATGCAATATCTTTAACGCAGAGATCTTTTTTTAAAAACTAGTATATATTATAGTAGTTGAATACAAATCTAAATTAATACTAATAAATTTTAAATTTTTAAATATTTTATTTTGTTAATGTTTTTAAAAAATAATGTAGAATTGCAATAAATTTTATTGTTAAATGATAATTATTTTATAAATAATATAGCAATAAATAATATACATAAATTTAAAACAAAATTTAAGGATTACATATAAAAAAGTTGATTTCTTATAAAACTGGAAAAATTAATATTTTATTGTTAAAGAAATAAAAAATAAATATGAATAATTAAAAAACTGTTAATTATTAAACTTAATTCTTATTAAACTTAAATAAAGTGGACACTGTCATTTTTTGAAAATCTCGTTTATATTTTTCACCAAGATTACATTATAATTTTCTGTTTACGTATTTCAACAAAACTTAATTTAGTCGACCTTTAATCGGTTTGTGCATACGGGCAAAATATCGAGATCCTTCATTGTCACAGTGACAAAATGCAGAAGAACTTTTTTGTTCGAACATAAATGAATTGATTATAAATGTATAAATGATTTGACTGAATCAATTGTTTCGAGTGGATTCAATTCACAGAGATTTGAAAAAAAGGCGTCCACCAAGTACCAACACCTCAGAACGCATGTTGTTGTGAGACATGTTGTTTTGACACATATTGTAATTCCTATTACATAACTTTTTTTATTTTAAAAAACATCAACCAAATTACTCTATTATTTACATAAAAGCGTGTGAGTTTTTGATGTATGCTATCTAATAAAATAATAAAATATATTTTGGAATTTTTTTGAAGAGAATAAATATATAATTATAAAAGTAATATTTTATAATAAATTATTTTTTAATTTATATTGCGAAAAACAAAATACACTCGAAAAGATACTTTCCCTTTGAACAAACTAGATAGATAATCAGGTCATGACATTTCATAATAGCTTCTTTATCGTGATAAAATCATTCTTGGAACCACTTAGGTAGTCAACAATAACGTAATGAGTTTAATACACCTTAACTGTGCATAATGGAATAATAAACATACTAAAGTTGTCATGTTAACGCAGAACGATACTATTGAACAACGAATTCTATTCAACAAATCAATAAATAAATAAATTGGATGTATTTTAAGAAACGCAATTTTTCGAAATATGAAGTGGCTGAAATCTCAAAGCTCTGAGATATCAAAACATCGGTCTGTGTTAAGTGATAGTTTTCGGCGGAAGGCTTTTATGAGGAAATTGCTTTTAGTTTTGAGCATCGATGTATTTTTTTCTTTCTTCTTAATCTCCAATTAAGGAGCATAGGGCGTCCACTAGACTGGACCATCTAACTCCATTGTGAGCGAACGCCCTTAGTTTCCATATCTTGCCAATATGTTTCGCTTCAGCTAATACTGTTTTCTTCACGTCATTAGTGGTCTCCCAACTCTTATTTTAACATATGGATCCCATTCTACGGACATCCTTGTTATATCTTCAGTTGATTTTCTCAGTGTATGTCCTATGTATCCATCTCCATTGTTTTATTTCGGTCTCAATGTCTAACTGTTCTGTTTGCCGTAGAAGTTTCTGATTACTGATGGTGCTTGACCAGAAGCATTTAATAAGTCGTCTCGGGCATTTGATCACAAAAACCTGTAGCTGGTTTGTGATCTTTCTTGTATGTTTCCATGTTTCATGTCCATACAGCAGCGATCAGAGATTTTCAGCTTTCTAACCCAAGAAGTTTCAATGCAATTAGCATTATACTAACCTAATACAAGCCATTTTAACGTCATACAATTACAACAACAAATCCCATAAAAATATAACAATATCCCATAGAAATATTAAATAAAATTTTTTTTGTTTCTTTTTTTGAGTTTTTATTTTTTTCGCAAAAGTTTAAATAAAAATTAAAACAAAGCTGAATCATTATTGTGTTGAATTATGGAATATTTTCTATGGGAATTTGGAATATTTGAAAGTGGCTTAGTTGAAATAAATATATGTATGGATATTGATTACACATTTACAAAATTTTTTCTAAATTGATATATATTTGTATTATTTGAAGGTGTAAAAGTTGTTTGATAATTTTTGATTATAAATTACGTGTTGTGACGTAGTTAGAACGTTAAACTACCAAAGGATAAAGGCCCGCTATACACTTGAGCTAAACTATGCGAACTATGTTTTTAAAAAAATGTTTTAACGCGAATAATATTTTTTAAACCAAATGTAATGAATGTAATGTTTCCTTTTTTATTTTATTTTTTTAAATGTTTCGTTTCCGTAATGTTTTTTTGCATAATTACGTTGTATACAAAAAACATAGTTCGCATAGTTCACATAGTTTAGCTCAAGTGTATAGCGAGCCTTAATATGTTATTAAGTAGTTTTAACCAAATTAAACAAAACTGTTCCGAAATTGCATTGATAAAGTAGTTTCCGTTTATGTATTTAGTTTGGTTGGTTTGATAAATTTTTTGGATTATTATGTTTCTACTTAAATTTTAAATTTAAACTAACACATCCAATTCTATTTGTACACAAAGCTGTCTGGACTGAAATCTACCTATTTCTAGCGGATATACGTGCCGCTTGGACTTTTTATTATTTCCTTTCAAAAAGTTTAAGACCAACATTCGTTTTTCATTTTTTTCTTTATATATTACAATTCAATTGTCTATATTTTGTATTATATTAAAACATTTACATCATTAAATTTAATACTAAGCATGGTTTATAATTTGTGTATATTTAAAATTAAAATAAGTTTACTTTCTTATATTATTCATCCTCACTGTCATTCTCTGTTTCGTCATTATCATCATCATCATCGGCACTGTAAACACATCGTATCCCAACAAATGAGGAAGAATCCTCTTTAATATTTGAACATCCAAAGTGTGTAATCTGACCGAAAAACAACTGCGCATCTTCAGCAATATTTCCACTTTTGTCTTTTTTCAATTGCCTTTCCAATTTATTTATAAATGAAGTTACACTAATTGCTCTCTCAAAAATTGCTATTGTTGATTGAAATTTTTCTTAAAATACGAAAAAAAAGGAAATAAAATTGATATTTTTTATTGTATCTCCAACAAACCTGTATCAAAACAAAATTCATATGGATCGTTCTTATAAATTCCAAGTTTATTGTTCGTTACTTCCGATAAGTGTTCTAATTCCTCGTTCCATTTCTGTATAAAACAAATCATTTTGTTGGTTAGAAAAATTGAACATTTTAATTATTGTCATGTTTTACCAATTCAGAAATGTTACGACCATTCCAATTACCAATCGCTCCAGTTTGTAAATCATTTTTAAATTTATTGACCACGGATAAATATCTATTTCTTTCACTTACTGTAAAAGCATTTTTTGTCATTTTGCTCATCACAATAGTTGGCAATGCAAATGGATACTAAAAAATATGCATCTAAATCAATCTCAATCAATTTATCTTTTTTGCTAATTTATATATAAAACATCAAGAAATATCGTATTTTAATTAAAATAATAAAATATAATCACTTTTTTATTACAACCAATGTGATTTGCACAATCTTCATTTTCTAGTGCACAATAATCGATTTCTTCGTTTGATTTTACTTGTTTTATTATTAAAATTATTGTAACCGAAAAAATTAACAATTTTTTCAACATTTTTTACAAAATTAACGGAAATACTAATTGTACTATGATACCGTTTTTATGGCGATTTAATCAGTAATCAGTAGTAACTAATGTTTCCAAAAAATCTATCTACTAAATATACATAAACGTTTGGAGATTTTAGTGGTACAACTTAACCGTGATAATTAACTGATAAGTGTTCCATGTAAGTATGGAAATGTGGTGTAAAGAGTTTAAATGTGGTGTAGAGACCAAAGAAATTAATGAGAATAAATTAAAAATTATATCGTTTTAGCACGAATTATAGGACCATACAATTGTGGAAAAAACACCTTATTCTTCTAAGATGTCGAAATCATAATGATTGAGTCTTTAAGCAGATAAGTATCACAATTTTGACCAATATACTTATAACAAAAATTTAGATGACTTTGCAATGCACAGTAAAAGTGATAAGAATACTATACAAAAATATGTATTAAAATTTTGAAGAAATTTTAATTCATTTCTTATCACATTTTCTAAGTCTAGTTTATTCTCGTTTCCTTCTATCTATCAATGACATTTAAACTTATTAAGCATAGATATAATTTAATTTCAATTTCGAAATTCTTTAAATTTTTGAAACGCATACGTTTTTTTAAAGAGAATTTGGTGTATTGCATTAACAACGTATTCCTATGAAAGTTTGTTCTGACAAAACAAAACTCAAAATCATTCTCCACAAACTCAAAACATTCTCAACTCACTCCACAAAACTTCACTCAAATTGAAAATTAAAATCTAAACGAATTAATTTTAAATTTGTTTGCGCCTACATGTCGATAATCGGTTTTAAATATACAACAGCATTGAGGAAAAAAGTGTAGATGTATTCTCGTACTGTTTAATTTTTTAAAGTTTCAAGAAAAAATGTAAAGTAATTCAGTAAACAACAACGATATTATATTGGAATAACATTAGGCGCGTTTCATTGAAGAACAAACTTGTTCAAATTGCACTTTCATCTACATTACCTCGAACAATTTTGTTTATATTTTACGGTATATTTGGAAAACAAAATGTCATCTTTTGGTGTTATAATAATCTGGTCACCTTATATAAACTGACTGTTCAAATATAACGAAGGGGACGGAACGGATCTATTCTGTTTGAACATTTAGTTTGAAGTTTTTGGCATTCCATTGATTATCAACTGAAAAGCTTGTTTTCTAAAAGTTTTTTTGTTCTTAAAGCCGCAATTAGACTATTGCAGAACTCTGCAACATTTCTGCAATGGTATATTGTAAAATATTCATTGCAGAAAAGTTTGGCAATGAACTCATTGCAAAACATTGCATTGACTCATTGCAATGTTTTGCAATGATGTAATGATCCTCAATGTTATCCAGTCTTCTTAATAATAACAGAAGAGTGAATATCATTGAAGACATTATCAGAAATATCTATCCACAACTCAATACCAGACCGCTATTGATCCTGGCTAAAGAATCAGGGTATAGGGAGGTGGGATTACTGGTGAGTTAGTGTGGACCTTGCTAAGCGGAAAAAAAAAAGATGGACAGAAGAAGTAAAACGAAAATAAAAAAAAAATTTGAGGGGAAATGATCATTGGTCCTATAAAATATCTTGCCTACTTACCATGAATTGGTCACTGCCCCTGAAAAATTCCTGACATCATCCTCCTCCTTCCCTCCTCACCACACAAGACAAATGAAAATTAGCCCATAGTTGTATATTTTCACCATAGAATTTTTTAAATCGAAGAACACAATTACCATCAAATAAGGAAATAAATAAGAGACCAATTAATGTATTTTAATTATAATTATATTTCGGAATAGTTCGAAAAAAAAATTATTTCTTTATAATGATATACTTAAAAACTACTTACCCACCACCACGTATCTAAATGATTTAAATTAAAGAATAATTAAAGATATAGTTGACAAACACAAACACAAAATTTCTTTTTTTTTCTTCTTATTAAATATATACCTACTAATTTTAAAAATTAATTAAGTTAGATTTTAGTTCTAATGTTTTAGTTTTAATGACGATCTTTTTAGTAGACACATTAGTTAACGTTGGTTTTATTCATAAAAAAAAGTAGCTAATATTGTATCTTGACGAAATGAATTATTACTTCTTTTTTTTCATTTGATTATTCCAGTCCATTACTCCGCTAACAATTTTCGTTAATATCAAAATCAAATCTCTCACGCTTTTGATTTCGAATATCGACAACGAACAAGTTTTGATTTGGCATTGAGTTGATTCTTGTTCTAAACTGTACTTAAATTGTTGGAAACAGTATATGAGGATTAAATTGATTTTGTGATAACCGTTGATCGTTTTTCTTTGCTAATGAACTATCCACTACCGATGATTTAATATCAAGTCTTATAATGAACATAAATGAATTGCAGTGATAAGTTTTCTAGTTCCAAATAATATTGTGGGTCCATAAAAGAAAATTAGCAGTAAAGAAAAACAGTACATTTTTCAACGTGAAATGATATTTTCACTATTTTAAATCAAAACATAGATAGACTCTTTCGCATAAAATCCGATTTAAACTGTATGGAGGTTTTAAGTTTAATTACGGGAGAATTTTTTTTTATCATTTACCTTTTGTCCTGTTCCCGTATAATTATCTCGATATACAGATAACATTATTTTTGGTCTTATAATTTCACTTCACCTTTTTAACCTTTGAGAATTTCACATTTTATTTTTGTAACGTATCAGTAATTTTGTTTTTAATTATTTATAGGACAACACAAACATACAAATATATTTTTTTCCTTTTATAATTTATAGTTAACTAATAGCTCATATTTTAATTTTCTTTAATAAAAACATATTTAATATCAAAAAAAATCACAAAGGTAATAATTAAAATCAAAGCAAATTTCAATAAAAAACCACGAACTATCTCAACCAAAGCTTGGTCACTTAATAATCCTCAATTTTAAATCCTCAACCCACATTTCATTTTTTTTTTTCCAAAAAAAACTCAATCAAAATATTCTTGTTTGATGATAACTAATAGAGGGAAGAAAAAAAATTACAAAACAAGTTGCAATAAGTCAGGGTTTTGCAACAATGAGTTCATTGTCAAACTTTTCTGTAATGAATATTTTACACACTACCATTGCACTACCATTGCACGAGCTGCGGTGACATGTTGTAACATCGAAGTTTTCGATGTTCGATAAAGTATCGAAATTTTCAATAAATCGACATATTGTAACATTTTCAACCATCACTTTTTTCGATTCTCCTATTTTTCGATTCTTCGCACAAATGCTGCCAACGTAAAACATTTACTATCGAACGAAAAAGTTGTACCATACCAATTATATTTATTTTCGCTTCGATGATCACCACTATCGAAACGAACGCAAGTGATGTTACAACATGTCACCGCTGAATTGAATTGAATAAAGCGGAGGAAAAAATAGGTTAATCAGTACAACATATTCATATTTTTAGGGTTCCGTTTTTTATACGGAACACTATTGGTGAGAGTACAACGTGTTTTTCACATTATTTCGATTATCTCGTGAACCATTCCGATGAACCGATGAACTTAAAATTTGAGGTGCTTATAAAACTAGCCTATCCACACAAGATTAAAAAATAAATAAAGTTGTGTTCGTTTGTTTTAAGGAGGTACGATGTAAAGCCTTTGAAAACATACATTTTTTTAGCGAGACGAGTAGGGTATCATATGAAAGGGCTTCATTTCAGCATTTTTTAAAAATATATTTTGGAATTTTACACCTCACCATTTTTTGTATAATTTTGAAAAATGACGTTTTCGGGATGTTTTATTGCCCCGATTAACTCCGACCCTACTTCATCGAAAATCTTGAAATATATTTGGAATGATAGAAAATTGAGGAGGTTTTTAATGAAAAATATAGAAAAGTGGCAGACACTCATAACTATATTTATTAAAGGGGTGGGAATGTTAAGGGGTAAAAACATCATTTAAAACCAGGTCATGTGGGGTGTCATTTGAAAGAACACTTGATTTTAGAAATATTGCCATATTTTTCAGAATTTTGTATTGCATAGTTTTTGAATTATTATCAATAAAGTGACACAAAAAGTTGGTCCCCCCCCTTGCATTTCGAGCCTAATTAACAGAAAAATTTGAAAAAATTCACAGAGACAGGAAGTTTAATAAACTCTGAACGAAAATATAGCGAACCCTCAAATAATTATATTTTTGTGTTTTTAAGGGATTGGGGTGGGGAAGGGTGAAAAAAAACTTTTTTGACCCAAGCGAGTGGGGTGTCATTTGAAAGAGGACCGAATTTCAGACACTTTGCAATTTTTTTTAGAATTTTGTGGTACACAGTTTTTGAGTTATTCTAAAAAATGTGCAAATTCCAGACCGTCCCCCCCCCCCTACGTTTCGACACTGATCGACAGAAAAAATTGAAAAAATTTAGAGAGACAGGAAATTTGCTATATTTTGAACGAAAATTATAGCAAACTCTCAAATAATTATATTTCTGTGTATTTCGGGGATGGGTGTAAAGAGGGTAAAAAAAAACTTTTTTTGACCCAAGCGAGTGGGGTATCATTTGAAAGAACACCAAATTTCCAAAACATTGCAGTTTTTTTTAGAATTTTCCGGTACACCGTTTTTGAGTTATTCTAAAAAACGTGCAAATTCCAGACCGTTCCCCCCCCTACGTTTCGACACTGATTGACAGAAAAAATTGAAAAAATTCATAGGGACAGGAAATTTGCTATATTTTGAACGAAAATTATAGCGAACTCTCAAATAATTATATTTCTGTTTATTTAGGGGATGGGTGTAAAGAGGGTAAAAAAAAACTTTTTTTGACCCAAGCGAGTGGGGTATCATTTGAAAGAACACCAAGTTTCCAAAACACTGCAATTTTTTTTAGAATTTTGCGGCACACCGTTTTTGAGTTATTCTAAAAAATGTGCAAGTTCCAGACCGTCCCCCCCCCCCTACGTTTCGACACTGATTGACAGAAAAAATTGAAAAAATTCGTAGAGACAGGAAATTTGCTATATTTTGAACGAAAATTATAGCGAACTCTCAAATAATTATATTTCTGTGTGTTTAGGGGACGGGTGTAAGGGGGGTAAAAAAAAACTTTTTTCGACCCAAGCGAGTGGGGTATCATTTGAAAGAGCACCGAATTTCCAAAATATTGCAATTTTTTTTAGAATTTTGCGGTACACAGTTTTGGAGTTATTCTAAGAAATGTGCAAATTCCAGACCTCCCCCCCTACGTTTCGACACTGATTGACAGAAAAAATTGAAACAAATTCATGGAGACAGGAAGTTTGCTATATTTTGAACGAAAATTATAGCGAAGTCATTTGAAAGAACACTTAATTTAAGAAACATTGCGACATTTTTTAGAATTCTGCGATGCACAGTTTTTTAGTTATTGATGAAAAAAAGTGCTATTTTAAGTGTATGTATACCACCCTATATTTCGACACTGATTTATAGAACAAATATTCCCAATTTAGACCGTTAACATACTGGTTAAATCTTTCTTTAGCTAACATAAACAGCTATGGATAAGATTTAACCTCAAGTAACATTTTTGATCAATGTAGATGTGATTGACATTTACTATAGACGTTTACGATTAAACATTTATTCTGTTATGCGTCCATAGCCTGGCGATATAAAGACTTTACAACATAACTTTATGTCATTTATTTTTGATATTGTGTTCTTTTACATTCACGGAACCCTTGGCGAGCGAATTTTATTCGCACTTGTCCGACTTTTTTATTTACGGTTTGTGGTCAAACGTTAAAAATAATATAAAAATAAATCGGAACATATTTGTTTGTGTCTAAATTTTCGATTTTGGTTATATATTTTTTAAATGTTAAAAAATTGCTGTTTATTGTTGTTTTGGCTCTATTTTTGATGATCTACTGAATATTAGACCAATTGGCTACAATCAATTCCTTCAGCAATTCACTCGATTGGAAAGCGGCTTTATATACAGTGCGGTAATTTGCGTAAAAGAAAGGGTTTAATTTAAATAACCTACTTTATTATTGTAATTTTGACATCTCGATTGTCGTTTTTGAATTTCGATGAATTTGCGACTGTTACACATAAAAACCTTAATTCATAAACTCTAGAGAAATGGAGGACGGATAAAACCAGAACTGAAAGTTACTGTCATTTTTCACCAGATTCGACAATTGGTGAATTAAAAAATGCAAGCAAAAAACTTGATGACAGTAATGTGATCGTTCGTTTGATGGTTCTCATGCCAGAGGTGTATCGTCCAGTAATTTCGGCACTGGAGACACTTGATGAAGATAATCTCACGTTAACGAAGGTCAAAAGTCGGCTTCTTGAAGAGGAGGTTCGTCTCGTTCAAAAGTCAACCGTTGTTGTGAACAATGAAGCAGGTTCTATTGCAATGAATACGAATAAAAGTAGTTCTGCAAGAAAAAAGAAGAAAAATGAAAGCAAACCGCAATGAACATGTTATACTTGTGGTTCACCCGATCGTTTGCAGAATGGAGGATGAGGTGGAAGTGCATCAATAGCGAGTACACAGAAAAATAATGCTTATTCAATAATATCGACGAAAACTCAAACTCAAGACGATGGATCGTTGTTCGTACTTGATTCTGGCTGTTCGGAGCATATGGTTATAATGATGCAAATTTAATGACAAGCTCAAGTAAATTTCAGACACCGTTTAGCAACACAATTGCGAAAGATGGTTTGAAACTGTTTGCAACCAGGGGAGGCTTTCTGAATGATACCACCAATGTCAATGGAAAGGAGGTGAATGTGAAATTGCATGGTGTGATTTATGTAGCCAGCTTGAAGCACAATTTGATTTCAGTACGACGATTAAGCGAGAACCGGTTACCCGTGTTATTTTCAATGAAAATATTGCGGAGACATCTTACAATTTTAAAGTTTTTGCGAAGACTGAAATGGTAAACGGTATATTTTGGTTGAAAATCAATGTTATAAGTAAAGCTGACATTCATGTATCGATGACGCGAATGCATGCAAATGAAATGTGGCATCGCCGACTTGGTTATTTACAAATGAATAACGTATGCAAACTAGTGAAGTTGAATACTATAACTGGTGTAATGGATGCTATATCTACTATTTTGTCTTTCTGAGTAGAATGCACAAAAGCAAAGATGTGTCGGCCACCATTTTTGAAAACACAATCAAGATCGGAAAGACCGTTGACGCTCGTTCATACTGATGTGTGTGGACCAATAGCTTTAGCTAGTGTTGATGGTGACCAGTATTTTGTTGCATTCATTGATGATTACACATTGATGATTACACTCCCCGTAATGGCGGTGATAATAGTTTTCTTTTAGATCTCTATCTTACCACAATGCCAGATATTACGAGTGTCGATGTCGCGAAAGGTAGTATTGGAAATTCTGATCATTATTTAATCTCATCAGTTATCAAAACTGATTTACTTAAAACTACAGCTACCAAACCCCGTAAAATATTTCACTACTCAAAAATGGATAAGAGTGGTCTTCAAAATTTTTTCCATGGTTTCCCTTTCGACCGTCATTGTTTTTACACTGACAATGTAAATGTTTCTGCTCAAAACTTTACAGAAACCATCCAATTTGCTATCAATAAATTTGTCCCTTTCTCCATAGTAAAACCCAAACAAAAATACTTGTATTCAAAAGCTGCCAAAACGGCACTTAGAAACAAACGTAGATCATTTAATATTTGGATTCATAGCAAAACTCCCACTAATCGATCCCAATATCTAAAGGCCAACAAAATATCTAATCAGATTATCTCAAACGAAAAGTCCGAAATTGACAGAGCGAAAGCCTCAAAACTTACGTCTATGTCTGTTTCTGACAAGAGTTTCTACAGTGCCATCAATTCTTTAAATTCTGGTACAAAATTTTCTATTCCCCCTATTATTGATGGTGATTTAATCGTCAATGATCCCGCAAGAAAAGCTAACTTGTTCGCTGAACGCTTTGCTCTGAACTCCACTGTTTTGAAAACTCCTAAAGAAATACCCCAAATCCAGTCTTCAGGAGTTAATATGAATGAACTTCACTTCAAACCCAAAATAGTCGCTAAACTTTTAAAGGGGTTAAACATCAACAAAGCATCAGGAATGGACAATATTCCACCCATTATTTTAAAAACCTTTTCCAAAGAACTTGCACCAACTTTAACTAAAATATTCTACCAATCCTACAAATCTGGTATATTTCCCTCGTGCTGGAAGTTGGCAAATGTCCAGCCCCAAAAAGGGACCAAAATCTGATATCTCAAATTATAGGCCAATAGCTTTACTATCGGTCCTATCCAAAGTCTACGAGCATTATATTAATACACATATTTCAAAATTTCTGGAAGAAAATCATTTAATATCCGACAGCCAATACGGTTTTCGAAACAAAAGATCAACTACCGATCTATTAAACTATGTAGCGCATTGTTGGAACAGCATACTTGATAAAGGTGGTGAAACATACGTTATCGCTTTAGACATCTCCAAGGCATTCGATCGAGTCTGGCCAACTTAATCAACAAGCTCGTTGCGTACGGTTTTCATCCCAATGTTGTGAAGCTGATTCAAAATTTTCTGTCCAACCGATACATTTCGGTAACCTTAGACGGATTTTCTTCTGAGTCTAAACTAATTAACGCAGGTGTACCCCAAGACTCAGTATTGTCCCCAACCCTATTTTTGATTTATATCAACGAATTGTGGAAAATCACCAGTAATCCAATAAATAGTTTTGCAGATGATAGTACTCTGCACAAGTCGTTCGAGCCCCTTCCTTCAAAAGGTAAAATGCACGAACGAATTAATCCTGCCCGGAGAGACGCTGCCATAAACTTGAACAAAGACCTGAATAAAGTCGCCGACTGGGGTGACCAAAACCTTGTCAATTTCAACTCCACCAAAACACAGCTGTTGATTGTTTCCAGATTAAAGACCGAGTTCCCCAAAGATATTTTATTTAGTATGTGTGATGAACCAATAGGTGAATGTAAAAGCATTCGTTTATTGGGTGTCACAGTTTCAAATGACCTACTCTGGAACGATCATGTAATGGCGATGGCAAAAAGCGCGTCTAAAAAACTCGGCCTCCTAAATAGATGCAAAAAATTTTTAACTCCATACCAATTGCTCCATGTTTATAAGTCCTATATTCGTCCCTGTATGGAGTACTGCTGTCAAGTTTGGGGTGATGCCTCTGTTTCCATCTTGGCCCTCTTGGACTCTGTTCAAAAGCGAGCTATACGAATTGTGGGTGATCGAACTTTGACATCAAAACTTGATTCCCTACAACATTGTCGTACTGTTGCTGACCTCGTTGTTTTTTACAAATATCGTCATCAGCAGTGCTCAGATGAAATCAGCGGCATCATGCCTCAAACTTATTCTTACCCCCGTTCCACTCGGCAATCGGCTGCCGCAACCAGTGAAACGGTAAAGATCCCGCGCTGTCATAGTGGCAGATCGCAGAGAGACTTCTTTGTCCAAACTTTTTTTTTTTTTTTTTTTTTTTTTTTAAATTTCATTTTATTTATCAATAATTAAGGCTACATACAGCAAAATAATATAATGTAATATAGTTAATATAATATACTACATAAAACAGATAATTTTTATTGATAACAATGATATCCGTGCCCTTATGTTATAAAAATAACAGTATCAGGACATGAGAGTTCCATAAGGGAGTTGCTTAAAAGTAGCTAATTTTGTATAACGAAGAAAATGAAATTAAATTAATTAAAGCTATAGAAGATACAATCACTAGCAGATAAGAAATATAGTAATCAGAGGACAAGGAGCAGAAACTGAGTACAGAACAACCAAAATGACTCAAAACACTACCAAATAAAAATTGCAAGTAAAGAATTTGAGAAACATCGATGCTCATCTGAACAGACTATTCATTTCAGTGTAGGATTTGCTAAAAATCCATACCCTGATCAGCTTGAGAAATTCCTTCAGGCTTGTGGAAGCTTTAGTACCTCTTGGTAGTTTGTTGAAAAGAAAAGGAGCCAAGTATGAGTAAAAGTGCCGAAAATATTCTTTAAATGGCCTTGGTACAAGACAATTGATATTCCTAATATTAAGAACTAAGATATTCTGAGCTACATTCAGATTACTACTTCGTTTATAAAAAATTTTCAACACTTTAAACACATACATATATCTTAAGGGTAGAGCGTTTGTTCTCATAAAAAGCGGGAGAGAATGTGTTCTTCGGTTTTTATAGTATAAAATTCTAATGGCATGTTTTTGTGCACGAAAAATTGGTGCAAGGTTTGACGTATAAGTTCCACCCCAGCAAGATAGACCGTATGATAGTTTTGAATCCACTAATGCAAAATATATGGCTTTCAACACAGATTGTGGAACTAAGGATCTCATTAAATACAGCTTTCTTATGGTCAGCAGCATACATTTACAAAGATACTCAATGTGGTCGTTCCAATTAAGTTTGCTGTCCAAGTGCACACCTAAGTATCTACACTCAAAAAAATATTGCAGGTAAGATTTACAAAATCGTTTTGTAAAATTGCTAACAAAATATTTTTGTGAATTTACCAAAAAATCCTAAACTCTATTGAAAATTTTGTATACTTTTTTAAATATGAAAAACATTTGTAAACTTACCAATTGTTTTTGTGATTTGGATTAAAAAAGCACAAAATCATAAATATTTTTAATTACAACTTTTTTTTATTATTTTGACAAAAATATTTTTAAGATTATGTTGATTTTTTTAAATTTTAAATCATAAATCGTGTATCCATAACAAAGTGAAAATCAATTGTACAAAATTTTGTAAAATTTTGTGAACAGAAAAATAACATTCTACAATTTTTGTTGTAAAACTTAATACGAATATTGGAGATTTTTTTTTAAACTTTACAAAGAGACTTATGCAATTTAAAAAATCAACAACTATTTTACAAAAAAAAAATTCTTTTTACAAACACTTTTATAAAAGTTTATAAATTGAAGTCATAACGAATATTGGTATTGAACCTTTTCAGTTTCAATCTGGTTGTCTAAGTAGAAAAGTAATTTTTTTAAAATTGTGCTAATTTAGTGGTCTATATATAATAAATAGTGGTAGTGATAGTCCATAGTTTGAACAGTATTAACATCAACGTCGTTTTAAATGACACTTTTGATGGTTAATACATAATAATTAATATTATGATGATATTATGATAATAGTTTAAATTGTCGACTACGTTCAATTTTGATGGACAATAATAATGTAATAAAAATTAATCAAAATATGGCGACTGGCATAGCAGGACAACTGGCGATCTATAATAAATCCGTTCTTTACTGAATGTATGGTAAGTTGTTTTAACTTAGAGTCTACATTCTTTATATATGGGACGTTTTATCTCAAACGCATCAAGGCTGTGTTCAAAATTCTCTCAGTCATAAAAAAAATTGTTTATGGCGCAAATATAAGCAAGATTATAGAGTTTGTTAAACTGTTTAACTGCTATACTTGTAAAATTCATCGCATCTTTTAATAGAAACCGTTTTTTCAATTTTTTTTAACTATTATATCAAAATGTTTAAGGGTATGTTCGTGTTTAGCAAGCAAAGGTCAGAAAAAGGGTTCAACTTTCAACGACTAATAGAATTTTGAGCTCAGCATTGATCCATTTGACGTGGTACATTCCATACACAGGTCAAAATCACGAATTTTAAACCAGAAATTCGGTTTTTTAACACAAACTTTTTGATTTGTTTTAACTTTTTTTTACAGTGGAAGAGAAAATAAAAGACAACATTTCATAAGGAAGAAAAGTTTTTGTAATCGCGAGTGATTCTCCCTTTAAGTTAGGTGTAATTTTAAAAACCACGAGTTTCATATATGTTCAATTTAATGTATTTCACTAACAAATTAACGGCTTTCAAATTTTTTTTGTTTTAATGAATGAGTAAGTCTTTTTTTAATTAAAATAAATACAATTACAGTTTTTGATTGTTTGTTATAAAAAGTATTAAAAAATAATAAGGGATGGAGGGTGGATATCTCCGTTAAATTTTATTTTTTGCCTTATAATTTCATTACTTTTCTACGTAATACTAATCATTTAGATTTTGGCGATTTTTTTTTTGAAAACTATGGAAATTTAAAAAAAACTAAAGAGATAATAATTTATTCAAAAATTTCTATAATTTCCAAAAAATATCGCACAAAACCCAATTTTTTGTGAATTAATAAAGTCTTAAAATTATAAAAGAAAATATAATTATTAATTATTATTATTAAAATATAATTATTATTATTTTTTAAATTTGCATAGTAAATTGTTAAAAAATTATGACTTAAAATATTATTATCAAAAGTGTATTTTTTTAACCTTTAAACACAACAAAAGTTTTTAAATCTCATATTAGCTCATTAAATTAAACATTTATAAAACTCGTGCTTTTTAAAAATTAACCCTAGTTATAGAGGGAGAACTGTTCATGACAAAAAAATAATTGTTCATGGGCAGAACTAAACCAAAATTGGAGAAACACTTGTGTTACAAGACTAAAATTAATTAAATTCAACGCCTCAACGGGAGATATATTTCTGAATTTTCAGAACAGTAGAGGAAATCATAGGATTAGAAATTGGTAAGCATAAACATGCAGCATGTAAGTTTGATGAAAAAGTTGATAAATATTTATTTTTTAAATTTGTTTACAGACCAAAAAAGATTTAAAATGTCAAAGTAAACCTATGCCACAAGAAAAAGTAAAACCATTTAGTGACGTATCATTTTTCTCAGTATTATAACAAAAGGATAATCTGCGATTTTATTTCATTTAATACACTACGTTAATATCACATTAAGTGACGAAAGAAAACGTAAAACAAACATGTATCTTTCTTTAGGATTTAGTGTTCCGGATCCCAAAAAAGTTTCCTTTTCCTGATGAATTAGAGAAACTGCGATTTTTAATTTAGTAATTTAGTAAACGAAAATTCATTCAACATACCGAATAGGCTTATAAAATATTGTAAAAAATTTTAACTAGAAATTATTTACAAAATAAACCAAAATGTATGCAAAAAAAGTGTTTTATTTATTAACGGAGTTCCCATATGATACATCTGCATGTTTATATATGTAAATGTATATATATATATATATATATATATATATATATATATATATATATATATATATATATATATATATATATATATATAAATATATATAAATATATATAAATATATATATATATATATATATATATATATATATATATATATATATATATATATATATATATATATATATATATATATATATATATATATATATATATATATATATATATATATATATATATATATATATATATATATATATATATATATATATAAAATATTTATACATATTACAAAAAATATTATTAAATCCATAAATGCTTTTTGTTGATACTATAAAAGGGTTTGTACTTTTTCTAAAACTTTTGTGAAAACAATTTAATAAGTTTTATAAATTTCACAATATCTCTGATAAACTTAAATTTTTAATTTGAAGATTTTACAAAATATTTATTAAGCCAAAAAATGTTCTGCCATTTTCATAATTTAATTTATAAACCTTAAAATCTTTTGTTGGATATAAATAAAAGAATTTGTAGTGTTTATAAATAATTTTTTTCACAATGACAATATTTATTGTAAAAATGTAAATTTTACAAAAATTTTTGTGTGTTGTATATTTATAAAAAAATTGTAAAATGTATGTAGAATTTTATTAGTTTCACTTGGTTTTTTTTTTGAGTGTAGTAATGAAATAGGTCTGTAGTTATTTGTTGCTAATTTATCACCTTTTTTAAATAATGGTATTATTATGGCGGATTTTATATCACTGGGGAATATTCCAGATTCAAAACTAAAATTGAACAGGTAGCATAGAACATCCACAGTAAGGTCCCCAACCTTCTTACAGAAGGAATTACTTATGCCATCGTAACCTACAGATTGCTTGTTATTCAGTTTAGATATTTGGTGTAATATTTCGCATTTTGAAACAGGTTCCAGAAAAATCGAATTATTGTGAAATATGTTATGATTGTATATCAGTGGACAATCTAGATCCGCATTAGGTAAATCGCGTAAACTCTCAGTTACAATATTTTGAAAGAAAATGTTGAACTCATTAGCAATTTCTTTGGGCTCATCGATTATGCTTGTTGTATTACCCCTATAGACTTGTGTCACTGTATTTTGTTTGGGCGGTTTACATAGGATTTCATCAACAAGTTTCCATTGAGCTTTGGAATTACCCAGAGTTTGTTGAAATTGATTCTTGTAAAATTTTTCTTTAGCTTTTTTTGTCTCAGACTTCACTTTTTTTAATAAGTTCAAATAATAGAATTTGAGTCTAGCATTATTAGGAAAGCGTTTAGATTTCGCATATACTAGATTTTTTGTATTAATCAAATTTAGTAGAGAGTCAGTCATCCACCGCTTTAGTTTTTTAGTTTTATTACTAGGAGCATAGGCAAACGATGAATAAGACTCAATGTTTTTATTTAGAATAGAAATAAATGCAGAATATGCGAAAGAAACGTCTGAGGCATTATAAACTTGGTTCCAATTTTCGACACTCAGAGAACTACGAATGGAATCGAAATCAATTTTTTTAAAATTGGTATTATTAGTATTGGAGCTATTTGAGGAAATATCATAAGAGATATGTAAATTAATAAATATTGCATTATGATCCGTTGGTATAAAATTTTCTGACGATGCAGAAATGTTGAAGGCATGGGAAGGATTAGTTCGGAAAAAGACATGGTCAAGACATGTCTCGCTAGGGAATCTTGTAGGCATATTCATTATTGATTCCAATCCGAGGGAAGATAATACTAACATGTAATCAAATTTTTCCTTAGAATCCCTTAGAATATCAATGTTAAAATCACCAACTAGAATAAAATTTTTATTTTTAATTGTAGGCAAAAACTTTTTCATATCATTTAGAAATAAATTCATATTGGAATTGTGTTGAAGTCTATACACACACAAAAACGTGTAACTCACTTCATTAAGTAAAATATCTAGTTGAATACAATCAGCTGATTGAAAGGAATGATTGGCGATTTTGAAATTACTGATTAGATTGTTGATAAGAACAGCAACCCCACCTGATCTGTATGTGTTATTACTATTTGTATGAAAGGAAAAGCTATTCAGACTATAATTACAACATTCGTAATCATAAATCCAGGTTTCGGTTAGAAAAATTATATGTGGTGTAAACGAAAGCATTTGCAAGTTTGCAGAAAAGACATCGAAGTTTTCTCTTATACTGCTTATGTTTTGAACGACTACTATTAAATCATTTTGGTTGTTCCCTATCATCTTAAATTAAATAAACAAAATTAATACACTACTTAATAATAAAAATTTATGCAAAAGCGTATAATCAAACGAATAACAAACACTATGAAAAAAATAATTTTACAATTTAACAATATGTATAACAAAAATCCCGGTACAAAATATTTCCCGAACAACAATAAAAGAAATCAAGAATCAGCCGTTAATCAAGGTTATTTTATCAGATATTAATTAAACTGGAAATAATTTAACGGCTGAGATATGACCCTTTTGAACTTATATTAAAAATAGAAAAATACAAATCTGTTGCAAATAATACCTGAAGTTGCTGTTTTAGATAATTGTTCGTTAAAATAAAATAACTTGCAAATAGAAATTTATATACGACCCTTAGAACTTGAAGCTAGAGATGATAAACCTGATCCGCTGCGGAGGTTTTTTGGTGATAATCTGACACTATCATTCGTATTGTTGGAAGCGGAATTGACATCTAAATGTTGCAAACAGGAGAGATCATCTAAGTGGCGAATTATTTTTTCTGGATCGTCAGGTTTGATGGTTATTATAACACGTCCGTTTTTAGTTTTAACTTTATTGAGCTTATTAGTTTTTTGAAGATCTTTTGCTTTTTTGAAAATGGCTGCATTTGATTTGGTGAGAACATCATTACAGTAAATGCGAGTATTAGCTTGTAACCCAATATCATTTAGTTTTAGCTGTTTGAACAATAAATATTTTTTAAAGAAGTGCGATTTAAAAGACTTGTTGTTAAATCGAACAATTATTGACGGTGGTGCAGATCCTTTGTATTTTGGATTAGTTTTTAGTCGGTAAATGGCCCAAATAGCTTTCTCATGGCTTTCAAATTTTATTGCCATTGATATTTTTGAGAAAACAGAAAAAAGATCTGTGCATTCTGCCGGTATGTTAGTAATAAACAAGTCACAAGCGTATTGTTCTCTTTCCAGATAATCGATGCGATCATCCAGTTTATTTAGTGTGGAAGGAAATTCGCTAACCTGGTTTACAATTTCCGTTATATGCTTTTTGATTTCACCCAATGTACTTTGAAAATCAGTATCCCTGTTTTCCATAGCTTGTAGTTTGGTATTAATAGAATGAATACATTCATTAAATTTGTCAAGTTTGACAGCGGACATTTTTAAATGATTTTATATAATACTTTTTCTTTAATATTTTAATCTGACGTTTCGCTTACTGAAACTCTTGTAACTTTGTATACAGAATAATTTAATTTGAAGAAGAGATAGTTGAGTATGTACACAGATTTTAAAACACACCAAATGTTAAAACAATTTAATATAAACTTCAGACAACTTTAACTTGCAACAACTATTGTATTTATTTATTTATTTATTTATTTTTTTATTTGGTACGGGAGAGGTTAATTCAACTTTATTCAACCAACGCCATGTTGAAACTCAACTGCGTACAAATGGAATAGTTTGCCGGAACACTTAGTCTCAGGTGGCTTCAACCCACAGATGTTTAAAAAAAGCGTTAATCTACACCTTAGAACGCCAGTTGTTGTGGGACCCAGGTCTAGACCTAGGTCTCAAAAGGTATTGATGTGTTGTTGTGACACATATTCTAAACCCTATTACACAACACATTTTATTAAAAAAGAAAAAAAATATATACATACACCGTTGTGTACTTGATGAAATCAAAAGATGAAGTATTCAAAAAGTTTCCCGAATATCACGCCATGGCAACTACACAGTTTAACATCAAAGCGATTACGTTGTGATAATGGGGGTTAATATCGAACTCATGATTTAAAGAGGTTTTGTGTGAAAACTGGTATCAAAATCGAATTCGTACTGCCCTATACACCGGAACTGAATGGAGTTTCAGAACGAATGAATCGTACGCTAGCTGAAAAAACCGATACTATGTTGTTGGATGCCGTCATGTTGGTCTTGAAAAATGCTTGTGGAATGAAGCATTGAATTTCGCCTTATATTTAACGAATCGTAGTCCGGCAGTTGCAATTGAAGGCAATTAACACCATTCGAAGCGGTTTGGTCAGAAACCGAATTTGTCGAATTTAAGGGTGTTTGGATGTCAAGCATTTGCAGTTTTTCCAAAACAATTGAGACAGAAGCTTGGTGATCACGCAGTAAGTGCATTTTTATTGGTTGTGGGATAAACGGTTATCGTTTATGGGATACTGAAAAACGTACGGTAGTGTTTTCACGCGATGTAAAATTTAACGAAGAAAATTTCAATCATTCATCTCGAATTGTCGAAATTGAAGTTGCAACTTCCTGTTGGGATTGAAACAATCACCTCGATGTTGGAATAAACGATTTCACGATTTTATGGTGAAATTGGGTTTTGAACAGTCTAAATCCGTCGATGAATAATGAAATGACAAATCAACAGTATCGTGAATTATACGGTCGCTCATGTATTTAATGTTGAGAACCAGGCCAGATATTTTTTATGCACTGCGATATTTGAGTCGATTTTAAGATAATGAGACGGAAAATCACTGGAACTATCTGAAACGAATCATTCGTTATGTGAAGGGATCAATTGACTGTTAGGATTGGTGTATATAAAAACCGGAAATGTAATGGCGATTGTTGGATTTGCTGTTGTAGATTGGGCAAATGATCCTAGTGACAGAAAATCAACCGCACCGGTTATATTCTGAATGTTTTTGAAAACACCGTGATATGGTCAAGTCGAAACAACCGACAGCCACACTTTCAAGTTGTGAAGCAGAATATGTTGCTGCTGTGAGTGCTACCTGTTAAATGATTTGGTTGCACAAGGAACTTTGTGATCTTAAAATTGAAGTGCCACTACCAATGCCAATATTGAAGATAATGCTGGATGCATTCAAGTGGCCAGTCAGTCCGAAACAAAAAGGAGCAAACATATTTATGCAAAGTTCCATTTTCTGTGAGAGCATGTTTTTCCTGGGAAATTAGAATTGAAGAAGGTTTCGTCAGAACAGCAGACGTGATGACAAAGTCTCTTGGTAAAAATTTGTTTATGAAAGATAGAGCAGAACTGAACTTAAATCGGGGAGGTGTGTTGATAGATGGCATTTCCGCATGTAGTCAATTTATATGTCGTATATCCTGCTGGGCTAGATAAATGTCATTTTATGACGAAGTAAAGTTTTTCCTGTTAAAAAAGTAAAACCACGTTTTCTTTGTTCGTTTTAATTAAATTACTTTTTATTCATTAAATAAAATCTTTTGTAATAAAATAATTCATCCAGAGTTTTGTTTAGATAATAATTAAAGGAAAATTATTATCTCCAGAGGATGTCCCAAACCCAATGTTTTCTAACTGCGTAAATAACTAAAGGAAAATTATTATCTCAAACACAAAACATTGTTTTTGTAATTTTCGAAGGCACCGTTTTTGGTTTATTTCTAAAACTTTGTTTTGGAGAAGAACTATTCTCGTAGAATAATATATACACGGAACCCTCGACGGACGAGCGAGTTATATTCGATCTATTCCGACTTTTTATCAAGATAATATCATGAACATATTTTGCCCTGACATCATATTGCATCGACAAATATTTTCCAATACATTGTAGAAAACAATTGCAAATATACATTATCGTGATTGAAAATATCATAGTGGAGACGTCGGGACTCGGGTTACACAATTGCAATTTAGTCAAACTTTTTCTTTGATTACAAAAAAATAACCGTATAAAGTTACTAGACAATCGATGTCGAAGAGATTATTTGATCTAAATAGATTAAATTTCGTTAAAATTGGCAGTAACTAATGCAACTGCTACTAAAACCATAAATCTCAGATTTCAAAATAATAACGAACGTTTGTTTGAACGAAGTTATAGTTACCTATTTATAAAAAATTGGTCTCGCATGCTGTGTGTGTTTGGTAAATGAAATTTATTAAACATTTCCAAATCAAAAAGTCCGAGCGGCAGGTATATCCGCTAGAAATAGGTAGATTTCGGGATCAAACAGTTATGTGTGCAATTAGAATCGGATTTATCAGATAACTTTATAAAAAATACTAATTAAAAACAGAAGTATTAAACTAACTTTAAAAATAAACATTATTTTATACAGTTTTTGGGCTCTAGGCACTTAACCTGTACCCCGATATGGCCAATTGTCAAACATATTCAGGAGACTGTTTGCCGCAACATACGCAGAAAATATTTTTAGCGTAAGTGAAAAAATGCGACCGTGAAAGTGCTGCTAAATGCCGTTGTACTTCACACAATTTATTGCAGATAGCTAAAGAACCTTTTATTGCAGATGTCTGGCTTTTTAAAAAATGATAGAAATATGTTCAAATAATTAATACTTATAAATTTTGTTTACATATTTTGCCCCAAACGGCCGTTATAACGCTTTGTTTTTGACAGTTTTAAGGCTCTAGACTCTTAACCTGTACCCGAATATGGCCAGTTGTCGAACTTATCTAAGAGATTGTTTGCCGCAACACGCTCAGAAAAAATTTTTGCTCTAGGTCGAAAAATGCGACCGTGAGAGTGCCGCTAAATTCCGTTATACCTCATATCGTTATATATATATATATATATATATATATATATATATATATATATATATATATATATATATATATATATATATATATATATATATATATATATATATATATATATATATATATATATATATATATATATATTTGTATATACACCCAATTCTGTTTTTACACGGTCTTTTTTTAGACGGTTTTGAAATAACACGGTCTAGAAAAAAAATTTAAATTCGTTTTTACACGGTTTTATTCGAAATAGCACGGTTTAAATTTTGAAGAAAATATATATATTTTTTTAAATAATAAATTTTTTTTTTTTTTTTTTTGATAAAGCCAATAAATAAAACAATATTTTTAAAAAATTGTTTATCCAACAAGTAAAGTTATAAGTTTATAAGTTTTTTATTTCATTTGTCAAGTTGTGTTTATTTTTTGTATCAGAATTTTTCATTATATGTATTGTATGTTATCCCTGAAGATGGTTTATTAAAAACCGAAACAATTGTTGGATAAACAATTTTTTAAAAATATTGTTTTATTTATTGGCTTTATCCAAAAAAATTTATTATTTAAAATAATAGACAAGCCAAAAATCACATCAAATATTATATATTTTTTTCTATATACAAAGTTAGGCATGCAATTAACGTCTCTTAATATCCGAAAATACCATGTCCAACTAGGGATTAGGATTAAGTTTGAATAAATTAAGTTTCTTTAAGAAGTTTATGAACGTTATCTTAAAATTTTGAGGATTAAAGCTATCAGGGAAAACCCTTGCTGGTGAGACATTCCATAGATAAGAGACTCTGCTGAAAAAAATCACGCTGAAAAGGAACACTTCTGAACCTTTTTATATGAAGTGTAAAAGGATAGGCTACAAAATTTACTCTGGTGTTACGTGATAGGTTCAGGTAAAATTGATTTTATCTCAGTGGAAGTTTGTTTATCCACAATGTATTAATAGAAAATTCTCAGATCAGCAACATTCCTTCTGTGTTGCAAGGAATCTAGCTCATTAATAAGAGTTGAGTTGCTAATTAGTTTAACAGCTCTGCGCTGAACAAACTCAATTTACTTCAAACTACTAAAATCAGATACACCCCATTTGTGAGAACAATACTCCATACAGAGAGTATAAATGATTTATATATTCAAAGAAGCTGTTCGCTATTAAAAAACTTACGAAATCGTTCCAGAAACCTAAATTTTTGAACAGCGTTCTTAGCTAGGTTAAAAATATGAGAATTTCATTTCATATTGTTTTCAACTTCTATTCCTAGAAGTATGTATGTACAATTGATCAATTTTCTTTGAAGATTTTTTAACGCTAATCTTAAAGTTTGGAGGAAGAAAATTATTTTATCTTATTATACTCTTATCGATACTCTGGGGTTACGTGTAAAGTTTGCAGGCTTAGGTAAAATCGATTTGATTTAGATAGAAGCCCGTTTATCCATAATGTAAAATACCGTCAAATCAGCGACATATCAGGAATCAAGCTCATTAGTAAGATTTGAATTGCTGATCAATTTAACAGCCCTCTGTTGTATAGAATCAATCAAGACCTGTATGGTACACTCCATATGTAACAACAATAATCAATGCAGGGGCGATTATATAACTTCTCCATTAAAAGAAGCATTTTGCTATTAAAAACCTAACTCAACGCACCAAAAATATTAGTTTTTGAACAACTTTCTTAGGCTAAAAATATGAGAATTCCACTTAATATTATTTTTAATCTCAACTGGTAGAAGTCTAACGAATTCTTTCTCTTCAAGATCATTTTTCTTCAAGAATCAAACTTTAATGGAAATGGATTAGATGTTGATAACCTAGAAAAATAGCAAACTTGAGTTTTGCTCGCGTTGATTTTAATATTTTTAGCAATACCCGATTCCATTACTGTTTTTAAATCAATGTTTAATGACTCTATCACATTTGACGTAGTGTCATTAAACGCTGAGTATATATTAGGTATTTCAGGAGAAGCATTAAGCGTGCATCATTAGTAAAACTATGGATTTAATGAATCGTTGAGTGCAACCAGTCAATATAGATAAGAGCAAGAGTTGAGGATAGAGTGGAACTTTGAATAAGGCCTGCATTAGTTGAAAAGATATCTAATGAAAAACCGTCGATATTGACTTGAAATTTACGCTCAGATATAAAGATCTAAACTCAGGAAAAAATTTACTCGTCTAAATCATAGCATCTCAATTTGCATATAAGATTGTTGAGCTATACTTTGTCAAATGTTATGACTATATTCAAATGACTCGTTCCAGATAAGTTTGACAAAGAAAGTAAATTTTTCGTCACTCTTTCTTTCGGTGAAAACCGCATTGTCTTTAAGTATTTTTGACCAGTTAACTAAGAACCTCATATTTTTAAAATTAATGTTTTTTTTTTCAAATATTTTAGCTACAATCGACCAGTTTGATATGGGTTTGTAATTTGTTAGATCCGTTTTCGTACCTTTTTTGGAACTGGCTGTACTATTAGCCATTTCCCAAAAAACTAATATTTTAAATTATATACGAAAAGCCTTACTAATATAAACAACCGATCTATATTGAACTATGTAGCCCGCCGTTGGAACAGCATGCTTGATCGAGATGGTGAAACGTACGTTATCGCATTAGACATCTGAAAAGCATTTGATCGAATCTGGCATGCCAACTTCATGTAGGCATAAAGCATATTCAAAATTGTCTCACCGATCAAAACATTTCGGTATCCATCGATAGTTCTTCTTCTTAGTCTAAATTAATTATATCTGGTGTTCTCAGTTTTATTCCCCACTCTTTTTAATTTATATCAACGACCTGTTGAAAATTATCAGTAACACGACAAATAGTTTTGCAGATGATATACAGTACATTGCACAGGTCGTTTGTTCCCCTATCTTCAAGGGTAAAATGAATATAAAAATAAATCTAGCCCGGAAAAACGTTGTTATAAATGTACACGAGGACCTTGAAGGAGAAAAGGACCGAGGACCGAGAAAAAGTCGCCGATTGGGTTAAAAAAATTTAGTCAATTCTGATTCCACCAAAATACAGCTATTGATTGTTTTCAGATCATAGACCGAGTTCCCCCCAATGATACTTCCATTAGTATCTATGACGAACAACTAGCCTCCTAAATAGATGTGAAAAATATTTCACTCCGTATAATTTACTCCACATTTATAAGTTCTACATTCGCCCATGTATGGAATGAATGTTTTTTTCAGTGTTTTTCTGAGAGAAAATGAAAAATGCTTTCAAATTGCAAAATTCCAGTGAATTACAATAATTACTTTGATCTTAATCACTCACAAAATCTCTCAAAATTTTATTTTTTACGCCAAAAAGTGTAAAAGTTTTGTTTATTTAACAGCCCGTCGCATATTGCCGCTATCTCATTAGAAAGGGAATTCAGGAAAACTCGTTATGAAAATATTCAATTTACAATGTATCATTTTTATTGCAACTTATTTATTTTAATATGGAAAACATTTCAAAATCTCGTTTTAATTCTATTTATTTATTCAAATATTTGTGAGTACACTATTTGTTTCGTTTTTCCGTCTAGTGCGTACACGAATAAATCAGAAGGTTTTCCTAACACGTCAGCCACATACAGTTGTCCATGTGAGAAGCATGAATTCTCCAAATCTAGTCCACATACTTGCAGGAACTGTCCTTGTGATTTGTTGATCTTCATTGCAAAAGCGAGTTGCACTGGAAACTAAACGTTTGAATTCAAATGCTATATCTGTTGGGATAATAGCCCGTCGTTGGAACAGCATGCTTGATTGAGGTGGTGAAACGTATGTTATCGCATTAGACATCTGAAAAGCATTTGATCGAATCTGGCATGCCAACTTCATGTAGACGTAAAGCATATTCAAAATTGTTTTACCGATCAAAACATTTCGGTATCCATCGATAGTTCTTCTTCTTAGTCTAAATTAATTATTACTGGTGTTCTCAGTTTTATTCCCCACTCTTTTTAATTTATATCAGCGACCTGTTGAAAATTATCAGTAACACAACAAATAGTTTTGCAGATGATATACAGTACATTGGACAGGTCATTCGTTCCCCTATCTTCAAAGTTAAAATGAATGAAAAAATAAATCTCGCTCGGAGAAACGTTGTTATACATGTAAACGAGGTCCTTGAAGAAGAAAAGGACCAAGGACCGAGAAAAAGTCGCCGATTGGGGTAAAAATTTAGTCAATTCTGATACCACCAAAACACAGCTATTGATTGTATTCAGATCATAGACCGAGTTCCCAATAATACTTCCATTAATATCGTCATAGATATAGCCTACAAATAGCCTCCTAAATAGATGTGAAAAATATTTCATTCCGTATAATTTACTCCACATTTATAAGTTCTACATTCGTCCATGTATGGAATATTGTTGTGAAGTCTTGTGTGGTGCATATATTTCGATCTAGGCTCTTTTAGATTATGTTCAAAAGCATGCTTTACGAATTGTTGGCGACCGAAATTTAACATAAAATCTTTATTTCCTACAACATTGTCGCACTGTTGCTAATCTCTGATTTAGTTTTTGTTTTTTTATCAAATAAACTGTGCATACATGCACAAAACATTTAATTTGGCTTTTATATAGACTCTTAATAGTTTTTTGTACAAATCATTTTATTCTACCTATTTGTTACAGAAATAAAGGGTATGGAACCAATCCTCTTTTTTTCTATGTGCTGCATGTCTTTTTATGCACGGTTTTTTTTTACACGTCTTTTCCTGGAACGTATCTACCGTGTAAAAACAGAATTGGGTGTATAAGGTTATTAGGCTTTAATATTATTTTATTTTTATATTAAAAAAAAATTGTTTTTTGGTGTATAGCCTATTTAATTAACAAATATTTTAACAAAAATATTTTACATAAAAAACTTTGACCGGTTTCGACGCTTATCGCATCATTTTCAAAAAGTTGAATATGAAACACAGAATTTTAATAGAAAAAATTTTAAAACAAAGAAAAAATTGAAAAATAAAACTTTACCGAAAAACTAAACGCTACTTTGATTTTTGCTGTCATATGATTTAATTTATAATTGAGTTATAAAAATTATGAATGTAGTTTGAATCTGTTTGTTTATTTAAGGAGTTAGGACTTTTTTTAATGTGAAGCATTTCCAACATTTGTAATTTGTTAAAATTATTCTCCCTCTCTAAAACTCTAACATTGTCCATAGTTATAATATGTTTAGCTGATCTTAAATGCATAGACAAAGCGCTAATATCACTATCGTTATTTAATGAGGCATCTTTATTATGTTGATAAATCCGTTTGCTTAAAAGTTGAGTAGTACGGCCAGTATAAGTTGCAGGACAATCACAAAAAGTTTGGTAAACAACATTACTTAAAAACTGTTTTTGAATTTTATCTTGTAGACTGGAAAAAAATTGATTTTGAAAATTTGAGCACGATAAACCAACAGTATTAATATCGTATTGTTTTAACAAGCAGCAAATTTTTTCAAATAAATTTTTGACATATGGAATCGAAACAAATTTCTTTTTTCTTTCTTCAGAATTATTTTCAAAAACTGGAACAAAAGTATTATCATGTGTTGTAGCTTCTTGAACAGCATTTTTAAAAATAGCATCTTTAATACCGCGTTTTATTAAAAACAAAGGGTAGCCATTTAAAAGAAGAATATCAGTTAACATTTTAAAATTTTTATGATGAAATTTCAAATCTGAAAGACGTATAACTTTTTCAGCTAAAAGAAACACAGTATTTTTCTTATAGTTCAAAGGAAGCCACGACGCAAAATTTAGATATCTGCCAGACCACGTTTGCTTATGATACCAATCAGTACTTAAAGAGCCATCACTATTATGGATAATAATAAGATCCAAAAAAGGCAATTGATTATCAGCTTCAATTTCCAAAGTAAATTTAATATTTTTATCATAATTATTAAACTCTTTAAGAAAAACATCAATTTTATCAGTCGGAACAGCTGTAACAATATCATCGACATATCTATAGAAGAAAGGTGGTTTAATATCACAATGATTTAAAATATCCTCTTCTAAAAGTTCCATAACAAGATTATAAAAATAAAATATATATATTTATATATATATATATATATATATATATATATATATATATATATATATATATATATATATATATATATATATATATATATATATATATATATATATATATATATATATATATATATATATATATATATATATATATATATATATATATATATATATATATATATAATTTTTTTTTTTTTTGTTTTTCCGTCTCCGCTTTACATATATAGTCGTTTGGCATCAAAATTTTTCCGAAAATCCGAGATGACGGTCATTGCAATAGGTAGATTTTTATATGAAATCTACCTAAAAGTGTATTAAAAAAATGTTGCGACGCTTGTGCAATAGTCTAACTTCACCACAGCTCTGGATACAAAATGTTCTGAATATATAGTGAGCTAAAATCCTTCAAATACTTTAACTAATGGCGAACCAATGTTATAAATTTTGCGTAGTTAATTAATTAAAAAAACATTCAAGAAAGCTGTAGTATCCCAAAAAATATAAATTCTGTAAAAGACTAGACTACAAAAAGTTAAAAAAAAATTTTTTACCGGAAGTGACAAGCCGGAAGTTGGAATGCAGAACTGTTACAAATCATACTCTTAGTACATATATGGCAAGAGTACTTAGTACATTGATCAAAATCAATTATCAGGAATTGATGTTATTGAAATTTCAAATAAACAGGTGTTCGGGAGGCCCCTCACCACTTATTCCAATATCGTCCAAAAACGAAACAGTTCTTTCTCCTTGTCCTTTATGAACGAAGTCTGTATGCAGAGTATGGTCCCAGCAAATTTTAAAAACAAAGTGAGAAATATCAGTATGGTGGACCTCCCGCCACTGTGATGGATGTGTCCCAAAAGTTAATCATTATCTTCTCACACTAATTGAAACCTTTTTCATAAGTTTCATCATAATCACTGTATCATTGTAGGCTGTAGTGTACATAAAGACACTGAAAAAAATTCAAAATATTGCAAAAAAAAATTTGTGCCCGAAGATAAAAACCGGAAGTTGGGATGCAGAACTGTTGTGCACCGTACTAAATGCTTATGTACAAAGTTTCAACCAATTCGATTATGAGGTACAGCTGTTATTGAGCTTTTAAAAAAACAGGTGCTCGAAGAACTCCCTCCCACCATCTTGTTCAATATCGCTCAAAAAATAATCAGCTCCTTGCCATATTTGCATCTTTTTAAAAGTGTCATCAAAATTCATTCACGAACGAATGTTGTACGCTCCCAACAAACATTGAAAACAAAGTGAAAAAAAACACCTGTTGTATAGTGGATCCAATGTACTTCAAAAGCTGATGAAATCTTTCTCATGTTACTTGAAATCTTTTACCAACGCTTCATGAAAATCGATTGGTAGTTGTAGGGTACAGCAGGGATAAACACCTGAAAAAAAAACTTTTTAACCGGAAGTTGGTATGCAGAAAACACTACTAAAAACTTATATACCAAGTTTCAATAAGATCAAAAGCCGGTATTAAAAGTTATTGAAGATTTAAACTTAGAGGTGTTCGGGAGACTCCCCCCCATTTTGTCCAATTTTGAAATGAATCCAGATATTTCATTTTCAAGTGAGCCTGGATCATCTGCCAAAGTTTCATCAAGATCCTAAGCAGAGATGTCACAAAACCCCTTTACCATCTACCCACCCACCTCACCCACAGATATACACCAAAATTTTTATTGGCTATTTAGATAGAGGATGGTCCAAACAAAAACAAAATTTGGAGCATGTAAGATTTTTTTCTCGATTGCATTGCTTCACACAATTTAAAATTGTGGTGAAGTAGAAAGACCTGCTGGTTGGTTTTAATTCTATTTTGTCGACTTTGGCAACATAAATTAATATTTCTTATCGTCAATGGTTTGATTGGTAGTAAGAGTTTTACCACAAATGAAACACCAAGCCTTAGATCAAAAAATGTCTTTTTTTTTATTACAAATATTTCATTTGTGTTTCATTTGTGGTAAAACTCTTACTACCAATCAAACCATTGACGATAAGAAATTTCATCGCGTAGATCAGATTCAGTGTATGTACCAAAGGTGTATACACTGAACAGCAAAACTTATAATAAATTAATATTTTTAAAGATTTTTATCTTTACGATAGCAATCGATCTAACCATTATTTAGTTTATAATTATAAATGAATGTTTTTAATTAAATCGAAGCGTCTAGATAAATATCTTAAATTAAATTCGGTTTAATGGTCGTTCTCCACTAGTTCAGATTGGCTTTCCATATTCGTAGATTCATAAGGTTCCTCATACAATATCAACTTAGTAAAAACTAAAACAGAAAAAATACACTAATTCTTTTTGACTGTACCGAACAAGTTTCACCATTTAATTTTATATTCATTTGGATCCTGTGCAATACAAAAAATAAAAATTTCGATAATTCGGTGTTGGAACTGTACCGAAATTTGCTCGGTACGTTCGAAAAAAATCACTATAAAATGGTTACACAGAATTTTGATGTTAAATCGATTGTCCAAAAACAATTTTTATTTCGTCGCTGTTTGAAGGTGCAAAGTGGTTAGCCGTTGACTCTGATCAAAAGAACACCGGTTCAATTCCCAATTTAATATTTGAAGTGACTAAAGGAATAAAATACTCTGCGATATTCTTTATTAGGAACATTAGAGGTATAATTTTGTGATTATACAATTGAATAGTTTACAGCAATAAAAACAATAAATAAATAAATACTTCTTTTGAATTTTATTATGAAAAAATAATAACTAAATTATTGCTTAGATCGATGGTATTCACATTAATAGACTTTGAATATGCTAATTTATCCTCGATAACTTGCTGCGTATACTAAACATCTATCAAATTTACCTTTGTACCAATCGGGAAGTGGTTGGGCACATGAATAAGCACCATATTTATGAATTGCGGCATAATCGTGACAGTTAACCACTCCATCACCATTACAGTCTTGGGCATATTTAGCCATATATCCTTGAACAGCTCTAGCAGCACATAATGGTTCGTTGACACAGTTGGAATAAGCTAGAAAAATAAGATAAACCAATAATGAATCAGATAGTTTTTTTAAACAATTTTAGAGGATAAACTTACAAAATTGTCCATCTGGACTATCTCCGGCTTGGGTTGGTTTGCCGGAATCAGACCAATAAGCCCATGTTATTTTGAACAATCCACATACATCACCGTTACATTTTGCCATTACATTACAATCACTAATTGCTTCACAAATACAACCTAAACAAATATCTGTAACTGGAGTGGGCAGTACATTTGGTTGTCGTGGACGAACTGGTTGAACAGGCTGAACTGTAAAATTGAAACAAATGTTAATTAAAGGTAAAATTATCTGTTTTCTTTTTAATCAAAAAAAGTCGGACAAGTGCGAATAAAATTCGCTCGCCAAGGGTTCCGTGAATGTAAAAGAACACAATATCAAAAATAAATGACATAAAGTTATGTTGTAAAGTCTTTATATCGCCAGGCTATGGACGCATAACAGAATAAATGTTTAATCGTAAACGTCTATAGTAAATGTCAATCACATCTACATTGATCAAAAATGTTACTTGAGGTTAAATCTTATCCATAGCTGTTTATGTTAGCTAAAGAAAGATTTAACCAGTATGTTAACGGTCTAAATTGGGAATATTTGTTCTATAAATCAGCGTCGAAATATAGGGTGGTATACATACACTTAAAATAGCACTTTTTTTTCATCAATAACTAAAAAACTGTGCATCGCAGAATTCTAAAAAATGTCGCAATGTTTCTTAAATTAAGTGTTCTTTCAAATGACTTCGCTATAATTTTCGTTCAAAATATAGCAAACTTCCTGTCTCCATGAATTTGTTTCAATTTTTTCTGTCAATCAGTGTCGAAACGTAGGGGGGGAGGTCTGGAATTTGCACATTTCTTAGAATAACTCCAAAACTGTGTACCGCAAAATTCTAAAAAAAATTGCAATATTTTGGAAATTTGGTGCTCTTTCAAATGATACCCCACTCGCTTGGGTCGAAAAAAGTTTTTTTTTACCCCCCTTACACCCGTCCCCTAAACACACAGAAATATAATTATTTGAGAGTTCGCTATAATTTTCGTTCAAAATATAGCAAATTTCCTGTCTCTCTGAATTTTTTCAATTTTTTCTGTCAATCAGTGTCGAAACGTAGGGGGGGGGACGGTCTGGAACTTGCACATTTTTTAGAATAACTCAAAAACGGTGTACCGGAAAATTCTAAAAAAAATTGCAGTGTTTTGGAAACTTAGTGTTCTTTCAAATGACACCCCACTCGCTTGGGTCAAAAAAAGTTTTTTTTTACCCTCTTTACACCCATCCCCTAAACACACAGAAATATAATTATTTGAGAGTTCGCTATAATTTTCGTTCAAAATATAGCAAATTTCCTGTCTCTATGAATTTTTTCAATTTTTTCTGTCAATCAGTGTCGAAACGTAGGGGGGGGAACGGTCTGGAATGTGCACTTTTTTTAGAATAACTCAAAAACGGTGTACCGCAAAATTCTAAAAAAAATTGCAACGTGTTGGAAATTTGGTGTTCTTTCAAATGATACCCCACTCGCTTGGGTCAAAAAAAGTTTTTTTTTACCCTCTTTACACCCATCCCCTAAATAAACAGAAATATAATTATTTGAGAGTTCGCTATAATTTTCGTTCAAAATATAGCAAATTTCCTGTCCCTATGAATTTTTTCAATTTTTTCTGTCAATCAGTGTCGAAACGTAGGGGGGGGGGGAACGGTCTGGAATTTGCACGTTTTTTAGAATAACTCAAAAACGGTGTACCGGAAAAGTCTAAAAAAACTGCAATGTTTTGGAAATTTGGTGTTCTTTCAAATGATACCCCACTCGCTTGGGTCAAAAAAAGTTTTTTTTTACCCTCTTTACACCCATCCCCTAAATACACAGAAATATAATTATTTGAGAGTTCGCTATAATTTTCGTTCAAAATATAGCAAATTTCCTGTCTCTCTGAATTTTTTCAATTTTTTCTGTCAATCAGTGTCGAAACGTTAGGGGGGGAACGGTCTGGAATTTGCACATTTTTTAGAATAACTCAAAAACTGTGTACCACAAAATTCTAAAAAAAATTGCAAAGTGTCTGAAATTCGGTCCTCTTTCAAATGACACCCCACTCGCTTGGGTCAAAAAAGTTTTTTTTCACCCTTTCCCACCCCAATCCCTTAAAAACACAAAAATATAATTATTTGAGGGTTCGCTATATTTTCGTTCAGAGTTTATTAAACTTCCTGTCTCTGTGAATTTTTTCAAATTTTTCTGTTAATTAGGCTCGAAATGCAAGGGGGGGGACCAACTTTTTGTGTCACTTTATTGATAATAATTCAAAAACTATGCAATACAAAATTCTGAAAAATATGGCAATATTTCTAAAATCAAGTGTTCTTTCAAATGACACCCCACATGACCTGGTTTCAAATGATGTTTTTACCCCTTATCATTCCCACCCCTTTAATAAATATAGTTATGAGTGTCTGCCACTTTTCTATATTTTTCATTAAAAACCTCCTCAATTTTCTATCATTCCAAATATATTTTAAGATTTTCGATGAAGTAGGGTCGGAGTTAATCGGGGCAATAAAACATCCCGAAAACGTCATTTTTCAAAATTATACAAAAAATGGTGAGGTGTAAAATTCCAAAATATATTTTTAAAAAATGCTGAAATGAAGCCCTTTCATATGATACCCTACTCGTCTCGCTAAAAAAATGTATGTTTTCAAAGGCTTTACATCGTACCTCCTTAAAACAAACGAACACAACTTTATTTATTTTTTAACCCGCCATCTTGTGTGGATAGGTTAGTTTTATAAGCACCTCAAATTTTAAGTTCATCGGATTAATGGTTCACGAGATAATCGAAATAATGTGAAAAACACGTTGTACTCTCACCAATAGTGTTCCGTATAAAAAACGGAACCCTAAAAATAAGTTAACAAATAAAATTGTGAAGAGTAATAGTCTCTCGGCCCACGCTGATTTCATGTGATGATTACCACATATATTATACTTCGTCAGGCGCCTGTCCTTGACGAGTCCGAAAATTTTTGTCTTCCTTTTTTTTCGATTCGGCCGCTTTTTCGTTCGGAAAGCTCCGAAAAATGCCGTTTGCCCGGGATCTTGTAAATTTTTTTTTTAACTATGGCGGTTGGAAATTTAATTAAGAACACAAGGATAACCTTGTCCGACAAAAAAATTTGTCTGCTACTGTCTAGTCCAACAACTCAAACACACCAAAATGTCATTTGTCAAACTCGACAATAGCAGACTGCTCGGACAACCTAACCCTCGTATTCTAAAACAAATTTCCAACCCCCACAGTTGAAATAAAAATGTGGTAAAAAATTTACAATACCGCAAGCAATCGGCATTTTTCGGAGCTTGCCAAACGAAAAAGCGGCCGATTTGAGGAAAATCGCAGAACAAAAGGTTTCATATTCGTCAAGGACAGGCGCCTCACGAAGGTGTCCTGATAAAATATCACGCGAAAAAATCACACATGAAAGAATATCACGTCGAAAATATCACAGCAAAAAAATCACACTACACGAAAATATCACATCACTAAAATATCACATAACCAAAATATCACATCCAAAAATCACACGCGAGAAAATATCACACCCTAAAATGACACACGAAAAAATATCACATACAAAAATCACACGCGAAAAAATATCACATCCTAAAATCACACCCAAAAAAATATTATGTAAAAAATATTTTATTGTAAAAAAACATATTGTCGGTATATAAAATATAAATTTTTTTAAAGAATTCTGAGATAGCAATCTTCCATGTGATACCGTATTGGACTTACTAAAAACGTTTTCAACGACTTCACGTTATTAATCATTTTTACAAATTAATCTTATTTTATTGATTTTGGATCCCAAATTATTTAATCAATATTCATCATATTCTGCCAATATTCTGTTCTTTATTTCACTGGATTCCTTTGCCTGAACACACTGCTGCATATAATAATCATATTGTAGCGACATCTTCAAAACCTGAGAAGCCAAAAAATTTCATATCGATGGTACACATTGCTGCAATCTCTAAATCTGTAATGATTATTCTAGATTTGCATTGGGTATTAATTCTTAAACTGCCATCAACATTTTACAATAAGTATCAAGTCTTATTTGGTAATAATGCTAATATACATGGCAATGCAACGCATATTATTAAAAAAAATTAAAATATTTCTGGAACCACTTTAAATTAGTTACAAATCTGTCAAAGTTGTATGAGCAAAAAGAATTACTATCAATTCATCAATCTTATAATACCATATTATATTTTTCAAATATTAAAATATGAATATCTCTCGGATTGGTTAGAGAATTCTCATTTGTTTTACTTTTGGCGTACTGTAAGCGTCAAATTTGTGAATTTTTTTGGGTAGAGCCATCTGCACACCTTCCGATGCTCGAGCCATTCCAATTGCAATTGTGAGATGAGTTGAAGCTCCAAGATTGGCTTTTGCTAGCTTCATTTCATTAACTAGCTTATGAGCTTGGCTCTCATTGTATTTGGCGGTATGGTTGTGATCAAGCGACTCTCGTACAATCTGATTTTCATTGGTATGTAGAATTGACTTTAAACGAAGACTGCGATATTTATTGCATCGCCAATGACTAATACCAAAAGATGTATTCCTGTGGTGAACATACTCCAGAGTTTTTACTTAATGTTGAGTTGATAGGGCTATAACGTGAAGTTGTTGAAATGGTTTTTCACTAAGTCAAATACGATATCAAATGAAAGATTGGTAGCTTAGTTAGAGTATTTCAAAAAAATTTATTTTACAATAAAATCTTTTACATGATATTTTTTCGCGTGTGATTTTAGGAAGTGATATTTTTTCGCGTGTGATTTTAGGATGTGATATAACATATCACTATTGTAATATCACTATTGTAATGCTTGTGCACTATAACACTATTGTAATGCTTGTGACCTCGTCGTTTTTTTAAATATCGTCATCATTATTGTTTTGTTGAAATTGGATGTGTCATACTTCAAGGCATTTTACAAAACATTTTACATCCTAAATAGTAAATACTGATTGTTTTTATTTATTTCAAATGAAAACAACGAAACGCAATTTATTTTTCACTAGCCTGAGAAATCATTGTTATTTTCTTCATTCCTCTAATAAGAAGCAATTTTTCTACCCCAAACTCAAGAATAAAAAAATAAGCGGTAATTAATATAATGGTTGAAAAGGCAAATAAAAGTTCTCGGTCAATCAGCAAAAGCTTTTTTCTCAACCTTAAACCTCTTTTTTATTCGCCTACATATTAAAGTGTTACTTTATTACTGGATTTGCGGCCTTAAAGTGTCACTTTTTAACTATTTATTTTGTTGTCATAGTTACGTCCAAAAAAGTAAAAAGCATTTGTATTTGTTTAAATTCTATGAAAAATAGAATATTTTATCAAAGCAACCCTTAAATTCAAAATTTCATTATCCAATTAAAATAGTTGTTATCATTTGTTGTCATGGTTTTATAATAATTTGAAAAAAATAATAAATATTTTGTCAACGGTTCCTTGTTCCACATATTTTTATTTTAAAATTTATGCAAATTTATAATTTTAAATTAGAATAAACAAATTTTTTTTAAATAATTTGCTTGCGGCGAAAAAAAAATTGTATATGATGCACGGACGTAAGCTATTTTGAACTTAATGTGAGTGCAAATCTCGGCTAGCGCCTCGATTTGCAAACTCCACATCCGTCCAAAATCTTTAGCTTTACGTCCTAGCATCATAATGTACTATTCTTAACCGAAAAAAATCAAATAATGTTTTATTATTAACGATCTAATTAACACTTTTGTTTGATGATTTCAAGAAATAAATTAAAAATGTATGAGTTATTGCCATATGATTATACAATTATTGTTTAATATGATACAACGAATACTATTTTTATTTACTAAATTTTAACACGTAATTATATAATTGCAACTTTTATAAGCATAGTGTACAAACAAATTGATTTGTGATCAATGCTTAGTGTGATATACTTTACAAGAACTGCAGAACTTTGGATATATCCTTTTAGAATTAAACCAAGAAAAACTATTTGTTGCTGTTTGAAAGGACTTATTACATCACCATACTTATAATAAATTTACAGCATTATAAGTTATCATCTTCGAATCCAAATATGCCGCACCCTTGGCACACAAAAAATAAAAATTGTTAATCTTCTTGAATTTGTAGCAAATTTATAAATTTGTCTATATAAATTAAAATGTCTGTATAAATATCAAATTATAATTAATTAATTATTCCACTAAACAAATCATCACAAGAAAACAGTTTTGTCTTATATGTATTTTATTCTGAATAATGTGGGAGTGATTGAATTTATTTATTTCCAAGTTAGCTTGTTATTTATGGAGGTGTAAAAATACATGAACGATTAACTTATTAGTCATAAAGTTTAATGAGTTTGCTTCATAAAAAAGTGATCACTGATCTCTTCAAACATACATACATATTATGATAACCATTAAACTGATAATCATTTAACATGCATTTTATGTAAATCATAAAGTTCAATCACATCAGGTATATAATTAAATACATTAATTTATAATTGTTTATATTTTTCAAGGTTGGAAAGCAGAAAAGACAAAGAAAATCTAAACGATTTCATTAATTACCAGAGTGTAATTTTAAGTTTTCTACATCCTTTATGGAAATAAAAATTATGGTTATTCTAATAATAAATTATTTAATAAAAAACCGGTCCATCTGCATTGTTTCACTCTTAAAGTTGATAGTTCGAGTTTCGATTTAAATATCTTGGGGTTATAATTTACATCATTGTTTTTATTTTCGGTTATGTCACCAATAGGTTTTCTAACTAAAGGTCAGAGCGTAATAAAATATTTGTTTCATAAATCATAGAAGAACCAAAAGAGCCGTACCTAGTTGATCCCAAAAGTTTCATACCTTTAAATAACTAATAGACATGCTGCTACATAACATAACCCAGCGTAATTTATTATCCAATTTGAGTCATTTTAGCACACTCAATAAAAATAGTCCACTGACCAATAGTTATTTGTTTCACTAGGACAAAAAATTGTGGATTTTAGGACGAGCGAGTTCCAAAATCGATTTTTAGTCCGAGTAAAACATTAAATTTTTTCTCAAACCGTTATTTAATCTATTAATTAGACTGCGTACAATTAAATGCTAAATAGTCTCCACAATGCTAAATCGATTAAGTATATTTTTGAGTTGACTAAATCTGCCATTTGCATTTTAAATTTTTGTATGCTTATTTGAACTGACATACTTCAACTGACAAACATTAACTTCAAATTTTACTTCACGACTAATTTCAAAATAGTTTACAGTTTCAAATTCTATTATAAAGTTTAAAGTCTTTGTATTATTAAATATAAGATATTAGCCGTGTTCGATTTGACTGATGTAACTAAAACAACTGAAAAATTGTATGCAATTGTTGTTGTTTTTTCAGTCAAATCGAACGAATTGAATATTGTGCATTAAATCAGTGTTTGGTTATCAGCTTCCATTAAAGAAAGATTATTTATTTTTATTATTCACTTTTAAGTTTGAAACTATAAATTATTTTCTAGTTTTAATTATAAAAAAATCACAAAATTATTTGTTTTTGTCACCTGGTGTTCACATTTATAATTATTTAGAAGAAATGAATTGGAACGATATCGTGCTAAATTTTTAAATTTAGCACGATTTAAAATTTGGAAACCATTTAGCATTCAATTGGAACGCAGTATTAATAAAATTTGAAAATATTCCAGAAAATTTATATTATATTTAATTTACATCTCAAACAAAATCCAAGCAACCATTTCAATTTTTTTTCAAAGAATAGTAATTTCACTATATTCAAACTTTGATTTTTGTTTTGCATAGAAATATAATAGAGAAATTTACTTTATTTACAGAACAAATAATTAATTATTTTTAGGTCTATTACCATAACAATTCAATGCAATAAACAAATCGCATATTTTTTGTTCGCCTAAATATTAAAGTGTTACTTTATTACTGTAATTTACGGCCGTAAAGTGTCACTTTTTAACCCTATATTTTGTTAAAATGCAATATTTAAAAATATACTCTTTACTGTTTATTTTTAATTTTTTATTTTATTAATAATAATATAAACTTCCTTATAGTAACAATTTGAATTTGATTTTTTATTTTATTGAATATCGATTTCGACTTACGTCATCAATAATATGGAAAACCATAATAACACATATATATTTTGTTTTCATAGTTACGTCCAAAAAAGTAAAAAAAATTTAAATTTGTTAAATTATATGAAAAATTTTTTTTTATCAAAGCAATCTTTCAATTCAAAATTTATAATCCAATCAATATATCTGTTGGCATAGTTATACAATTATTGAAAAAATAACAAATCTTTTGTCAAAGGTTACTTTAATTGTTCAACATATTTTTATTTTAAAATTTATGCAATTTTGATTTAGAATAAACAATTTTTTTTTAAAAATTTTGCCTGCTGCGAATAAAAAATAACATATAACGCACGGACGTAAACTTGATTAATGACGTAAGCTAGCCTCTTCCCTCAAAAACAACGCCTAGGCGTTGTGTTATTTTTCGATTTTCCTTAAAAGTGGTATAATTATTCGAATAGAACGCTGTCTCAAATAGAACGCGATCTCGAATAGAACGCCACTTTTCGAAGTAAGCGATTTTTTAAAAAATTTAAATTCAATTAAAACTTTAGTTGTAAATAAAACATAAGTTGGTAGCTCAAGTAACATGTATATGGTTATGTGATTTTGTATGTGTTGTACATTGCCATTTAATTCTGTATCCAATTTTAAACCGAAAAATTTATTCAATTTCAATAGAGTAACAGACTTTGTGCTAGTGTTATTAACCACTTTAAAATCGAGTGAATTGCTGAAGGAATTGATTGTGGCCAATTGGTCTAATATTCAGTAAGTCATCAAAAATAGAGCCAAACAGAAAAAGCAATTTTTTGACATTTAAAAATATACATAACCAAAATCGAAATTTTAGACTCAATCAAATATGTACAGATTTAATTTTTTATTATTTTAACGTTTGACAACAATACAAACCGTAAATAACAAAATATGCATATGTTGAACTGATAATCCTGTTTTTTCATTCACTTTATTCAATTCTGCAGTAGCTCAATTTACCTTCAGTGCGAACTGAATATTACCATTGGAACATGCAAATTCCTGAAAACAATTCAGTTTAGGTGAATGATTCAGTAATTCACTCGATTGCAACACGACTAACGTATTAATCGATCATTATGCAATGGTAATCCACTTCCACAACAGTAATGTTTACATCTTCTAGTTTGTAAAAAAGCTATACAATCTCCGCACCACATGAAGTCGAATGCAGTCGAATGAAGTCGAATGAAGTCGAATGAAGTCTTGGTCTTGTCGTTCCCGTCGAAAAGATCACTTAGATTGGCTTCAATTTCTAAGATGATATCGTTTATAATACTACTTAGCCAAGTATCGAACAATTCGAAACTGATTTTGAAGTTTTTGAAACAGTCAAAAGAGATTTCGAGTTTTTCTCTGCCCAAAATTAATTGTTTTCATGTAAAAACCAAAATACGTATGATATTATTTATCAAAATTGTAGGGAATGCCTTAAACAAACTAGTTTGTATTCATAATTCAATTGGTAACGCCTAGGCGTTATATTTGAGTAAAACGCTGGGCAGGTATTCTATTTGTTTACAACGCCTAGGACGTTTTTTTAGGGAAGACGGTAGCGCCTCGATTTGCAAACTCTACATACGTCCAAACTCTTTAGTTTTACGTCCTTGCATCATAATTCATAACTATTACGGCTTCGAAAACTAAAAGAAGACAAATCAAATTTGTTTCTGTTTAAACCACAGTTTGTGGAAGTATAAAGATTAAAATTGGTTTCGAAACAAATATTGCCGTATATTCCAATCTTATTGAATCTGGCATTGTGCCTTTCCTATTTCAGTATAGTAACTAAAAAAAGAATCGTTTTCATTTCAAGTTAAAAGAATTATTAAAAGGAAAGTTTAAACAAAAACGGATATCATCACATCATCACATCATATTCGAAATAAGTTTACATTAAGACGCGTACCGTTAAAATGTATTACTGATTACTTAATAACAAAACCAATTGGTAACTCGAAAGAAAAATGCAAATCAGAAAACACACACAACACAATTCTAACATAAACATCAATGGAAGATCAAAATATTAGGTTCAAGTGAAGTAAAATAGTAAAACAGAAAATATTTCCCAGCTTCAGAAAATTGGCTAATAAAGAATGAACAAATATGTACAGCACCAGAATAAACAAACACGTACAGTTCTTGTAGATTTGCAATTTTTTTATTTTTGATCTACAGATATGATAACCCAGCATACTCCACTCCCTGCTATTGACATACGAGCTAACGCGAGATGAAACATACCGTTGGAAATACCATAGTAAGATAAAAGTTCATCTAGCGGATGAACTGTATTCAGTCAACGGTATCACCCTTAATGTTTGTTATGGAATATTCCTTGATTCCTTGTTCGAATAAACGAGCCTTCATATAATTTTATCTGGGATTTAATCACTGAGAAAGACAGTGCGTTCCATGATCAAGGAATATACCACTAATTAACTGTATTAAATTGGGAATCCAATTACTTCGGTCTGAAAGACCTAAGTATTACATTCATGAGCCAAAAGTAAAATTCTTACCTCCACTTTTTTGGCATTTCTCGACGTTTTAGGTCAAAACGATTCCAAAAAAGCAAAAATATGTATGTTTGTCTGCCGGCCGTCACAATCGACTAAATCTAGAAAACCGCTGAACAGGTTTTAAAAACTTTGATTTCTAAAAATAGGTACACTCAATGTTGAGAGCCGAAAGGACGATGCGTTCGATAACTGTACCGGAAGTGTGTCAAAAAACTCGTCAAGTGTGTCAAAACAAGGGAATATACATGTAGTTTTTGCTCAAAAAAAGTTCATTTTAAGTAATAATGAGTATGAGTAGGAATAGGAACAAAGAATGTGGAGAAATCTTGATGGTCGGGATTGGTATGTGAGATCAAATACTAGATTATTGCATTAGAAGCTTGTCAAACAAATGCTGTCAAGTGTGTCAAAAGAAAGATTTTTATTTATTATTTTACCCAATTTTTTGGAAAAAAATAAAATTAATTATTTGTATGACATGAAATTTTATTATTATTATAGAGAATTACGGCATTATAAGTTTGTCAAAAAAATAATGTCAAGTGTGTCAAAAGAATGATTTTCATTTATTTTTTAGAAAAAAATAAAATTAGTTATTTGTATGAAATGAAATGTCATGAACATGAAATTATTATTATTGAGAATTTTATTGCATTTTAAGTTTGTCAAAAAAATATTGTCAAGTGTGTCAAAAAAATGATTTCATTTACTATTTAATCAATTTTTCGGCAAAAAAAAATTTAGCCGTTTTCATGACGTAAATGTAATTTTACATGAAATTAAATTGGAAATTTTTGAATTTGTTATGGTTTTTGAAATATTTTTGGAATTTTGAAAAAAGTTTTAATTTTTGATTTTGTTATAATTTTTGCAATATTTTTAGAATTTTGAAAAAAAATAGAATTTTTGAATTTTATATATATTTTTAGAATTTTGAAATAAGTTTCAATTTTTAATCTTGTGAGAATTTTTGGAATATTTTTAGAATTTTGAAAAATTTTAAATTTTTGATTTTTTTATAATTTTTATAATTTTGGAACAAGCATTAATTTTTGATATTGTTATAATTTTTGCAATATTTTTAGAATTTTTGAAAAAGTTTGAATTTTCGAATTTTTAAGAATTTTTGGAATATTATTAGAATTTAGGAAAAGTTTAAATATTTCATTTTATTCTAATTTTTGGAATATTTTTTGAATTTTGTAAAAAAGTTTCAATTTTTGATTTTGTTATAATTTTTGCAATATTTTTAGAATTTTTGAAAATATTTTTAATCTTTGATTTTGTAATAATTTTTGGAATATTTTTAGAATTTTGAAAAAAGGTTAAATTGTGGATTTTATTTAATTTTTGCAATAATTTTGGAATTTTGAAAGAAATGTGAATTTGTGATAGCACAGACAGAACTTCATTAAATTAGTTCACGTATGACATAAATCATATATATATAATACACAAACCACGAAAAAGCGTAGCCATATTATAGGAAAGAAGAGAATACGGAAGGGAAAGAAGAAAAATCAAAAACGAAATAAATAAACGAAATTTCTTAAATTTCTTTTCTTCAAATTTCAATTTCAGTTTATGCTTTGCTTGCGGAGTGGATAGACGTATTATTTTGGATTTAATTTATTTCAAGCTTAAAAAAATATTTGTTTTAAAATTTCAGCTGTGTTTAAATTCATTTTTCACTTTCTTTTTTTTCAGAAAATTAAAAATAAAATGCATGCATAGGGAAAGATTTAAAAAAAATTATTTTAAGTTTCCTTTCTTCTGAATCTTAACTTTTATTTTAGTCATAATTTTCTTTGTTTTTAAATATTTTCTATTGATTAGAAATTAAAGAAACAATTCATAAAATTGATTTGTTCGTTCTTTACAAAACAAGATAGAGAAATATTTAATGATACTTAGCCGTGTTCGATTTGACTGAAACAACTGAATTATCTGAAAAATTGTATGCAATTGTTGTTGTTTCTTCAGTTTTTTTCAGTCAAATCGAACGCAACTAATATAAATATTTCGTTGGTTTATACATTTTGTCTAATGTAAAATTGTATAGGGAAGGAATGAAAAACAGGCTATTATATTGTTGTTATGAGGATTATATTCTTGAAGACTTTTATGTTTATTGATTTTTGAGTTTGATTAGAAAGGTTTGTTGGAAATTAATTAATAATGAAACTGTTTTTGAATTAATTTATTTACTGGTTGTCCTCGATAAATTTATATTATTTACTAGAAAAAAATTTAAACTAATTTTATATTATATATATACTGTATGGGATAATGTGGGATATACTGTAAAATAATATATTACGTCAACTTTTTTGGACTATGTAATATTCAAAGTTTCTGGATTATAATTATTTATTTCTATGGAGGCAGGGGCCATATTCCTGAACACATATATGTGAATTTGGACCACATTGTGAAGGTCGAATTCAAATTATATAATATTGTGAAAACTGAATTTCGTTTTTAGTAATATCGGTTACCGTAACCGTTTAATGTTATGCAATGCGAACTTTCCAATATTGCAAAAAATGTACATTTGTTCGGGAATAGGACGACCCCAGAATAAGTTAAAGTTTTGTAGTTAACAGTTTTTAGTTCTATTATGGATTTTATTTAAAGTGGCGCAATTTTTGTTAGTAAATGTAATTTTTTTTAATTCGGTAATAGCGAGCCATAATGCTGGTAATACCGAAATAAGATTTAAGGATCATTGCGGGCATGGCATTAACGGTAATACTTTTTTCGGTATTGGAAGCCCTAATCGAGAGTTGTGGAAGATGTTAAATTAGGTGAAATCATATATATAATACACAAGCAACGAAAAAGCGCAGCCATAAAATAGGAAAGAAGAGAATACGGAAGGGAAAGAAAAAACATCAAAAACGAAACAAATAAACGACATTTTAAAATTTCTCCAAATTTTATTTTCATTTCAGTTTCAAATTATTCTTTGATTGAACTAGACTTTGCAAACAGGCGTTTGCTTAATTAGTTTAATTTTATTAATTTATAAAACAATACTTTTGGCAAATGCACAGGGATCCCCTAGTATAAGTATGTAGATGGAGAAAAATAATCACACAACATACACACATGATTACATGCCTACACTACATATGTAAGAAAGTCCAATAGATAGTCGAACTGAAATCAAATTTGCAAATATTCGCCCAGTCATCTTTATGTGGTTCATTTCATTGATTCAAAAATTTAATATGTTGTAAATTACGGTATCGGGTTTTAATGGTTTGAATTTGTTTAAAACCGTTATCTTTTAATGCTGCCAAACGGTTTTAGATAAAAAATTACCTAAATACATAATAAAATTAAGACAGTAGAATAAATTATTTATTAATTTTGTTTTTTATCTTATAACTAATAATGTTCTAAAGAAACCAAACAATTAAATGTTTGATCTGAAAAAAACTTTCATTAACTATAAACTTTTTCTCGAATGATTAGGTTCGCAAATTTAGTGTAAAACTTTTTCTTCAGGATATAAGCTTTCTTTCTATTATCTGCCAGTTATAATAATGACAAAACTGACCGGATGCTCTATTTAGTCGCTATCTTTTTAGAGACTTTGAATTTTGTTGTCATTTGTTTAATCTGATTGTCTAAAACCAAGTTTTTAGTAATTTTAGATTTTTCAAAAAAACTGTACAAGTTAAAGCTAAACTTAATAACTCGTTTTGTTTGTAGTATCAACTTTTACACTTGTTAGCTCAAATTTTTTTGCAATTCTCTGTCAAAAAACACAATTTTAGATGTTAGATTAAATAGTTTAAGATTTGCACCCACATTAAGTCCAAAATAGCTTACGTCCGTGCATCATATACTATTTTTTATTCGCCGCAAGCAAAATATTTTAAGAAAAGTTGTTTATTGTAAATTAAAATTATAAATTTTCATAAATTTTAAAATAAAAATATGTGGAACAAGTAACCTTTGACAAAATATTTATTATTTTTTTCAAATTATTGTGTAGCTATGACAACAAATGATAACAACTATTTTAATTGGATAATGAAATTTTGAATTTTAAGGGTTGCTTTGATAAAAATTTTTTTTTTCATAGAATTTAAACAAATACAAATGCTTTTTACTTTTTTGGACGTAGCTATGACTACAAAATAAATAGTTGAAAAGTGATACTTTAAAGCCGCAAATCACAGAGTCACAATCACAAGTAACACTTTAATATGTAGGCGAATAAAAAACAAATTGTTTTTCGAACCCTAAACTTCAGTTTGTCTACAGAGTTTTATAGGTATTGATATTTAGGCATTTTAAATATTTTACGAGGATAAGAATAACGGTAACCAATAGAAGGTATCTAAAGAAGATCTAAAATCTTTTATAACGCAGTAAATAAGATTTTAACCATGACATCATCTCGACTACATTTAAAATAACAAAAGTTCTAGTTTTCGACGTTACTTTTGTATTTTTAGATAATAACTTGTTTCCATGGTATTTTATATTTGTAATTTAAATTTTATATGTTTACAAACATTAAACTGATACAAGCTAAATTCTATGAATTTATAAAATCTTTTCGAAAATATCCGCAAATATTCTTCATACAAAAATACAAGTTATGAATATTCCGAGTAATTTATAAATAACAAAAACATTGAATTTTAATCTTTACTTTAGCTCACCTTGAAGAAGTTATTTTCATAACTTATATATTACATATTCTTAAATATTGTTAAAATTCATCTACAAAATATTTATTTCCGTATATGTCTGTACTGCATGTCAATATGTTTGTTCTAATCAACTTTCGAAGAACTAATTTTTATAAAACAACAAACTTTATTTACAAAATAAACTAAACTAGTATATCTATCCGATTCTGTTTATATCATCAATAACTTAATAAATCACAATTTGATGATAATTATTTTATAATTATTATTAACCTTGAGAATATCTCTAATCTTGAGGTTTTTATTTAACACAATATTAAATGCTTGCACAAATTGGTTGTTATTAATAAATTTTAATTGTTCATTGCAAATACTTACCACCAGGTAATTCTGAAACATCTCCCTTTACAAAATTTATAATCACCGTTGCAACTAATAACACACCAATTTGATACATTTTCACTTCCTTAGCAATTTTACTTTTTATTTTAAAAATTTGATGTGCAAATTAAACGGACTAAAGTCAATAACTAATGATGCCGGAATAGGTCGTTGAATTTATATAAGACATCTCCCCACTAGTAATTTTTACTCGAAATCGTCATGAATAACCGAAGAATGAGAATATATATCAGTGTAAGTATTTGCTATATACGAACTACAAAATTCTTCATATGATCTTACTTTAATCTATAAAATAAAATATGTCAAGCTTTTATATTTTCAAGGGAGAGGTTTCAAATGGATAGTTATGAATTAAAAAACACAAAAAATAGGATTTTGTATTAAAATTTTGTCATTTATAAAGACTTCATATATAGACTTCGGGGATACAATTTAGTAATTTTTCAACATTTTTTCGATTTTTTCCGGAGAAAACGAAACTACGCCAATGGAAAATTTGTAACAAACTTCTGTTATAATAGTTGCATCTTTATATTTTACGAATAACATATATTTACCAAATTTAAATTAAAGTTCAGGTTTTCTAAAACCGGATAGAGAATTCAAATAAATATTTAAATTATATCTGATTTACGAATAGTTCGACCTTTAGAGTAATATCTTTAAACAATAAAGCTTTACTATCCATCATATAAATATGCTACTTATGACAATGACGCTTTGGTCGGAAGACAATTTGGTACTTGAAAGTTAATTATTGTCAGGAAATAAAAAAAAAATTACCTAAAATTGACCTATGATGGTGTTAGCCGGATAGTTCTCAGATTTTCTGAGTGTTTTCGTTAATTCATTCGGTATAGAATATTTGGAATATATTATTCTAATTTTGAACAATTTCTAATTGTTTCTGGCAAAATTAGAACAATCAGAATTTTCCGAATGAATAACGAAAACACTATTTATCAACGCCCAAGTTCAAAACTAACAACAAAAAACAATAACTTACAAATAACATCGCATGCTGTTGTTGAATGTTTCAATTCAACAGAAAATATAACAATAATCTTGAATTACGATAAATTAATTGAAAATTCCCTTCTTAAAAATAATTATTTTTACGTATGTACGATAAAGTTTATCGCGTTATAAATGTATATAATTGTTTCGAATACAATCAGGATCTGCAAGATCTTTTTAATTCTATATAAAAATTAAAAGCAAAGCTTAAAAGCATAACAGTTAATACGCATTTGGCATATATATGTAGTATTAATTTATTTATGTATATATTTCATTTGTTGTAATGTCCTCTTAATTTGCAACTCAATTCGTAAAATCTTTATCGTACAATTACCGTTGTTGTTAATTTACGAAATCCCATTTAGTTTTCTGAATTTTATTAAGAAAACTTTTTTATATACGTTTCCCTAAAGGAGCCTGTAAACGAGCAACTTTTTACGGCAATGTGTGGCCGGGCAATATTGCCGGGCAATATTGCCCAAATTCAAAAACATTCCCGGCAATTTTTTCGTATTGCCCGGCAATATATTTGTATAGCTCGGCAATATTGCCGGTATTGCAACTAATGGCTGTTGATTTTTTTTCATCGATCGAAAATATTAAACATTGCCCGGCAACTATTTCGATTTTTGTTGTTGTTTTTTTTATTGAATTTGAGAATGTAGTACGTTTTGAAGATTTGTTAATGTGAAAACAAAATTATTTCATATAAAAATTTGTTTGAATTAAATTAAATGGTTGGTAAAAAAGGGATACTGAATTCGGAAATTGTTTTGGTTGTTGTAAAATAAGAAAAAAGGTAATATCTTTCTATTCAGATGTTATGGTTAATTAATGATTGATGAAAGGTGGGTTAATAATATTTTTTGTTGTTTTTAATGATTGTGATTCTGTTTTGAGAATGAGTGCACTTATTTTTGTTTATAAATCGTTTAGTATTTTGAATGGAGAATAAATATGATGGTTTTTTAGTAAAAATTTGTAAGACTACTGCAATGGAAAGCATTTCGGCTTGATGAATTAATTATTAAAGTAATTAAATTATTATTCTTTTAATGTATAAAACACCCAAGGTTTTATAAATATTTTTTGAAGTAAAACTTCTTTAGTGTTTTAAGAATTGTGCAACGGAAGTATAAAAAACGAATATAATATTTGGCAAATATACGATACAATTCGATTATGACACACATATTTTAAATATTCACTGGTTTTTGGTGCATTATAGAAATAGTTTATTGTATTTTTCGATGCTTAAAAATTTAACAGAAATTCAATTCAAAAAACATAATTTTGAATTAAATTTAATGATTTTCAATCCGAATTTTTGGAGTATTTTCATTTAATTTAATATCAGTTTTCAAAATATTATATGTCTGTTCCAGTTTTGTTTACAATGGATGCTTAGACTCGTAAATTAATAAAAATGGCAGCATATTTGGCTTTTTTAAAGGCAGAAAAATAAGTTGTCGCAAATCTTGGTAAATAGCAGGCATATATAATGAAATATAAGATGACAAAAAGCTCCGTTTTGAAATTTGAGCAAAATCGAATAACTGGTTGGAGCATGTTTGGTGGATCTTTTTGGTTTGTATGGTAAAGTCATTCATTTGTTCATTTGTTATTATATTTTTTATTCACTTATGCAGTCTTGTCCTAAATGTTATATGAGTTGGATGTGTCGATTGTAGATGGTGGTCATGGTGGTCATGGTGGTCATGGTAGTCATTGTGGTAATTGTGGTCATGGTGGTCATGGTGGTCATAGTGGTAATGGTGATCACGGTGTTCACGGTGGTCATGGTAGTTATGGTGGTCACGGTGGTCACGGTGATCGTAGTGGTCATGGTGTTCATTGTGGTCATGGTGGTCATAGTAGTCATGGTGGTCATAGTGGTCATGGTGGTCATGGTGGTCATAGTGGTGATGATGGTTATGGTGGTCATGGTGGTCACGGTGGTCATGGTGTTCACGGTGGTCATGGTGGTCAAGGTGGTCATAGTGGTTATGGTGGTCATGGTGGTAATGGTGGTCATGATGGTCATGGTGTTCACGGTGGTCATGGTGGTCAGGGTGGTCATGGTGGTTAGGTGGTCATGGTGGTCATGGTGGTCATGGCGGTCATCGTGGTCATGGTGGTCATGGTGGTCATGGTAGTCATAGTGGTAATGGTGGTTATGGTGGTCACGGTGGTCATGGTGTTCACGGGGTTCATGATGGTCATAGTGTTCACGGTGGTCATGATGGTCATGTTGGTCATGGCGGTCATAGCGGTCATGGTGATCAAAGTGGTCATGGTAGTCATGGTGGTAATGGTGGTCACGGTGGTCATGGTGGTCATGGTGTTCACCGTGGTCATGATGGTCATGGTGGTGTCACGGGGATCATGGTGTTGAGAGTTTGCATCCAGGGCTTTCTCGTGCGGGAAAAAATATTTGTGTTGATTAAATTTGTTTTGTTAAATAGAAAATGAGTGCGTGTAATCTTTGCACGCGGTTGAAATAAATTTCTTTGGCTACTGTGGCAGGTATTAATAAAAAGATGAAATATAAAATAAATATGTCATATTGCAATTTAGAGTTGCATTTCTTGATAATATAATTTACTGTGTAATAAAATGTAACATTTACATAATGTATTACAAAGTCAATTCAATTTATTAGCATAATTGAAATATGAAATTAGAGGTTTATGACAAATTTGCTAAATTTATTGAAAAATGCATCAATTGTTGTACCAATTGTTAAATTAAGTGGACATGTATTCATCGTGAAATTTAATTTGTAATACGTTGTAAGACTTTATAAAACATGTAAATATGGCTTTTATTACACATTGTTATAAACTATATTATCATATATAATATCACGAGTCGTCAAATAATAGTCGATTATTTTTCATAATCATTATTACGAATGTCATTTGAGGTCCCGAGTGCGCGTAGCGCACGAGGAAAATATTTAACCTCAAATGGCATGAGTGGTAATGTTGAAAAATAATCGACTAATAATTTGGTGACGAGTTGTATTTAGCAGACAGTTTAACGAACAGAAATAGTAACATTATTTCATACAACATAATCATACATAGTAAAATATTATTTCATCTTAGTAGGCGCATAAATGTTATAAATTTGTAATTTATTTTTGACAAATAAACATAAACATGCAATCATTTATGAATGAAAACGGACATTTTTACTATTTGCAAATTGCATTTTCACATAATTTTGTATGTGAATTTTTGTTTTAAATTAATATATTAAGTAGGCGGAAAATATTCGAAAATATTCGCTGTTCCTTCCTACCAGAAAAAAATAATCGAAACAAATCGTTTTGATTTGCTAAAAATAGTAAATGAAGCGTTTTTATTGGACCTTATTGAAACTTTATTTAGTGAGTTGAGTTGTCAAGAATATTACAAAAGAAACTCTAAATTTCAATATAAGATATCTATTTTATTTTATATTTAATATTTTTAGTAATACCTGCTGCAGTTGCCAAAGAAGTTTTACTTCAACAGCGTGTAAAGATTACGCACTTCATTTTTAGGTAGATTTCATATAAAAATCTACCTATTGGTATGTGCTTCATCTCGGAATTTCGGAAAAATTTTGGTGCCAATATATGATAAGCGGAGACGGAAAATCAAAATGAAAAAAAAATTTATATAATATATATATATATATATATATATATATATATATATATATATATATATATATATATATATATATATATATATATATATATATATACATATATATATATATATATATATATATATATATATATATATATATATATATATATATATATATATATATATATATATATATATATATATATATATATATATATATATATATATATATATATATGTATATATATATATATATATATATATATATATATATATATATATATATATATATATATATATATATATATATATATATATATATAACGATATGAGATATAACGGAATTTGGCGGCACTCTCACGGTCGTATTTTTCGACCTACACCAAAATAATTTTTGTGTGTGTTCCGGCAAATAATGTCTTGGACAAGCTCGTGAACTGGCCATATCCGGGTACCAGTTAAGCGGCTAGAGCCTAAAATGTCGAATAATCTAGGGCGCTATAACTTCCGTTTGAATCATAATATTTTAATAAAATTTATAAATATTGAATATTTGAACATATTTCTATCATTTTTATCCAAATGACAACTTTGACGTTACAGGTTCCTGCAAAATCAGCTGTTTTAAAAATTTGCCAATCTTTTTTGTCCTTGATCTAGCTGAAATGGCCAAGCTCACACTTTTTTATTTAACTAAACTTTAAAAATATTGTTTTGTATTTTATATTTATTTAAAAATAAAATTAATTTTTTCTTACTTTAAAATCACAAACAATAAATTTGCGTAGTCTAAAAGAGATTCACACAAAAAAATACTCAATATTCACAAAAACAACATTTAAATTTTTATTCAATGACACCCGATGACTAATTAAATTGAAACAGTAATAACGATCAACCATAACTGACCGAATAATGAGTTTTTAAAAAGGTCCCAGCTAAAATCTTTTACTTCATATGTATCTTCGATTTTCTTACTACATACATGTATTTATTATATTACTATTGTTTTTATTTTTTTATAAAGGATGCAAAAACTAGAAAAAAATTAAAAGAGGATTAACCGAATAAAAAATATTTTTAGCAAAATAATAATTTTGGCGCCTAAATTAAATCCTTTTACATTTTTATTGTTTCAAAGTGTTACTATTGATAATTGCTATTCTTTTTAGGTAGATTTTATATAAAGATCTACCTATTTTATTATCTGTTGTTTCTATTTAAAAAGATGTTTGGAAAAATGGTCAGTAACCTTCATTGGGTATTGTATTGTATTTGAGCTAGATTTCAAAATTTACTATTTGTAACTAACATGCGTCATCACGGGAATTCCCAAAAATTTTCTTGTCAGTTTATGAGCTACTATCTTTTTATGATAAACGATGACGAAAAATCAAATCAAACATATTATATATGTACGTATATTATTATATAGTGTGTATATTATTTTAGATTGTTGATTGGATTTGATAATTTAATTTAAAAATAAAATGTTACTTGGAGATTGTCAATTTATTGTTTGATTAAATAAACAAAATTGTTTCAATATCCGTATCAGCTGGATTAAGTAGTGGAATGTGAATCAACAAATATTTTTATTTGATTCAATATATTAAGGTTTATAAACGTTGCTTAAATAAAATTCAATAATCTCGTAATATAATTTGAAAATAATTTAATAATAATATGCACAAATTGATTGATGATTATCGCTCGAGAGCTTATATTATAGAAAACGATATTTTGCAAAATGATGTATTTTTGTCGGTAAGAATTGAACGTAATTGAATTAACTTTATTATTTCAATTAATTTGTACAAACTGTTGAGATCACTCACCGTCATAGTAAAAAAATGCAAAGGGACCTCTTTGTTCGTACATCGTACAATGGAATGCTTTGCTCGAATCAATAGTTTCGGGGGCGTTCAATCCACACAAAAATAAAATTGCGTCCACTAAATCTTCAGAACTCATGTTGTTGTGGGACCTAGGTCTTAAAAGGTATCTATGTATGTGTTATTCTGACACACATTGTTATTCCTATAACAAAACACTTTATATAAAAAACAAAATCGGATAGTTCATAGAGTCCCTGTAGTTTTAGTCGGTAAGAAGGATGAAATTATTAATTTCTGCATTGATTACAGAAAACTGAATGCAGTAATAAAAAATAGCTACCCATTACCTCAAACTGATGATACCCTGGATAAATTTGCAGGTGCCAAATTGTTCTCAACAATAGATCTGCAAAGTGCTTCATGGCACGTAGAAATCCAGGAAGAGGACCGATAATTGACAGCGTTTAGTATGGGTAGTGGGTTGTGTAATAGGAATGTGTGAGGGGAGGGCTGCGTAATTTCCCAGGGTTGTGTAATGCCTCAGCAGCATTTGAAAGTTTAATGGAACGTGTCTTGCGTTATTGAACGATATTATTGCAACGGTCATAGACTTGAAAGATCATTTGAAAAAAAAAATAGAGAAACCTTCGAAAGAATTCAAGCAGCAGGACTCGTAATAAGTTCAAAGAAATATACACTGTTTAGAGAGAAAGTACAATACTTGGGGCGCAAAGTGACAACAAATGGTGAACACCCAAATGCCCACCCAGAGCTTTGTAGTTGTCTAGGATTTTGCACTTACTACCAATGTTTTGTACCAACATTAGTTAACAGGAATAAAAAGGCTCTACGTAAGCTAACAAGGACGGATAAAGCATTTAAATAAACAAAAAAGCAAGAAGATGCGTTAGTGGAAATTTAAAAAAGATTGTGCTCTGCACCAGATCTGGCTTACCAGATTTTAAATTCATATTTGAAACTAAAGCTAGCACTGATGTTACAGGAGGAGTGTTATTTCAAGAAATGGATGGGGAAAAGAGTAATGGCCCATATTAATAGAAGAAACTGTCCAAGCCAGAAAGGAATTATTGTTTAACCTGTAAAAAATTGTTGGCTATAATGGAATGTGTGAAACATATTTCCACAAATACTTGTACAGTTAAAAATTTCCATTTGAGAACTGATCATGGAGCATTAAGGTGATTGGTACGATGGATTAAACGCTTGCAGGCTTATGATTTTGAAGTCCTCATGGAAATGTTGACGCATAGTCGAAACTTCGATGGCAGGTAAAATACAAGCACTGTAACCGAACCGGAAGTAAGGAAAACATTATTGATGCCAGGCTTCCTCTAGCGGAAAGGGTCGATTTGGATCGATTATGATCAATGTTGATCTACGGGTCTGACTACCCCGCGTACTTCTGTCCCTGCCATTGACATTTGAGTTAGCGTGAGATATCACATACCACTGGCAATGGCAGGAGATATCATTAGCCAAGATGACATCTTACGGTACTGGCGGACGAACTTTAATTAGTCAACGGCACCACTCCCAGTCTTAGCTAGGCAGCGTTCCGTAGTAGTATGGCTCATTAGCTTTTCCGAGGAATCAGACCAAAATAAAGTTATGTGGGCTTTGTGCCTCGATTGGGGTGGTGAAAGGTGCATCTGGGGTGCGCTGTATCAGCTGGATTATTGGCAATTAGTTTCGTTATTTTTTCTGCAAATTTCTAACAATTTGCTTTTCACTTATAGTTTTGTTATTATTTCTTCATCTTATCATGAAATATTGGCATATGTCGTATTTTATTGCATGATAAGGTTTTTTGCTTAGTTATCCATTCTTTAATAAAACATAAAAAAATAAACCTTTTGATACAACAGAAACGATATACGTCTGCAAGTAGTAAAGTAAATATGCGCAATCCACCCGCCCATAAAGCGGCATATCCACGGTATTTGCAGGGACAACACATATATGAATGAAAAAAAAATTTAGAATACATGTTCAAAACATCTGCGGATTAAACGCTAACCATGACCACGTGCAACATCATTAGCAACATCATTATGAGCACGACATACTCAACTTTCTTTTCCTTACAGAAACACAAGTTTCTGTAAACTTTGAAAACGAGATTAGAGCAAAGTCCTCTAATTGTGAGGTTATCATTACCGTGACTTCAACTTTCACAACAAATCATGGTTGGAATTCTTCAATCGACCGACGATATTGACAATAGTGGAAAACAGGCAAACATTTTGCTGCGTCTATCCTAAATTGTTAAAAACCCAAATTTCACTCCCCGTAATGGCGGTGATAATAGTTTTCTTTTAGATCTCTATCTTACCACAATGCAAGATATTACGAGTGTCAATGTCGCGAAAGGTAGCATTGGAAATTCTGATCATTATTTAAAAGTTATCAAAACTGATTTACCCCTTTTTCCATAGTAAAACCCAAACAAAAATACATACTTGCATTCAAAAGCTGCCAAAACGGCACTTAGAAACAAACGTAGATCATTTAATATTTGGATTTATAACAAAACTCCCACTAATCGATCCCAATATCTAAAGGCCAACAAAATATCTAACCAGATAATCTCAAACGAAAAGTCTGAAATTGACAGAGCGAAAGCTTCAAAACTTCCGTCTATGTCTATTTCTGACAATAGTTTCTACAGTGCCATTAATTCCTTAGAATTTGGTACAAAATCTTCCTATTATTGATGGTGATTCAATCGTCAATGATCCCGCAAAAAAATTTAACTTGTTCGCTGAACGCTTTGCTCTGAACTCCACTGTTTTGGAAACTTCTAAAGAAATACTCCAAATACAGTCTTCAGGAGTTAATATAAACGAACTCCACTTCAAACCCAAAATAGTCGCTAAACTTCTAAGGGGGTTAAACACCAACAAAGCCTTAGGAATGGTAAAACATTCCACGCATTATTTTAAAAACCTTTTCTAAAGACCTTGCACTAACTTTGACTAAAATATTCTACCAATCCTACAAATCTGGTATATTTCCCTCGTGCTGAAAGTTGGCAAATGTCCAGCCCGTCCCCAAAAAGGGACCAAAATCCGATATCTCAAATTATAGGCCTATAGCATTTCAAAATTTTTGGAAGTAAATCATTTAATAGCCGACAGCCAATACGGTTTTCGAAACAAAAGATCAACTACCGATCTGTTATGATAAAGGCTTGATAAAGGTTGTGAAACCTACGTTATCGCTTTAGAAATCTCCAAGGCATTCGATCGAGTCTGGCATGCCAACTTAATCAACAAAAGCTCGTTGCGTATGGGTTTCTTCCCACTTTTGTGAAGCTGATTCAAAATTTTCCAACCAATACAATTCAGTCTCCTTAGACGGCTTATCATCTGAGTCTAAACTAATTAAGGCTGGTTAATGAGCCTCAAGGCTCAGTATCGTCCCCAACACTATTTTTGATTTATATCAACGAATTGTTGAAAATCACCAGCAACCCAATAAATAGTTTTGCAAATGATAGTACTCTGCACAACTCATTCGAGTCCTTCCCTTAAAAATTAAAATGCACGAACGAATTAATCCCGCCCGGAGAGACGCTGCCATAAACGTCAATAACGACCTAAAAAAGTCGCCGATCGGGGTGATCAAAACCTGATCAATTTCAACTCTGCCAAAACACAGCTATTGATTATTTCCAGATCAAAGACCGAGTTCCCCAAAGATATTTTATTCAGCATGTGTGATGAACCTATAGGTGAATATAAAAACATTGGGTGTCACAGTTTCAAATGACTTACTCTGGAACGATCATGTAATGGCAATGGCAAAAATCGCGTAAGAAAACTTGGCCTCCTAAATAGATGCAAAAAAATTTTCACTCCATACCAATTGCTCCATGTTTATCCTACAAGCCAATTTAAAAAAAAAACTTCTTGTCTTTCCACTTATATAGAAACTTTCAGCATGCTCGTTTATCAACTCATTATCCCTCAAACGAAATTATTTATAAAAAAATATTTATAAAACCTTGGGTGTTTTATACATTAAAAGAATAATAATTTAATTACTTTAATAATTAATTCATCAAGCCGAAATGCTTTCCATTGCAGTAGTCTTACAAATTTTTACTAAAAAACCATCATATTTATTGTCCATTCAAAATACTAAACGATTTATAAACAAAAATAAGTGCACTCATTCTCAAAACAGAATCACAATCATTATAAAAACAACAAAAAATATTATTAACCCACCTTTCATCAATCATTAATTAACCATAACATCTGAATAGAAAGAAATTACCTTTTTTCTTATTTTACAACAACCAAAACAATTTCCGAATTCAGTATCCCTTTTTTACCAACCATTTAATTTAATTCAAACAAATTTTTATATGAAATAATTTTGTTTTCACATTAACAAATCTTCAAAACGTACTACATTCTCAAATTCAATACAAAAAACAACAACAAAAATCGAAATAGTTGTCGGGCAATGTTTAATATTTTCGATCGATGAAAAAAATCAACAGCCATTAGTTGCAATACCGGCAATATTGCCGAGCTATACAAATATATTGCCGGGCAATACGAAAAAATTGCCGGGAATGTTTTTGAATTTGGGAAATATTGCCCGGCAATATTGCCCGGCCACACATTGCCGTAAAAAGTTGCTCGTTTACAGGCTCCTTTAATCAAATACTGACAATACAAAGTGAATATGCGATTGAAGAAACTTCAATAAAATTATTAATTGTAAAAAAATTAACTGGGAAGGCGTTACAGTGGTTTTATTCAAAAACAGAACATTTAATTATGCCTTCCAAAGAAATTATTCAAGAAATGCGGAAAATATACGATGTTAGGACAAATAGAGTAGAATTAAGAAGAAATTTCGAAGCAAGGTGTTGGAAATATACGGAAAATTTTATTGAATATGTACAAGACAAAATTATTCTTGCTAACGGATTAGATATTATTCCTGAAGAACTAATCCAATATATTATTGAAGGTATTTCTTTGCCGCATCTTAGAAATCAAGCATCAATGTTATGTCCAGGAACAGTGGATGACCTTATCAGATCATTTAAAGACATCAAGTTACCAAGACCTGTGAGTACAGGTGTATCGAAGCCTACAGTTGAAAGTAAAACAGTCGCTTTTGTTTCACATACCGATAAAGATGGAATACCAGCAAATTTTAAGAAGGCAAACTATTCTAAACGTACATCAAATTTTAATTATTCAAATCCAAAAATAGCCAATGCTGATCCAACAAAAGTCAGATGTTATAACTGTTACAATTTTGGGCATGGAATTAGTCAATGCAAACAACCTAAACGTGAGAGAGGAACGTGTTTCAGATGTGGTAGCTCTGAACATTTTGTTGCTTCATGTCCAGAAACTCCATCAAGTAATATTTGACAAACGGAAGTTATTCACCTTAGTCACAACAATCATTATTCAGACAATTATTCCAA
>OY856187.1:7691017-7781576 GCA_963693315.1 Diogma glabrata | reverse complement strand
GATCAAATTCTTCCTTTGCGAAAGCCAATTTGTCTGGAGCAAGTCGACGATACTTACAAGAAATGGGAGAACCATGTGTTTCGATAACGTAAGTTACGTTATGTTTCACAAGTTTAGCAAGATCGTTTTTGGACGTCTAGTGATTCTGTTGGCCCTTTAACGGAGCCACGTATAATTGTTGGACCTTTGTTACTAGATATGTTATTCAAAGAAGTACTAAATATATTATTCAGAAAAAATTCTATACAAATAAGCGCTAATAAAAAAAACAATGTATATCTACATAAATTAAATGCCACCGGGAACGAAATTGTTCCCAAACGAACCAAAATTTGGGAATCTCTTAATTTCTTTCAATTAGCCTATCATCAAAAAACTAAGTTGAACCACAAAAAAAAATTATAAATGCAATACTAATATAAAATTAGACAAATACCTTAAATTACAACTGTTGATTGGTGGACCTCATTTGCTTCCAGTATGATTTCTTAATTGCAAAGTTCAAATTCCAAAACTTAGCAGCATCTGATTTTGTTATACCAAATCGATCACCGCCAAAAAATCCAGTGGGAAATATAGCTTTTAATTCACTTCCTTCAATAGATATATAGCATGTTTGCATTTCCTCATTAAAATATTTATGAATATATAAAAATGTTCATTTGCGTGTACTATATGCATTTGATTTCCATATTTACAATAAATCAAACGCACCCATGTTATGTATCACTTTATTATTTTATTGTTAATTCTAGACACATATAATTTAAAGTACACCATTCAAACTTCCATGAGACATAGCATTACAAAAATTTGTTTTTGATAAACTTTAAGCAACAATATAAGATAATATTTATTTCTTCTCTTTTTGTACAAGAAGATTGTGTGGTTATTGACACCAACTGAATTGTTTTTCTTTTCATTTAATCACAAAATCGGAATTAAGAAAATGTGTTTTCACTTTTAGAGTTAACAACCGAATCAATCTACCAAAGAAAAATCTTCAAAACATCGACTTCGTTTTGAAACAAAAAATGTGACTTTTCTTGTTTTTACATCTTCTAATCAAAAAAAAAACAAATCGTGCAATACCAAAATTCAGCAAAGATTAGCAACGACATCTGTTCGTTAGAATTGGAAATAAAATTGAGTACGTTCGTTTGCTTTTTATAGTATAATCGAAGTTTAACTAGCAGTTAAGTATTAGAAAATTTTAAAATTATTATTAATGTAAAAAATGAACGGAAACTAATGAAATACATTTTTATTGAATTAGAAAACGAAGATGAATTTGGTTTTATTATTGTTTTGCGAATATTGCGAACGTTACACCATGAATTCAAGGTAAAAACCCAAGATTTTTACTCTTGAAATCACAAAAACTTCGCCATCTCCTCCATGACAGAAAACCACCGAACTACTTCCACCTATTAAACTGTATCTGGGATCGAGATACCCACAGTCACTGGCGTCAAGGCAGATGACCGGTTCCAACACTCATGAAGTCCTTAAGAACTTCACTGAGTATTGAGACCGACCATCCATCCGAACGTCAGCACCATGGACACCCCGATACAACCAGTAAGTATGACCTGAAGATGTGAACCCCAGAGACGACAATCAGCCAGAGGAACAACCCTACCTAACGAAAAGACATCATTCCCTGATGTCTTTCGCGTGATGGACTCCAAGATTCTTACCGCTCATATATGTGCACTCGTAGAGTACATTTCCAATTTTAGTCTTAATCATTGCAGGTAAGAACTTTGGAGCCAATTTTGCCGAGAATTTTTTTGTAGCGTCACTCAAATGATGTTGCCGTACAAACACACGTTGTTTTGGTTGAAAAGTCCGTAGTTTAGATCGCAGGTTGTACTGATGTTGCGACTTTTTGAAGGCTGCTTTTAAGTTTTCCTGAACCCGGTTCCTAAGCAGAGTCAAATGATCAGAGCGTTTTAATTCCTCACCAGCATCTTCACCAAGCTGGTGTAGTGATCTCAACAATTGGTAAGTATTTCCATCCGATATTGGATGTTGACCAAATAATAAATAGTACGGTGAGTACTTGGTAGCAGAATGTACTGCAGCCCGCAGTGCATATGCGATTTCACCAATTTGTGAGTCCCACTTGGTATGTTGACCTTTTATGAACGCTCGAATTGCTGCTAGAACCGACCTATTGACCCGCTCTGACGCGTTGCTTTGAGGACTATAAACACCGGTCCTAATGTGTTTAATGCCGAAATCTGACAAAAGACTTTGAAAGTTCCTACTAGTGAACTGTTTGCCATTGTCACTGTGCAGAAACTCTGGTATCCCATATGTAAGAAACACTTCATTCCTTAGAAAAGCATTCACCTTCGGTGAAGTTGCGTTTCTAAGTGGTTTCAGTAGTACAAACTTCGTAGCATGATCCAGAACTATCAATAACACCGTATTCCCAAGTGTAGAACGAGGATACGGTCCCAAAAAATCTATATAGACTCTCTGCCATGGACGTGCTGTTTCGAATTGATATTGCATCGGAGGACGCAATATCTGATTCGTGGCTTTTGTTTGTTTACATGTGTCGCAGGACACAACATAGTTGTGTACCTGTGACGCCATGCCCGGCCAATAATAAAGACGTCGAAGTAATTCTAAAGTCTTTTTAACACCTCCATGAGCAGCAGTACTATCATCATGATGTTTCTGAATCATGTTGGAAGTCATCGGTTTTGGTACCCAGAGCTTCCACACAGGAACATCGTTGGGTATTGCATCAGGTCTTGGCTCAATACGTATGTATAGCTTATCATCCACGACTTTAACTGATGGAAAGTCCTTTGGAGATGATTGAACTTTAGCTATCATATCCGTATATTCTTTGTGCCGATAACCTTCATTGTCGATTTTAATGTCGTTAATGTGATGTGTTAATGCTTCCGTCAATTCCTCGTGTGTATCGTCATAAAGACGAGATAGAGCATCAGGGACTATATTTTGGGTACCTTTTTGGTGGACAATGGTAAAATCCATATGTTGGAGTTTTAGGCTCCACCTAGCCAGACGACCACTCAAGTCTTTCTGTGACATAAGCCACTTCAGACTTGAGTGATCAGTCACAATTGTGAATCGGTGACCTTCAACATAGCCCCTGAATTTCTTCACACTCAGAATTGCCGCAAGACATTCAAGCTCAGAAACTGAGTAATTTCTCTGAGCTTTGTTAAGTTTCTTCGACATGAAGGCTATCGGACACTCTTGTCCGTCAGTATCAACCTGATACAACACACTACCTATCCCTGTCAGACTCGCATCGCATCTAATAAAGAACTCTTTATTATAGTCAGGCTTTACTAATACTGGTGCTGTAGTCAGCAATCGTTTTAAATTTTCAAAAGCAGCTTGCACTTCTAATGTCCATTTCAATTTTCCCGAACTCTTTTTTAATAAATCTGTAATCGGTGATACCACGCTTGCATAGTTTGGTATGAAACGTTGGTACCAACCAGCCATTCCCAATAGTCTACGTATTTGTTTTACTGTAGATGGAGCTGGATACTCTGCTACAGCTCTTACCTTGTCAGGGTCTGTTCGAAGACCATCTTCACCGACCAAAAATCCCAAGTATTTCACCTCTCTCAGAACAAATTTGCTTTTCTTGAGGTTTATGGTTAACCCAGCCGCTCTTAACAATGAAGAGACTTTGGACAGCAATTCCATATGTTCCTGGAACGTGGAAGAGACTACTAAATAAACAAAGACATTTCCGTGATATTGATGTGGTATCACTTTGTGCATTAGCCGACACATTGTCTGGGGAGCATTGCACAATCCAAAGGGCATAACCCGGAATTGATACAATGGACGACCAGGCACTGTGAAGGCTGTCTTGTCTCTAGATGCTTCTGCCAGAGGAATCTGCCAGAAAGCATCTTTGAGATTAATACTTGAAATGTACTTTGTGCTATTTAGACGACCTAGTAAGCCATCAATCAAGGGAAGTGGGTAAGCGACCTTTTTAGTTAGTGAATTGACACGACGGCTATCAATACATAATCTGTTTTTACCAGATTCTTTTTGTACCAAAACCACTGGCGAGCACCAAGAACTGTTACTCTCTTCGATCACGCCCATTTGAAGCATTCAGTCGAGTTCGGCATAAACCTTTAGTTGAACAGCCGGCGATGTGGGATAGTGCCTCTGTTTAACAGGTGCATTATCACCAACATCGATGACATGTTCAACCAAAGAAGTCTTTCCGAGTCCAGACACTTCAAATGACGGGAAAGAATCCTTGATCATATCCAGTTCATGTTGCTGATCAGTGGTGAGGTTATGTGTATTAAAATTTATTGGCTCTGTACGAGTCAGTTCACTAACAAATGAAGGAACAATACCAAATTTCTCCCAGAAATCTATGTCCAGGTAGAGCTCTTCTCGTAAACCAGGGACAATATGGAACCGCATTGGTTTAGTGGAGCCATTCACAGTTATTGGAATTTCTATGTAACCCAAAATTTTATTTGCAGTACCATCTGCCGTACGAATACACGAAGTGTACTTACGGTAAGTTGTACCTGATGATTCCAATAAATCCAAGGAATTTCTTCCAAGTATTGTGATTGACGCTCCACTATCCAATAATCCTGAAATATGTTTGTCCAAAATCCTAATTGTCAATCGCGGCCGAGGATCCTTTGTTTCTGAAAGGATAGATGAAACACAAGCTTTGCGAAATAATTTCCTCATCCTCCAATATCTAATGTTGCGTTCAAGACGTCTAAAATATGTGTGATGTAATGATGGGAAATTAAATGTACTAGGTGATTTTATTCTGTTTTCCTTGGTGGTGGATCGTTCTGCGTTCCTACATCTCTCGTCGATTTCTTCGGGCTCACTGGATGTTGAACCGAGGGTACCATCCCCGAAGCATGTACTCTCGGACGGTAGTTTACCGACGGGTGACAATATGAACAATTTGCGTAAATAACGTCCGGTTTGTTACATTTCCAGCAATACAATTTTATCCGATTCTTAGAGCAATCAGGAGCTCGATGACCGTTTACTCCACATCTGAAACATACTATTGGTTGTCTGGATATTGATGGACCAGGTTGACTGTTGTCAGATGTTATGCTAGGTCGCTGCAATATCCGTCTCTGTGTTGAATCCACCGCATCAATATATCCATGTTGTTCTGGTTCAGCATCCACCTCATAATCATCCATCTGTTGTACCTCGCTAATTCTTAAATTTGATGTTCTGGTTGGAACTGGTGTGGACCACAAACGTTCAAACTTCTGACATAAAGTCCGAAGTTCATCAATAGAATGTATTGTTGCAGCCAGAGTAGCGTTTTTGAGCTCCACACTCAGTCCCTCCCGAGCAATCTCTAGCATTTCACGGTCAGCAAATGGACGTGCTAAGCGACGGTTTAACGAACCAATCTCCACTAGATATTCGTATACGCTCTCCTTTGACTTTTGTTTGCGGTTCAGAAGAACGCGCAAGATCGCCTTATCATCAGTGAGCGTACCGAAGGTTTGTAGGAGTCCCTCCCTTAGCACTGGATAGGTCACCACCTCATATTCATGAGTTAAGTTCAAATAGTATCTGTCGGCAGCCCCCTTGAGATACCGTGGAACGATAGACCTAAGGTCGTCCCAATTCACACGGTCCCTCCTGGCAGCCGCCTCAACTCTGTGAACAAACTCATGAACATCAGGAGAGTGACCATCTCCTGTGAAAGTTGGAACCCAATTTGAGTCATAACGACTCAAATTGTTCCCACGAACTCCTCGGTACTCCACTGGTGCTAACGCTGGAGCCGCGTCACGCCATACCTGAGGAGGTTGGTTGTATGGTGGTGGTGCTGTAAGTGGAGCTGGTGTATATATTGGTAGTGGTTGTACTAATGCTGGATTGTTATGTGTGTGTTCAGATTGGAGAGATGGACCCAATTGTGGTATTGCAAAGTCCTCTGCTCTCAGACCCGATTGATGGAAATAAGCCGGTGGTGCTTGATCTGACCGTCTCTGTTGTTGCTGGTTTGGACGATTCAGACTATGTATTGTTTCCGATATTGGCCGTACTGGGATCGGTGTGGATCTCTCACCTGGTTGAAAAGCAGGTGAAGCAGATGGAGCAGATGATACTCCTGGTTTATTCTGCATAACTGGACGTGTTGACAGTGATCCTATTATATCCCAGGCGCGTGACAATTGCGAGATAGCGAAGGTACGGGCTTCTTGCAAGTCATTGCGAGGACCCAACCTATTCATCCTACCCGTGTAATGTAACACTCGATTCGCCAAACCATCTAAGAAGGTCTGATTAATTGGTGGCCGAAGTCGTCGTACCTGATTTAAAATAAGTTGTGCTGCCTGCACCACCATTTGAGATTCTTCGATTAAATCTCTTGCATGAGACACTGTTATTGGAACTGACCCATGATCTCCATGGTTTCGCAGTTCCTCTGCCCAATCGACCCCCCTAAAGTCCACACCCCGAACCAAACATTCGACTTGCAGCTCGGTGGGTTCCAGACCATAGAACGGATGGTCAACGTCTAGTTGGCTTGACATTTCGATGGTAAAATTTATAAAGTCCAGAATTCGCAAACACCAACAATACTAAAACCAATTCCAACAAAAAAATGTAGCTAGTACGCTGTAAAAGTGAAAACAATGAAAAACGCAAAACGAAAAAAAAACAACGAACGCCCCAAAAAAAAATTTGGTAAAAACAAACTTGTAAAGGAACAAAAAAACCACTGTCGCCGCTAATCTTTACTTCACCTTTCACAAAAATTCCTATAATATTGTATATAAAAATATAATTTATTTATTTAATTTCAGATATACTGAAATATATATATATACCTAAAATTAGTTATTGACGATAGCACCCCTAAAATATGTTTATTTATTTTTTTTAAAAAAAATTGAAAAAATAAAAAATATTCAAAAGAATGTTTATTTATCGGATCGTCTTAACTTTGATTTATTTATTTTTTTTTTTAAAAAACAAAGAATATTTATTTATATCTTGACGTAAAGCTTAATTAAGAAAATTTATTTTATTTAGCTACCTAAAATTAACTTAAATTTAAAAAAATTATTTATTTAATAAAAATTATTTATTTAGTTTTTTGAAAAATTTGTTTGATTTATTTTATTTTTATTTAATAATATAAGAGATTCCCAAAATCAAGATTCGTCTGGAGACAACTGTAAAAAGTAAGTATGGTTACAATATCCATTTTGTTTAAATTTGAATTCCCGCGTTCGCGAGCCCACTCCAACAATGCATGTGAGAACTGACTAGAAAAGCCCCTAACGACCAGATTCTACAGAACAGATTCTCCCCAACCTAATAAAACAATCACAACTGTCACGATTAGACACTAGGTCCATTTCTACTGACCCAGTTGTGCTTGTTTAATCTACAAATAAATTACACCTAAACCTAATGCGAAAGTTGAAGAACGCTCCCGAGCACCAGACTTCAAACCCTAAACTCTATGAAAATTGTTCTATTGTAAAACTAAATGGAAAAATGGAAAAGTTTTTGAATTTGTTTGAGGTGAAGCCTCTGATCCTGAAAGCAAAAGTACAATTGGTTCTTCTCTTCATTACACCGAAGAAGCCTCTGAGCAAAGAATGGTACTACTGGTTTGCACCTAAGTACAAACACAGCAAAACCACTCCTCGTCCCTGAGAACTTCCTCGCCGAATGAAGAGAAGAAACCAATGTTCTTCGATCACATAACCCCGATGGCCATAGGCGATCTAAGAACGACATCAATGTTAAGGGGAGAAGCCCCATGGATGGCTTGTTAGGCCTACCGCTAAAGAGATTATATTTATACACTAATACAACAGTTAATTCCAAAAAAAAATATTTACAAAAAATATTTACATTGTATATATAAGACAAAAAAAAATATATATACATTATATACAATATGTACAATATGTACATGGTATACAAAATATATTTTTAATTATCTGCATACAAAAATTTATTTACAAAAATATTTACAAGATGTACATTATGTACATTGACAGATGTGTACAAAAAAAAATATGTACATTGTATCAAAAATATGTACATGGTAGTAGAAAAACCAATCTCTAAAAAAACTACTACCCCCAAAACGGTTTTTTTCAAATTAAAAAACAATTAGTATACTAAAATTCGAATGACAGCACAAAAAAACAATCTCCAAAAAAAATTGCTGTCCCAAAACGGTTTTTTTTCAAACTACAAGAACCATTAACTGATTATACAGTGAGGGACAGGGGCCTCCTGTGGACCAGACCACTCCTCTACCTGTCGCATGGTCGGTGAGATGGGAACCACCCCAACCAGCTCCTCTATTTGAGTACTCTTGGTCGAGGAAGCTCCCAGCTCCATGACCAAGCGACTCTCCTTCTCCTTCTTCCTCCTCTCCTTCCTCTTCAAGTGAGAGCTCCTATTTCTCTTAATCCTCTTCCTCTCACGCCAGCCCACATTCACTTCCTCATTCACTACATCCAACTCCTCATTCACTCCATTCAACTCCTCATTCACTCCATTCAACTCCTCATTCACTCCATTCAACTCCTCATTCACTATCTCACAAATCAAATCATCCAATACCTTATCATATCGTTCTTCGTATATGTCCTCCATCAGTTCCCTATAAATTCCATCCTTAACTTCATTCATAATCACATTTATCATTTCATCTACTACATTCCTCGCCTCAACCATTCTCTCCTTTCTCTCCACATTCGCTCTCTCATCCACCTCATTCATCCAGGGCTCAAACCCCCCTGGTCGACTCCTACTTATCCCCCCCTGAAACCTCCTGATTGAGTTGTACATGTTATAAAGGAAAATAAAAAAAATTCCACAAAAAGAATTCAAACCAGTACCTGTATGTATTTCGAAAATATAAAATATTTATATTTATAACGTATTATAATATTTAACACGTAAACCAAACTGGTTTACAACGCCCAGTTTATAATAACTGGTTAATCCACAAAAAATTTCAACACAAACCAAAAACTGGTTTTCAAAAAAAAAATAATATTCCGGTTGGCAACGCCCAACCTGAAAATATTTTCCCGCCGAAAATATCTTTTACTAAAAATAATAAAAAAAACCCAGGGTTTCGTTTCGGCTGCCACTTCTAGTAGTTCTGTTGGCCCTTTAACGGAGCCACGTATAATTGTTGGACCTTTGTTACTAGATATGTTATTCAAAGAAGTACTAAATATATTATTCAGAAAAAATTCTATACAAATAAGCGCTAATAAAAAAAACAATGTATATCTACATAAATTAAATGCCACCGGGAACGAAATTGTTCCCAAACGAACCAAAATTTGGGAATCTCTTAATTTCTTTCAATTAGCCTATCATCAAAAAACTAAGTTGAACCACAAAAAAAAATTATAAATGCAATACTAATATAAAATTAGACAAATACCTTAAATTACAACTGTTGATTGGTGGACCTCATTTGCTTCCAGTATGATTTCTTAATTCCAAAGTTCAAATTCCAAAACTTAGCAGCATCTGATTTTGTTATACCAAATCGATCACCGCCAAAAAATCCAGTGGGAAATATAGCTTTTAATTCACTTCCTTCAATAGATATATAGCATGTTTGCATTTCCTCATTAAAATATTTATGAATATATAAAAATGTTCATTTGCGTGTACTATATGCATTTGATTTCCATATTTACAATAAATCAAACGCACCCATGTTATGTATCACTTTATTATTTTATTGTTAATTCTAGACACATATAATTTAAAGTACACCATTCAAACTTCCATGAGACATAGCATTACAAAAATTTGTTTTTGATAAACTTTAAGCAACAATATAAGATAATATTTATTTCTTCTCTTTTTGTACAAGAAGATTGTGTGGTTATTGACACCAACTGAATTGTTTTTCTTTTCATTTAATCACAAAATCGGAATTAAGAAAATGTGTTTTCACTTTTAGAGTTAACAACCGAATCAATCTACCAAAGAAAAATCTTCAAAACATCGACTTCGTTTTGAAACAAAAAATGTGACTTTTCTTGTTTTTACATCTTCTAATCAAAAAAAAAACAAATCGTGCAATACCAAAATTCAGCAAAGATTAGCAACGACATCTGTTCGTTAGAATTGGAAATAAAATTGAGTACGTTCGTTTGCTTTTTATAGTATATTCGAAATTTAACTAGCAGTTAAGTATTAGAAAATTTTAAAATTATTATTAATGTAAAAAATGAACGGAAACTAATGAAATACATTTTTATTGAATTAGAAAACGAAGATGAATTTGGTTTTATTATTGTTTTGCGAATATTGCGAACGTTACAGACGTTAATTCCATGAAATTTTTTAGAATATCAACAATTTTGATATTGACAGAATCGTTGATTAAAGTAAGAGAAGGTGCAGGAGAAGTGGAGAGTTCAGCCAAAGTGAATAAGTAAGTTAGTGGATCGACAAAACGTCGGTTTTTGATGTCCACTAAAAGGCCGTATTTATTAAGGAAATCAGCTCCGAGAATTGGTATGGTAACATCAGCACTAACAAAGGTCTGACAGAACGCTTGTCTGAGACCAATGTTTAGATTGAGAGACCGTGTACCATACGTGCTAACTTTAGTCGCGTTAGTGGCGTAAAGGAAGAAGTCTGATTTTGTAGAGAGCTTTTCTTCCGCAGTTGCGGGGAGAACTGAAACTTCGGCACCTATATCAACGAGGAAATGTTTTCGTGAAGAAGTATCGCGGACCAGAAGACGGAGTTGAGAGTGACTATCATCACATGCCGTCACAAATGTAGAGTCTATTCGTTTTTTGAAGTAGATGCAGTGGAGTTAGTGCTTTGGGAAATATTTGCACTCTGAGTCGCATTTTCGGACTCTCTTTTTGAAAGTGTGATGGCAGTAGCAAATACCATCAAATAATTCAGTTCGCGACCTGGACCGAGGTCGCATGGGAGAGCGGTAATTTCGATTGGAATTCATATTGCGATTACCGTTTTGATCCTTAGATCTACTTCGGTATTGGTGAGAAGGTTGGGAGACATTTTGCCATTGAATGGCATTGAGGAGTTATGTCTTCAATTTCTGAAATTATTCCTCAAGCGACATCATCTCACTTGCGGAAGAGGAAGAAGAAGAAGAAGTGGTAGAGTTAGATTTCACATGAAGTTGTGAGCCCCTTAGGGTATTGAAGACGTTATCTGCTAGCTCTGCAGTCTTCTGAAGATCTTCATTGACGGTAGCGATAGCAGCGCGGACAGCAGTTGGAAGTTTTTCCACCCAAAGAATTTTAATTGCTGCCTTTGAGGTATTACGGGATTCGGCAGTCAGATCCCGGAGTAATTGTGAGGGCTTAAGATCCCCAAGATCCATACCGCGTAACACTTAATTTATGCGGTCCGTAGTGTTGCCGGATAGGCAGGCTATAAGAGCCTCTTTGAGCCTATTATATGGGAAATCTTGATCGGGGTTAATCGAGATATCACTGACTAATTTCGCCATCGCCAGTGTAGGAGTAATCATACTAAGTAAATGCCCATACTTAGTTTGTTAGGACTTGATACGTCCCAACCAGAACTGTCCCTCTAATGTAATGAACCAAAGGTCTGGAGTCGCAAACCAGAAAGGGGGAATTTTTATTCCTACATGATCAATTTGTGGCATAGTTGCCGAAGAAGTTGAAGCTGTTGGGAGGTGGAGGTAACGCAGCAGGAGGTGGTGGAGATTGTAATATTTGGTTGTTGGACCTGTTACGGTGCCACGTTGTAATGCTAGGCCCTGATACGGAGCCACGTTTAATCACTGGACCTTTACTACTACAAATAAAATTGATGCTACGGGACAGCATCTGTCCCCACACGAAACTTGAAAATTGGGAATCTCTTAATGTTTTATAAAATTATTCTGACATTCCAATGAGAATAAAGTAATAAAAATTAATGTATCTATAATCTAAAAAATACCTTGAATTATAACTGTTGATTGATGTCATCAATATTCTTCAATTCCCTTGACTAGCGTTTGATCAATTAATTAAATTGGATGAACTAATTTGTGAACATAAGTTGCTGCTGTTGAATTACACCTTCGTTGTTCGAAATGCCCAATTGAACATTGCATTCGATCCTTTAACTTTTCATTCATATATCTGCTTTTGAATCCATGCGGTTTCAACAACCGAAAAAACCATCAAACAAACGATTGTCTCTAACTGTGGTAATAGCTTCGATCACTGTTATCCTTGCTATTCATACTTTCGATAACATCATTGGGTACTTTATCTTCATGTACTGCCACTTTTATAAAGCAGATTTAACAATTAATGACAACAATTATCCTTAAAAACACAAATCACTGTAAACTACTTAGCGGGGTGGAATCTTCCATTGTAATTAAAGCCAATAAATAATGCTTTCTCAAAACAGTTATTAAAATTAGAAATCAATTTTAACAATTAAACAAAACGACATTGGAATTTTTTCTTTGTTTACAACTTTTTTTTTATTTGCTTGATTGCAATTAAATACATCACTTTTGAATTAAAATATTATTGATTTATCACATCAAAGTTAAATAATACTATCAATTGACATTGATCTATATAAATTAAATAGATTATTGGATGTTGTAATCCTTTTGAAAAGCAAAAATGGAATGGAATAATTTTTTCCAAAATTAAAAATTGCAAAAATGTGATTTTGCTTTTGACCTCTTCTAATCAATCGTGTAATATTCGAAATTCAGCAAATGATTAACAACGACGTCTGTTCATTAGTATTGGAAATAAAAATTTAGTACGTTCGTTTGCTTTTTATAGTATATTCAAAATTTAACTAGCAGTTAAGTTTTAGAAAATTTTAAAATTATTATTAATGTAAAAATGAACGGAAACTAATGAAATGCATTTTTATTGAATTGAAAACGAAGATGAATTTGGTTTTATTATTGTTTTGCGATTATTGCGATCGTTACACCATGAATTCAAGGTAGAAACCAAGATTTCTACTCTTGAAATCACAAAAACGTCGCCATCCCTTCCATGACAGAAACCACCAAAGCACTATTAAGCTTAAACTAATAATAGAAATTCTAATAACTAATAAAAAAAATTATAATAACTAAGTAATATTAAATATAACACCTATTTAAATTCTAAAAACCGAGAATTAAATTTATAACTATAATAACTAATGATTAAGAATAGATGTTTAATTTATGACAACTAATAATTCTAACACTAAATTTAATTTTATAAAAAAAATATATTGAAAAACTTAGGCTTGGTATATAGGAAACAGACGCTAGAGATTTCGATGGTAAAACCCGCAAAATCATGACTCGCAATCACCAACAATAGTAAAACCAACTCTCAACAAAAAAAAATGGAGCCAGTACGACGGAAATGTAAAAAGGATGAAAGCACAAAAACGAAAAAAAACAACGAACGCCCAATTCGAAAACATACAAGATTTTTTTGTAAAAACAAACTTTGTAAAGGAACAAAAAGGACCACCGTCGTAGCCAATCTTTGCTGAATCTTTCACAAAAATTCCTAAAACATTATATATGTAAAAGTATAATTTATTTATTTAATTTCAGATATACTGAAATAATTATATATACCTAAAATTAGTTATTGACGATAGCACCCCTAAAATATATTTATTTATTTTTAAAAAAAATTGAAAAAATGAAAATTATTCAGAAAGGATGTTTATTTATTGGATGCACCGTCCTAACTTTGAAATATTGATTTATTTTTTTTTTTTTAAAAAAATAAAAAATATTTATTTATATCTTGACGTAAAGCTTAATTAAGAAAATTTATTTTATTTAGCTACCTAAAATTAACTTAAATTTAAAAAAAATTATTTATTTAATAAAAATTGTTTATTTAGTTAATTGAAAAATTTATTTGATTTATTTTATTTTTATTTAATAATATAAGAGATTCCCAAAATCAAGATTCGTCTGGAGACAGTTTAAAAAGTAAGTATGGTTACAATATCCATTTTGTTCAAATTTGAATTCCCGCGTTCGCGAGCCCACTTCAACAATGCATGTGAGAACTGACTAGAAAAGCCCCTAACGACCAGATTCTACAGAACAGATTCTCCCCAACCTAATAAAACAATCACAACTGTCACGATTAGACACTAGGTCCATTTCTACTGACCCAGTTGTGCTTGTTTAACCTACAAATAAATTACAACTAAACCTAATGCGAAAGTTGTAGAACGCTCCCGAGCACCAGACTTCAAATCTTAAACTCTATGAAAAATTGTTCTATTGTAAAAGCTAAGTGGAAAAATGGAAAGTTTTTGAATTTGTATGAGGTGAAGCCTCTGATCCTGAAAGCAAAAGTATAATTGGTCCTTCTCTTCATTACACCGAAGAAGCCTCTGAGCAAAGAATGGTACTACTGGTTTGCACCTAAGTACAAACACAGCAACACCACTCCTCGTCCCTGAGGACTTCCTCGCCGAATGAAGAGAAGAAACCAATGTTCTTCGATCGCATAACCCCGGTGGTCATAGGCGATCTAAGAACGACATCAATGTTAAGGGGATAAGCCCCATGGATGGCTTGTTAGGCCTACCGCTGGGAAAAGTGAATCAATAAACCTAAATAATATATAACTTATCCATAATCTAAATAATTTCTTATTTAAAAATGCTAAATCGAAATAATAAAGTTTTACATGAAATTAATTAAATTTAATCTTCAGACTAAATAATAAATTGGTAATTTAAAAAAAAAATTACGATTATTTTAAATTCAAAACTAAGCTTACTAATTTTTTTTGGTTATTACCTCTAATATATTTGTTCAGGTCAAATTTTTCGCTTTACTTATTGTATCCAAAACAAAAAATAAATGTTAGCTAAAAATAATTATTTCTATATTTATACCACTTTTTAAAATTAATCGCAATGAAAAAAAATAATTTTAAAAATGGTAACTAAAATGGACTCATACGAGATATGTATACCTACGTCAGCGGATCAATATGATGACAAATGTGAAGATATTGATCTGGATCCGGCTCACTCTATAAAGCTAATGGGAATTAATTATTTTCAATGTACTTCCATAAACATAGACCAATAATACTTTGATAGTAGTGACGAAAGATTTAAACTTATATAAAATTGTTGAAAAACTGTTTGGTCAATGTTAACCTTTATTACGTCAATAACATCCTAAAACTCCTAAAAACATGACTTAACCACAAAAAATTCTTTCGCCAAACGAATTGTGTTGCAATAGGAAACCTACCTAGACTCTCAGGTTTGACATAAATTATTTTGTATATATATATGAGATACACAAAATAATTCATGTACGAATCATAAAATCTAATAAGGCGTATTGCAATAGAAGTCGTTTTGGCCAAAAATGAACATTATATTAGCCAAAATAAAAATATTTCAACATTTCCGTACAAGTTCAAAAGTTTATAGAACTGTAATGAGACATGTTCTATTGACATCCATTCTATAGTGTGAATAATACATAAATCAATACCTCGAAATTGTAACTCACATTAAACCAATGACGAATATGGGGATCGCGTATGAGTGCATTGAAAAAAAGCCAGCTAAACACTTACTAAATCTAACCATAATCAAAAAACATACAATTAATTTCATATATAAATTAATTGCATCATCCAAAAATATGTACAATATATAAACAATTATATGTACAATATGTACATGGTAGCATAAAAAAATTTCAAAAAAAAAACTGCTTCCCCAAAACGGTTTTCTTTTTTCCAAATAAAAAAACAATTAGTATTACTAAAAGCAGATGACAGCACAAAAAACAATCTCCAAAAAAATTGCTGTCCCAAAACGGTTTTTTTCAAAATTAAAAAAATTATCAAAATTCAAAATATATAATTTCCTAATCAAAACCAAAACGAAACCAATAACTGGTTTATTTCAAGATAAACAAAAAGCTGATTGACAACCACGGCCCAAACCGGTTGCCACCACCCTATTACCAAAAAAAACCACAACTGGTTTATCCTAAAACTTACAAAGAGAAACGCGGAATTGTTTAAATTTTTGAAAATATAAATTTAGAGTACTTATGATAAATATACACATGAACACCTTAGAAACTAAACCTTTATTTTTTCCTCTAGCTTTTTAACAAAATTTAGCTAAATAAACCGACGCGAAAAATAAACTATATATAGATATTAATTAATCTAAATTGAAATAATCAATTAATATATGAATATATAAATATAATAATATGAAATGTTCCACAAAAAAAAGTTTTTTTCAAAAAAAAAACCGGCTTGCCAACGCCCAACCTGGAAAATATTTTCCCACCAAATAATATAACTGTAATTAAGCTAACGGGTCCCTTTTTGTTCGGCGCTACGTTGTAATATTTGGTTGTTGGACCTGTTACGGTGCCACGTTGTAATGCTAGGCCCTGATACGGAGCCACGTTTAATCACTGGACCTTTACTACTACAAATAAAATTGATGCTACGGGACAGCATCTGTCCCCACACGAAACTTGAAAATTGGGAATCTCTTAATGTTTTATAAAATTATTCTGACATTCCAATGAGAATAAAGTAATAAAAATTAATGTATCTATAATCTAAAAAATACCTTGAATTATAACTGTTGATTGATGTCATCAATATTCTTCAATTCCCTTGACTAGCGTTTGATCAATTAATTAAATTGGATGAACTAATTTGTGAACATAAGTTGCTGCTGTTGAATTACACCTTCGTTGTTCGAAATGCCCAATTGAACATTGCATTCGATCCTTTAACTTTTCATTCATATATCTGCTTTTGAATCCATGCGGTTTCAACAACCGAAAAAACCATCAAACAAACGATTGTCTCTAACTGTGGTAATAGCTTCGATCACTGTTATCCTTGCTATTCATACTTTCGATAACATCATTGGGTACTTTATCTTCATGTACTGCCACTTTTATAAAGCAGATTTAACAATTAATGACAACAATTATCCTTAAAAACACAAATCACTGTAAACTACTTAGCGGGGTGGAATCTTCCATTGTAATTAAAGCCAATAAATAATGCTTTCTCAAAACAGTTATTAAAATTAGAAATCAATTTTAACAATTAAACAAAACGACATTGGAATTTTTTCTTTGTTTACAACTTTTTTTTTATTTGCTTGATTGCAATTAAATACATCACTTTTGAATTAAAATATTATTGATTTATCACATCAAAGTTAAATAATACTATCAATTGACATTGATCTATATAAATTAAATAGATTATTGGATGTTGTAATCCTTTTGAAAAGCAAAAATGGAATGGAATAATTTTTTCCAAAATTAAAAATTGCAAAAATGTGATTTTGCTTTTGACCTCTTCTAATCAATCGTGTAATATTCGAAATTCAGCAAATGATTAACAACGACGTCTGTTCATTAGTATTGGAAATAAAAATTTAGTACGTTCGTTTGCTTTTTATAGTATATTCAAAATTTAACTAGCAGTTAAGTTTTAGAAAATTTTAAAATTATTATTAATGTAAAAATGAACGGAAACTAATGAAATGCATTTTTATTGAATTGAAAACGAAGATGAATTTGGTTTTATTATTGTTTTGCGATTATTGCGATCGTTACAAGATTGTGGAGGACTTGAAGATGTCCAGCCAAGGTTCATATTTGCCAGAGTAGCTGCGACCTGCTCCGCGACCACTGCCTGAAGCTGGTCTTGGGTCACCGTAAAGGTTGTGGGTCCGGAAGTTGAAGCAGTTCCCTCAGGTTCTGGGTTACCTGCTGAAACTGCTGGGAATTTAAACGAATTGCGGTTGAGCCGAATTATGATGGCAAAAAGATAGAAGAGTGTTGCGACACACAACACTTTCATGGCATGTTGCCTTGCGATTATAAAACCGCAGATCGCAACCAACAAAGTTCCGAAAATAATAAATATATCTTTAAATATTTGCATTATTTAATAAAATACAAAATATATTTTTTTAAAAACTCCTGATTTTAAAAATAAAAAAAAAATTACCTGGTTCGTTTATCGGGGTCACCAGTTTTGGTAGCTAGTGTTGATTGTAGAGATGATAGTTGTCCAGGTGCGACTGCCTGGCAATAATTCTTGATGAAAAAACTGCTGATGAAGATAATGTTCGGTGTTTTGTGTTGCAGTGGAAATGTCCAAATAATATGCGTTGTTCAATAGATGAGATTGATCCAGCTATTGTTTGGTGGAGAAATGTTGAGATTTGTTTTGCTCTAGAAAACTGCTGGAGCTTTATTTGGTGAGGATGAAAATGATGAAGCTTTTTTGTAGCTTTGTATATGTTTATATATAGTTAATTGAGATTGATGAAATTGATCTTGACTTAGAATATTTTAACAGTAAACATTTTATATTTCAACTTAAATATGAATGCAGCTCAATAAACTAATTCAATTAGATATATTTAGTGTGGATGTAATAAATCACTTGAGCAGAAATGATTCTTGGACATAATTCATAATATAAAAAAATAAAAGCTTTTTAACCACAAAATCCTCTCTACTTATATTTAAACTTTTCAGTAATTATATGACTGCTAGAATAGTTCTTATCTTGAAGCTGAATACCAGCTTGATTAGCTGCTGACAAAAAGCTGCTACATCCTGTCTTAAAATTTGATTTATAATTAGGAATGTGTGAATATTAATTTTCCTTGTAAGATCCCAAGTTGCACCAATAATTTATTCAAAATATTACATCGAGGAATTTTTCTATAAATTAGCAAGATTTCAATGTTTCTTAAAACTAATAAAGATTGCACAGCTTGAAAGTTCAATCATCATCATTTTAAAAAAACTTGGAAGCAATTTAATTCAACTATGTTCTATATAGTTGCACACCAATTATCATTCAATTTTTCGAATGATAATTGTTCCAATTCAATCACTTAACAATCTACTTAATTTCAGTAACTATTTAACTGTTAATGTACAAAGTTAACTTCATTAATAATGATTTTATTTGAATTTTTGGTAAATAAGAATAAATACATTTTTATTTCAGATTCAATCATGAACAAACTTCTATGTTTAATAAAAATTAAACATTATTTAAAGTTCAATTACAAAGAATTGTAATTTAAAGGAAACATAAAACTTTTAAAATTTTTTACTTGCAAACAGCCATATCCAATTTTTTATTAAAAATTAATTGTTTTTTTTTTTAATTTTAACGCAACAAACCAGTGGCGTACGCAAGGGGGGGTTACTTGGGGTTCGACCCCCCCCCCCCCATGTTGCATCAAATCGGCTAAAAAATTATTATAATACATATACCCTCTTACATTGAATTTAAATTTCAATCTACTATAGTCAATTCAATTTACTATGGGGGGGGGGGGGGTTTGAGTCTTTTTAGTTCATTGGCCTTTTTTTTCTCTTATATCCGTCCTTATCTCATAATACGCGTACTATAAAGTTATTTGTGTTGGAGCAGCAGGATTTTCCACTCGTCCCCATGGACTGAAGCTAGCTTGGGGCTATTAAAACAATCTCGCTAGGTACGCGACCTGCTATGCCACTTCGGTGTTCGAAACCGAAGCAGCGCTTCACAACACTAAATCTAAGACGCTTCCCTAGCTATGATTTTGATCTGGAAGTGCAGTGAGATTAGTTCTAATACCAACTCCAATGACACAGGAGTTAGGTCATGTCCTCATTACCTTCATTATGCAGATAGATTGTTTCTGTTTCTTTTCTAACTCCTGTTCCTGGACTAGAGCTGCGATCTTCTTCATACGACTGCTTCATACGTGATACGCACCTCAAGACATCATAAGAGCTTTAGTGGTCTTACTCACCACCGTCTTTATGTAGCTACGGGATCATCGTGTTTTTTTTTAATTGAGTTTCTCACAATGTGCATCTTTAAGAGTGTTTCCTCAAACTAATCTATGACCCTATACCACTAAACTCGACATGACCGATGATAACACACTCTTTGAACACCCTCTGGTAGTAGCAAAACTAATTTTACAGTCCTTTTTCTTGGTTTTAAATTTTAATTATATTACATTAATGGTAGTGCTCGGTCGTGCAATATGATAATAAATATCACGATATTTTACGTCAAATTTTTTTCTTCTATAACTTCACTTCGTTGAATATTACGTCAAACCGGACCGAACAGTCAAAACATAAAAAGATGGATTTATACGTCAACCTTTCTTTATAGGTCACTTTTATTTCAATTTATTTTAACACAAAAGATAAATTCAGCCCGAAAGCCACAAAACCAATTTTATCAAGAATAGTTATCACAAAAATATAGCATAAACAAAACCAAAAGCCTTAACAACCAAAATAAAATATTTTTATTGTCACCTATATTCAAAACATTTTGACATTTAAAACCAGCAAAAAATATGAATTTTTTCGTGATAAAGGGCTGCACTTCGAAAAATTGTAAAAAATTTTTAAAAAAATTTTTTATCACGTTGTCTCGACCGAACACTAGGAACATGCATGTTAAAAAATATATTTTTCATCTTGATATAAAAAAAATTAATTTAATGTGAAATTTAGACAGATTTTCTCACCAAATCCAAAGAGTTTGCCGTGTCAAGCACAATTGTTAAATGTATATAATAAAGAATATATGAAAGTATGTGTAAACGACTCCATCTGTTAATAAAACTTATTAACAAAACTAATTTAAATGTTTAAGTTCAACGATTATTATTATTTTGTTGGCAGCGCCGAATATTGCAACGAGGGAAATATTAGTTTTTGACAGTTCTCTATATATAGCTTGCAAATCATCATCGTTCTGAAAAACATCGTTCGACATCGCCGCTGAGAATTATTAACAAGATATGTAATTTTAAATAGATTGAATTGTATTTGTGCTAAATAAATAACAAGTTTGAGTTAATAAATGTTATTAAATATATATCTTAATCATATCTTATATATCAGAAGTGGGATATAAATATCCAACATCATCGAAGTGTAATTTCAATACATTGAAATTGTTAACATTTTATAAAATAAAAATGTCGGAAAACGATACATGGAGAACATTATCATCGTACAACATAGAATCAACATCGAACAGGACAAACAACGATGTATATCAGTACCTCGGAGATCAACAGTTATCATGGAATGCTTATTGTATGCAGCAACCAACAACGAACATGTGTACACAACCTCAACATGCAACGTTTCCACCGCTGAAAATAAGTACACATCAACAAAATCAACGCATAAATTATAATCCACCGCCAAACATGGTTATACATGAACATCAAGTTAAATATAATTCACCGAACATGTGCGCACAACCTCAAAATATAAATATACCACCGAACATGTGTGCTCCACAACAACACGCTCTAACACCACCGCTGAACAAACATGAGCACAACACGCATCTCAAATTCAACTCAGCGTCATGTGAATATAGAAAATTTGAAGAAACAATGCCGCCAAGTTTTCATGAAAGACAACATGCCCAGCCATTTGATGTAAATCCAGGTAACAAATTTTTAAATTTTAATTTTTCCCCGCGAGATATATCCGAGTTGCTCGAAGATTTCGATCCTGCATGTCGTGATGGTGTGTCCGTACTGCATTGGGTGAATGTAGTTGACCAAATACAAAAAGTTTACTGTGTCAGTGACGTAATAATTTTATATGCCGCGGTTAGGAAGCTAAAAGGGGTAGCTAATCTATGGTATCAGTCAGTAGCGCATGGCATACGTGATTGGGTTGACTTTCGTGAGGGTATCATTAGTGAATTCAGAAAAAATCGGGATGTGGCCGATGTACATTGTACATTGGCGAATCGTAAAAAGAAACCATCAGAAAGTTTTTCGGAGTTTGCATATAATATTAAAAAAATAGCTAGTGAAATAGATTTGGACGACGAAACTATTATAAAATATATCATTTCGGGAATCAACGACAGTGATGAAAAATTAAAATGTTCGCTGGCTATTCAGAATTTTCAATCAGTGTCACAGTTGATTGATAGATTAAAACGGTACGAAAATGTTCTAGATTTAAAACATTATCAAGTAGTTGATAAAAGTAGCAAACGAGAAGAATCATATCGGAACAATGATTATAATCATTTTAGAAATAATATTCCACGCGATCTACGTCGTTGTTTTAAATGTAACTCTAACAAACATTTAGCTCGAGATTGCAATGAAAGGTCCAAATTAACTTGCACATTTTGCCGTCAAGAAGGACACTACGAAGCCACATGTCCTAAAAAACAAAATAAAGTTCGGAGAGTTGAACTATTGGAACATGAGTACCTCAAATATGTGGAAATAAATGGGAAACCCAATATTAGGGCTTTCATTGATTTAGGTTCGGACTGCGTAACAATGACAAAATCGTTAGCTTTGAGTTTGGGATTGGAATGGCAAGATTATTGTCAAATTTTAAAAGGTTTTGGTAAGGGGTTCACTTACAGTCTAGGAAAAATAAATGTTAATATAAAAATTGATGAAGTTTCGATTCGTGTAAACGTTTTAATTGTAAACGACCACGATCAAACTGAACGTTTAATGATAGGTCGAAGTGCACTTGACCAAAACGGGATTATAGTTTTTAAATCTAATAACCTGTTGAAAGTTTTGAAAATAGATAATGATAGTACAGAATTTTGTTTTAACCATGGTAAAGATAATTTTAAAATGCAAATTAATTTAAACAATAGTAATAAAAAAGACGAAAATGTAAATACGTTAAATGAATCCTCTATAAATTCGACCGAAACGGTTGTAGATTTGGAATCTAGTAATAATAATTATATCTTAGATGACGTAAATATAGAAATTGATGGTAATTTTATAAGAAAGTCTTCGGATCAAAACATATGTAGTTTTGACAATTGTAAAGAATTCAAGGACGAAAATATTGATAACGCAGATTCGCTCGACTCCGCATGGGATTTTAATTTCACCGATGATTATTTTAATGATAATGTTAATGATTACGTAGTTACGGATAACTTAGAAGATAGTTTAGGGTTTTATGATTTTTCGTATAATGAGAATAAAAATGTAAAAGTGAATTCAAACAACGTTGAACAAAATCAAGTATTTGCCATCGAATCTGTTTCACCTAAATATGGTAGGATAGATGACGAAATTATTGATGAGTGCGTAAATAAAAATATTAGCTACGAATTTAAAAACGAAATTAAGCAACTAATTTCTGATTTTCGGGAAACGTTTGCATTAAGAATGGATGAAATCGGTAAAACAGATAAAGCTAGCTTAAAAATAAATTTAAACGATAGTGAACCTGTTTCGTATCGACCATATAGGCTTTCATTTCCACAACGAGAAAAAATTAAAAATCATATTAGCGAATTATTGGACTTAGGCATTATTAAGCATTCAGAATCGGATTATGCATCGCCTATTGTAGTAGTGAAAAAGAAGAACGGAGAAGATCGCATATGTGTAGATTTCCGTCGTCTTAATAAAAAGACCGTTAAAGATAGGTTTCCGTTACCAAATATGGACGATTGCTTGCAACGACTGGCAAACAATAATTATTTTACGACGCTAGATTTGGCCTCTGGTTACTATCAAGTTCCAGTTGAGGAAAGCTCAAATAAATTAACATCATTTGTAACCCCGGACGGTCAGTATGAGTTTGAAAGAATGCCATTTGGCTTAGCAAATGCGCCTGCGGTATTTCAGCGGTTAATGAACCGAATAGCAACCGAATTAAACTATGATATTGTCGTGTATATTGATGATATTATACTACCCAGTAGAACAATTGAGGAAGGGATCCATTTATTGCATAGAGTTTTGAATAAATTAAAAGAATACGGACTTACATTGAGAATGAGCAAGTGTAAGATTTTGTCTGAAAACGTGGAATTTTTAGGTCACGAAATAAATTGCGAAGGAATTAGACCAGGAAGAAACAAAACCATATGTGTGGAAAAGTTTCCAACACCGACCAATATCCATCAAATACGACAGTTTGTGGGTCTCGCTTCATACTTTAGAAAATTCGTACCACGATTTTCGACAATAGTAGAACCTATGACTAGGTTAACTAGGAAAGGTGTAAAATTTAATTGGACAAGCGAACAAGACGAAGCATTTTTAAAACTTAAAACTAAACTGTGTCAACGCGATATTTTAGTACTATTTGATTTTAGTAAGACGCACGAAATACATACGGATGCTAGTGTGTTAGGATTGGCTGGTGTTTTATTGCAACGTGAAGGAGACGATGAATATCATCCAGTAGCTTATTTTAGCCGTCAAACGTCGGATTTAGAAAAGAAATTCCATAGCTACGAGCTAGAATCTCTGGCAGTTGTAGAGTCACTAGACCGTTTTAGATGTTTCATTTTTGGAAAGAAATTCACCGTAGTGACTGATTGTAATTCACTAAGAACAGCCTCGTCGAAACGAGATATGATTCCCCGAATCGCTAGATGGTGGCTTAGAATTCAAGATTATGACTTCGATATTAGACATCGTAGTGGCAAGCAGATGACGCATATCGACGCGTTAAGTCGCAATCCTGTAGAACTACCAGTAGAAGTGCAACCGGCGACATTAGACGTTTTTAATATAGAAAGCATCGATGTAAATTGGATGGGTGTATTGCAGGATAGTGATCCTGAGGTAATTGAGATTAAGCAAAATTTAAATAATGGAAGCCATAATGATTTTGTTATTGAAAATGGTAGGCTTTATAGGAGATTAGAAGATCAGTTATTATTTTATGTACCAACAGGAATACGTAGTAGAGTTTTGCGAACATGTCACGATGACATGGGTCATTATGGTATTGATAAGACATTATGTGCGCTCCGTAAAGTTTTCTGGTGGCCTAGAATAAAACAATATGTAAAAAGGTATATTAATACATGTTGTGAGTGTCTCTTCCATAAGGAAAATCGTGATGCAAATAGAATATCCCTACACCCAATCGAAAAGATTCCCACTTCGTGTCATACGTGGCATATGGACCATTTGGGCCCATTTATTAAAAGCTCGCGTAATCATTCTTATGTTTTAGTATTCATCGACGCATTTACTAAATACGTTTGGACCAAGGCAGTAAAGGACACATCGTCGCGATTTGTAATGAAAGCAATTGAGGAATATGCGAATATTTTTGGAATGCCGAGTCGAATAATTTCTGATCGCGGAACTGGGTTTACATCAATTAAGTTTGAGCTATTTTGTAAAAATAATCACATTGCTCATGTCAAAAACGCAACCGCAACACCGAGAGCAAATGGACAGGTGGAGCGTTATAACCGCACTTTACTACACGCATTAAGAACCATGTCCGATTCACATCATGAGAAATGGGAAGATCATTTAATGAAAATTCAGTGGGCATTGAACAATTTGCCACACTCCGTCACTCATAAGTCACCGAATGAGTTAATTTTTGGATTCTCTCCAAAGCCAATATCTGGGGATAAACTAACGATCCAACTATTGGATGAGTTTTCATTAAATAGGGATTTTAATACGGAAACCAGAGAAGAGATGAGAGAAGAAGCATCAAAAAAAATAAAAACTAATCAAGATCAACAAAAGAGAAGATTTGATTTAAAATTCAGAACACCAAAGACATACAAAGTTGGTGACAAGGTGGTAGTTTACCGTGACCCGCCTGCTACAGGAGATAGCAGGAAATTGCATCGACGTTTTAGAGGGCCTTATGTCATAACTGATGTTTTGTTTGGCGATAGATATCGAGTTGAGGATCCTGCAGTTGTTGATGGTAAAAGAAGATATAAAGGAGTTGTTCCTTCGGATCACCTGCGTTTAGTTGTTGCGCCAGATGAGGAGTTTGAATGTACAAGTTCAGATGAAGATTGAGGTCAATCTTATTTATCAGGATGGCCGAGTGTAAACGACTCCATCTGTTAATAAAACTTATTAACAAAACTAATTTAAATGTTTAAGTTCAACGATTATTATTATTTTGTTGGCAGCGCCGAATATTGCAACGAGGGAAATATTAGTTTTTGACAGTTCTCTATATATAGCTTGCAAATCATCATCGTTCTGAAAAACATCGTTCGACATCGCCGCTGAGAATTATTAACAAGATATGTAATTTTAAATAGATTGAATTGTATTTGTGCTAAATAAATAACAAGTTTGAGTTAATAAATGTTATTAAATATATATCTTAATCATATCTTATATATGTATATAGTAAAGTATATATTATGTACATACCTATCAACTTTTTCGGTGTATATATACTACTGTATATATACACAAAAATATTTGAAGCCGTTTTTCTCTCTTCTCCTCTGGTATTTGTCCATTTTAAGTTGTCAAAAAAAACATTGTTAGGTTTTGTTATAATTTGGTTTTAATAAAATTGTTTTTATTATTTATCGTGGAGATATTTTGACGAATTTATAATAAATATAAAAAATGCTACCTAGTGATTTTATTATAATTTAAAAATAATTTTAAAGAAAAATTAATATATTTAAGTGAAAATTTTGAATAAGACATTAAATATGAAGTGTGTGATAATGACGTGTAAAAATTACCGAATACATATACAGGATGGGATTTCTTATCATAGATAACTAATATTGATATTATAATTTACTTTTCTATTAATAAGTTTTGTTTTTTAAATATTTTGGAGAAAAAAATATAATCTAAAATCAATGTAAACAATAATAGAATGCCGAAAAAAGCCCAATTTTTTTTTAAAACTCCATTTAGTTTTTGCAACACTGATACCATAGGAATAGATGTCATTGGTTTTTGTTGTCCCACAGTGTAAGGTAAATTTATAATGAATTGAATACTAATGAATACTGAATTAATACTTAATTTAATTTAATAATTAAATGGTCAAAACAATAAAAATTTGTTTAATTTACGCATGGAGGGATCAGTTTTTATTAATTTGTTAATTTTTTTCTATTTTTTGATCCACGGGTGTGACAACCCCGCGTACTCCAGTCCCTGCTATTGGCATATGAGTTAACGTAAGATATCACATACCACTGGCAATAGCAGTGAGATATCACTAGCCAAGGTGATATCTTAGGGGTGCTGGCGGATGAACTTTATTCAGTCAACGGTAGCACTCTCAATCTTAGCTAATGAATATTCTTTGATGCTGGAACGCTGTAGCTTGCTCGATGAAACGAGCCTTCATATAACTACATATCTGAGCTTTAATCATTGAAAAATATACTGCGTCCCATAATCAAGGTTTATGCCATTGGCTGGACTATTGGCAAACCAATTTTAGTTTTGTTCCTGTAAATTTTTAAAACAAATTGGCTTTTATCTCTTATTTTATTTTTATTTTCCTATTACTATCCTATCACGAAATATTAGCCTATGTCATATTTTATATGTGATAGGATTTATGGTTTAGTTATCCATTACTTAACAAAAAAATATTAAAAAAAAAACAAAAAAAAAAAAGATTTGCGTCCATTAACATCCTTAGAACGCATGTTGTTGTGGGACCTTGGTCTTAAAAGGTTTTTATGTGTTGTTGTGACATATATTGTAATGCCTACTACACATCACATTTTATTAAAAAAAAAAATTTACATATGAAATTACATGACATCTAGGGCGGACTATTATTGCACACAATCTTTACAGATTTCATTCGGAAAGCGCATGGAATTTGGTACGAAAATGAGCATTGAATGGGTCTGGAATGGGAATCCGTGCTCTGAAAGACAACTATTCCGAGTACTCCGTGCAATCTTCAGTGCGAAAAGGTACAAATTTCCGTGCGCATTGTATATTGGGATATTTCAGTTTTCGCTTTTATTTCCCTACATAGGAGATAATGGTACAAAATCACTACCAAGAGATGTCGCTGCGAAAATTAAAGAGAAATGTATGGTATAAAATATTTGCACGTGATTTGTCAAAAGTTGGTAGAATATCATTTAAACGACAGAATTCCATTTATATATAGAAGTTAGCTACCATGTCAAAAAATAAAACAAATTTTAAACAAAAGTCTAATGATAGTAATGTAAATATGATATTAAATTAACTATTTATAACAATGAAATTAAATATATACTTTTTTTGCAGACCATTTCTGACGCGAATGCATTTACCACCGTCATATTTTATTGTATGTTAATAATTGTTTTACCAATTTTATCGTTTTTCACAACAAAATTCTTTCTATTCGATTCTACGTTTTTACAACTAACCCAAGTTCAAAGCAATATATATGCTGCTGTTGTTGCTGTAATAGCGCTACATTGTGCACTAGGGTTGTATTTATATCGCGCCTATTTCGATCAAACAACGCAATCGGTGAAAACTGTAATACAAAAAGAAGATTAAATTAAGGTTATTTTATTCCTCTTTTTATACATATTTATTAGTTTAAGTTTCTAGAATTATGGAGGGTGATTATGAAATAGGTACACAATTAATATTAGAATTATATGATGAATGTTTAATTGGTGAGCTAGTACATGCTGATACGAATGGCACACGCATTAAACTAAAGAACGTATTTGATTTTAATGAAAAATCAAAACCTGATCCCTCACCAGGAATTCAAACATTTTATAGAAATGAAATTAGATCGATTCGTGTGTTTAAAAATGTTGAATGTCCAAGAAACTCAAATAACAGTAGTACAGCAGATAAAGAACCTAAAAATGCAACAGAAGAATTTACAGTTATTAAATCTGATCTATCTCTGGAAAAATTTAATAATATAAAACAGTTGATAGATGACATTCAAGTATTATATCAAACTGATTTTCAATTTCACGAATCAATTAAAAATTTACTTAAATGTAGTACAGTCGCTGTATGTGTTAAGGGGGCTAATTTCGGAAGGCAAACACCTATATCGACAATTGCAATAACAAACAATATAAATATTTATATTTATGATATAAAATCAATTGGTTATTTCCCAAAAGAATTAGGTCGTGTTTTCGAATCGAAGTGCACAAAAAAAATAATTCATGAATCCAGATCCGTTGCTGATAATTTAAAATTTTGTCATCAAATAGAATTGAATTTAGTTTTTGATACCATGGTCGTTAATGCAAGCATAAATGGTTCACATTCGCCTATTGATTTTATTGAATGTACATCAAAATATTTGAATTTACCATCAAACTGGACTGTAGAATCGGTAAATAATTTTTATTTTTGTCTAATAATTAGATTTCACGATTCACATTTTAAATTGTTATACAGAAATAAAGGTTTCATCAAGTTATAAAATTTAAATTCTCCGGTTTGCTCAAAATTTAAAACAATAAATTCTATATTATAGAATATTTCAATCGGACGCTTTCGAAACAGCTGTTCGTTTTTAATTACATAAAATAAATTTTTATTTTGTAACTTAAGAAACAAGTTACAAAAAAAATTAAGTTTTAATAGATATCAGGGACTAATTACGGTTGATTTGTATTACTAATAAATTTAATAATTTTTTTTAATATTTTCAGAATTTAAATTGGTCTGTTAGACCACTGACAGACTTGCATAAACAACAGTTAGGACATACTGTAGCTTATTTATTCGAGCTGTTTGAATTTCAAACTAATCTTCTTCTTGCTCCATTATTCAACGGAGTAAAACGTTACATGGACAGTTTGCGAAATATACAAGATTACACAGATAATGCAGAGGAAATTAGATACAAAAAAAATGAAATTAAAGAAATCCCTCGAATGGAACTGGATGTTAGTGATACTATCGAAGCGTTAATAAGTAATACAAAGAAATTTTTTTTTGATGAATGATTTTAAAATTGGTAATTAGCTCTTCGAGATTCAAGGATTGGGAATATTGAAATATAACTTATCTGTGTTTTTATATTCATTATTTAATTCTATTAAACAAAGTCTAAATGCTTTACTACAAAGCTAGACTTAAAATAAAAAATATAACTGATGAGTTTTATAACACTGAGTGTTTTGTCTGACAAGAATATTTGTCTAATGTTTTCTCATATCACGAATTCTTATGTTGATGCCCTGATTTGATTCAAAAGATCCCAAGTGAAGAATTAGAAATATTTGGAAATTCATCTAATAGTGAATTCTTTTCCACCTTTTCGGACCAAGTTCCAACACAGAATTATCGAAATTTTTATTTTTATAAAAAGTGCAATACAAAAAATTTCGATAATTCGGTGTCTGAACTTGTACCGAACAAGTAGAAAAGAAATCACTATTATAAACAATTTTTATTTCGTATTGAACAAAATAACGAATAATAAAAGAAGAAAACTATGTTTCACTTTTAAAATTTTTAAATTGCTTTAGATTTTATTGAAAGCAGCAATATCAACTGATTGTACGTAATCTTCGAATTCTTGAATTGTTTCTTGTAACGAATCAACCGAAACTTTATCATCTTCAATAACGCAGCAAATTTGAAGTTTGTGAATACCATATCCAACAGGGACTAGTTTTGAAGCACCCCATAGAAGACCATCCATCTCAACTGTTCGTACCATCTCTTCCATTTTTTTCATATCGGTTTCATCGTCCCATGGTTTAACATCTAGGATAATAGAACTTTTAGCGATGAGTGCTGGTTTCTTTGATTTCTTTTCAGCATATGCTTGAACTCTTTCTTCGCGTACACGAGCAGCTTCAGCATCATCCTCTTCGTCAGAGCCAAACAAATCGACATCTTCATCGGCTTCTTCACATAGTAATAAAATATGTTAGTAATTAAACAAAGGAATGGTCAGTCTTATTTACCTTTTTCTGGTATAGCGGATACAGTTGATGTTCCACCGGTTAATTGGGGTAATGGTGACCCGCCCCATGCACTTTTTTCCTGACCACTGAAGGAACCAATATGACGATACCATCTTTGAACATGAACAAAAGCTCCAGTTTGACCCTTTACTACGGCATTAAAGACAGAAACATCAGCTTGAGAAGGTGTCCAACTAAATAATATAAAATAAAGATACGTGTCGTGTACCTTAACCTAAAAAATATTGCTTACCCGCTAATATTACTCTGATCAGCCAAGAAATCATTTAACTCTTGAAGTCCTTTTTGTGTTTTAACGTCACCAAAAGCCATGATATTTTATTAGATATTTAAATTAGAAACAATTTAACTTTATGATCAAAGATTATGAAAATGTGCCTGTTGACGAACTTGTGCAACGAAAAGAAGCGAAAAGAGAAGTATATATTTCGTCGTATTTCTAGTTTGAAATTTAGAGCTGCCGCATTAAAAATTCAATCGAAATACTTGCTATAATAAAATATGACAACATTTTTACTATAAAAAATAAAATTTCAGGTTGACAACAAAAGACATTTTGCAGGTTGCGTGAAAAGAATTCTGGCTGATAAAAACATATTTTTTTTATTTTAAATTTAAATTATTATTTAATTTATAAAAGTAAATTGTATAAGTGAAATTCAAAGTTAATAAAAATGAAGAGACGGAATGCCGATTATGGCAAATTAAGACGACCTCTAAAACGTAACAAAATTACAGAGGGAATGTATGGAAGGTAAAAATTTAGAAATTTAAGCTATCTTCTCTATATAATAGTTCTTTTGTAGCAAAATTTGATATTTTTGTAACTTTAAAAAAAAAATTATACTTAAATTGATAAACAAACCGTTTATTAAACTCATATTTGTTTTGTTTGTCGTCTACGAAAAAGTCAATTATCAAAATGGCTAACTGGATACAAATTTATATAAACAAATATTACGGTAGATTAGTGAAATGTCAGTAATTTGCATAGAAATATATGGTTATTCTGAAAATGATTAGCATATTTTTACAAAATATTGTAGTAATTTTATTTTAGGAAATTGGAATATGTTGAGTTTTAAATTTTTTATTTTTATATAACCACTGAAACTGGATATAGAGATCTATCTATCAATTAATTGGGTTGTAATGTTATGTTTTATCAACTTACAGCAACACATTATTATATATGAAATTTCTTGTGCTATGGGCAATTGTTATAACAGCAGATTTCATGCTTGAATTCCGATTTGAATTTTTATGGCCATTTTGGTTGTTGTTACGCTCAGTACACGATTCGTTTAAATACAAAGGATTGGTAAGCTTAATTTTTATCATTGTTGATGAACTGTATTAATGTGCACATATTTTATTTTAGGCTTTCTCCGTTCTTTTCGTATGCATTGCAATAACATCAGATCTTGTCTGTCTATTTTTTATACCAGTTCATTGGTTGTTTTTCGCAGCAAGTACTTATGTGTGGGTGCAATATGTTTGGCACACAGGTTTGCAATCTTATAATATTTTTCAGTTAAAATATTCAAAGAGCTTATGTTTTAGATAAGGGGATTTGTTTACCTACCATCATATTATGGATGTTATTTGTATACTTAGAAGCGGCTATTAGATGGAAAGATAGTAGACATATCCCTCATTTAGATTTATGTAGGCCGTTTGCGGCACACTGGTAAGTTAATGTATCAGTTATTAATAAGGTGGTTTGGGGTCAGCATAGTTTATGTGAAAAATATTCATGTAACAACTTTAAATTATAATTTCAGTATTGGTTATCCTGTTGTAACATTAGGTTTTGGTTTTAAAAGTTACGTTGGATATCGAATAAGACAACGTAAACAACGTGAGGTTGCAAAAGAAAATGAATTTTATATGCAATTATTACAGCAAGCACTTCCAGCTCAAGATGAAACCCAGGAAACTGGATGTACAAATGAACAAACTGGAAATCAACAAGATATCCAACAGAAAGAACTAACATCAGTTACAGGAACAACACCTAACCATAACAATAATAATTTAATCAATATTAAAAATAATGCTCAAACTAATAACAAGCACAATATTAATCTTTTCAATAACAGCAATGGACACGTTGTAGTTACGCCATTCACTTCAACTAGTTCTCCACATCTTTCCAACGGTGTAAATATACATAATTCAAATTCACATAAAAATAATAATAGAAAAAGTTTAGACAAAGATTCTAGTTGTAATTCTAGCAATTATTTAAGTAATAAACTCACAGACTTAAACTCTTTGTTAACAAATTCAAGTTCTCTGTTAACATCATCTTGTCAAAAAACGAATCACAATAGACTATCAAATGATAATTCAACCTTATCACATGTCGTGCGTGATAAAGATCGTGAGTTTCTATCAAATAACCATGCTTCTGGTAAAAAAGAACACGACATTAGTAAACACAGTATAGAAGCTAAAACATCAGATACACATCATACGAATGGACATTGCCTAAGTGGTTATACTAAAGATGATTTATCAAACAAATCACACAAGCATTCGATACATAATCATCAAAATGGTTATGTTTTAAATTATGATGTATCACACGAGGGTTCCGAAACAATGGAATTGCATGAAAAACACAAAAGTGGAAGAAAAAATCGATGTAAGCAAAAAAATAATGAATCTACTTCGTCTTCAGTAACCAACTCTTGTTCAACGACGTCAAAAGATAATCAGTCCGTCTCAAATAATCAATTATCTGTAATAAATGTGTCAGTCCAATCGATATCTACACATATTTCACAGCACCAGCAAACAACGTCGTTGATTTGCGAGTTTTGTTTACGTTTAGAAAACGAGGCCAAAAAAATGAAACAAGAACTAAATCATTTGAAACAAATCGAAAATGATTTAAGACAAAAAAATGATGCAAATATGAATTATAAAAGTTGTTTGCAGGTCAAACAAAGAGAAATTGACGAATTAGAAAAACGGTTACTATCTTAGACAAAATTAATAATATATTGTAAATAATGAATAATTAATTGTTTGTTTAATTTTTTCAGGATTCAAGAGCTAACAAACTCGCGACAGTTAGATCGACAAAATTTACAGAGTACAGAAAAACGATTAGGCGAAGAAAGACGACAAAAACAATCATTCGAATCTCAATTAAATAATGAAAGAAAACTAAGAAAACAGACCGAAGAACGTGCTACTCGTTCTGAGTGTGGAGAGTTATGTAAAATTAAAAAACAGCAACTTGAAATCGAATGCAAAACTTTACGCCGTGAACTTCTTGTTATCGAAGAGGCTAAAAATTCAGCCGAACATCAAACAAGAAGTTATGAACAAGAAGTCTGTTTAGATATTACTATATCCATATATCACAGTTTAAAAAAAAAACATTTTTTTAATTTCAGATGCAAAAAGTTAAACATGAAATTCGAAACCGTGAACAACAACAAGGAACTGAAGTTTTAATGTCAGCATTAAACGCCATGCAAGTGAAAAATTCAACGTTAGAGAAAAATCTATCAGAGGAAACGAGAGTTAAGCTGGACTTATTCTCTGCCCTTGGCGAAGTGAAAAGACAATTGGAAATTCGAGAAAGTAAGTTATAATTTTCGTCTTTCATATTATTATACAAATGCTAAAACCATATTGATTGTTTCGTTTTAACTTCAGACAAACTAAGGACAAGAGAGAAGGAAGTAAGCGATCTGCAAACGAAAATCGCTCAGTTATTGGCTGTAATGCCATGTCATGATTCTTTGTGCATGGGATCGACGTCAACGTCTTCCACAAATTCCAGTTCTATATTACGGGTAAACGATACCCCACCTCTAATGAATCAACAGCAATCACAGCAGCAACAAGGTGGACAATCTAGTCCGATGTCTCACTTAGGGTTATCTGTTTCACCTCTTCTTGGACAATTAGGTAATCTCGGTGTATTAACTACAACACCACCGCCCCTTCCACCAATTTCGTCATCATCGTCAACTCTATCTTCTTCTGTAACCGGACAAGTACAAATTTCTGGATCATCTGGTTCTAATTTAGATCCAAATGCCACAGCTTATACACCTAAAAATAACAATACATCTATGATGGGTGGTACTGAAGCTTGACCTAACAATTGTTATCTCTTTTCTAAAGATTGAATTTAAAATATTTCTTGTTTGTTTTAAAGTTGTCTGTTTTCAAACCTTTTTATTTGCATAAAATTTCTAACATTTTATCAATATAATAAAATATAATTTCTGTATTTATAAGCTATATTTAATTTATAATTTCTGTTTTTATTTCTTTTTAGTTTATTCTTTTGATTGCTAAAAAATTTGAAGATAAAATGTTGTGATATTTGTATACTTAATTTTGGGTTTATATTATTTAATATTTTCTTAAATTAGAACAAACAAAACGTCTTCAAAATATTTAAAAGTTGGATTTTAAAAGTGGATAGACGAAGTTTCATCACTTTTGAAAAGAGCAAAGCCAAAAACCAAAACTTATCGTTTTATAAAATCTCAAATTATTATAATAAGATGAAATTGATTAATTTTGATTGATGAAATAAATTTCAATTTTTTTGGTTTTGATTTAAAAAAATACCATCGATTTATCTTTGATGATTTTATTTATTTAAGATATGATGCATAATGCTTTGGATTGATTGCAATATTGTAAATGTTTCTGTGAAAAAGAGAACATCCATACAATTTTTAGTTTGTGTTTATAATTTAAAAATTGTCAACTTGAGTTCGAATGAATAATCTGTTTTTGACAAAATTTGAACTTGCAATAATCTAATAAATTGTTCGAAGTTTCCACCGTGATGTTCCAAACATGATTCCAAACGTTTTAAAAATTACCTTGATGGGCTAGCGTTTATTTCTTCTTCTCCTAAATTATTACAAGCCAGTCTTATTTTGTTTTTTAAATCTTGGACATTAATGTGGGTCCGCGTATACATTTTTTAAATGCCCCAAAAAAAAAATTCAATGTGGTCAAATCTGGAGATCTTGCTGGCCATGGAATTACTCCATGGGTACCAATCCATCGGTTAGGAAAAATTTCATTTAAATATTGTCGAACATTGATGGCGTTGTGTGCTGGTGCACCATCTTGTTGAAAATACATATTGCCCCGCGTGGCTAATGGAACATTTTCTAACAGTAACGGTAACTGATTAGCAAGAAAATCTAGATATCTTCTACCTGTAAGTGTTCCGTCATAAAAATAAGGACCTATAAGTTTTCCACCGATTAATCCACACCACACATTTATACCCCAAACTGTCTTAAAGTTAGTTTCTTGAGAGCAGTATGGATTTGTATCGTCCCAAAATCTATTGTTTTGTTTATTCATAATTCTATTGTTTGTAAATTTAGATTCATCACTCCACAAAATACGATTATAAAATAAATTTTCGATTTCAAATTGAACTCTAAGCTAAACCATGCCAAAAATTGTAATCTACGTTCAGGGTTGCGTTTCGAAATTAACTATGGTTAACTATGGTAAACTTTACTCTACCAAATGTCGTTTCAAAATTAACCACATAGTAAAAAATTTACTGGATGACAGATAAACCATCGTTTCAAAACTACATAGTTTAACTGTCATAGTAAAGTGTGACGTCACTATTTTAACTTTCTTTTACTCTACTCGATAGTAGTTTGTTAAAGTTCTAATGTCAAAACGTATAAACATTTAAAATGACATCTCAACCGATTTATAAAACAAATTATAGTTTTTTATAATAAAAGAAAGTTTTAATTGTTGTTGAAAAAAGTGAGAAATTATATTGTTTTGTGAATATATCGTATATTTAATTATTATAAACTAAGTATTTAATAATATTTAGTGAAATGTGCTAGTTATTTTTATTTGATTCTGAAGACCGAAAAATGAATTATAGAAATAAAAAACAAACACTACATTTTGAGTTTTATTTATCGTAGTTAGCATTATAATTTTTTATTCATTTTGAATTTTTAGCGGTCTTTTTCTTTGACAATTTAACTTTGACAGCTTTACCATGGTAATTTTCATTCCATATGTGACGTCACTTTTTTAACTTTGACATTATTACCATGGTTAACCGTGGTTAATTTCAAAACGCACTCCAGTAAATGTTGGATAAACTCAGCTGTTTATACCCGACCAACATATTGTGAACGTCGCTCACATGCGAACGTCTTTTGCGATCGTTCACACTGCGAGCTATGTGTGAAAATAACTTTGTGCTTTTATAGTGATCTATTTGTGATCTCTTTGCTGTATGTATATATGTTGTGTCATCTTTCATGCTGTATGAAATGTGTCATAACGATTTGAAGTGTATTAAAGCTCTCTAGTGAAAATGTCATTGTTAATGGATCGCGTACACATATCTTTTTTAAATGATGTCAAAAACAGACCAAAACAAAAGATACGTAAACGCCTGTGTGCGAATAAGACAAAACATAATCACTTTTTTTTAAAAAAGATGTCAATCGTGTATATTTCGCAAAATTTTGTGCCGACTTTGTCCGAAAAGATGAAATGTTTGTTATAATTAACACTGTTTGCCGTTGGCACTTGGCGTAAGTTTTCAAATAACATAATGTCAATCTCTTGTTACTTTACGCAAATAACTTATTTAATAAGTTTAATAAAAAATTAAAGAAAACAAAGCTTTTTTTAATTTTACTGTTACTCTATATATATTTCAGCTTGTTAGGCCATCTTCTGGAGTAATGCATTACTCCAGAAGATGGCCTAACAAGCTGAAATATATATAGAGTAACAGTAAAATTAAAAAAACTTTGTTTTCTTTAATTTTTTATTAAACTTATTAAATAAGTTATTTGCGTAAAGTAACAAGAGATTGACATTATGTTATATAAAATGTCTGTCTTTTTTATATATTTTAAACATGTGTTAGTTAAAAAAAATTATTCACACTATGATACTTTTCTAAAATAAATTTTGTTTCTTGATAATTATGATTTATATGATCGATTCTCAAAAAAAAAAATAAATAAAACAAAAACTTATTTTATTTTACACAAAATTAAACAAAAAATTTCGAAATTCTATTTAATAATATAAAATTTTTTAGGTTAAGAGCGTTTTATTATTTATTTTTGGATAACATCGGTATAAAAATTAGCGAAATAGATGTGATTGACATCTTTTTTTAAAAAAAAGTGATTATGTTTTGTCTTATTCGCACACAGGCGTTTACGTATCTTTTGTTTTGGTCTGTTTTTGACATCATTTAAAAAAGATATGGGTACGCGATCCATAATCATTCAAGCAAATAATGTGGTAAGTAGCTAGGATAACCTATAAATTATGAATATTATTAGAAATTAGAAATATTGTGTTTTAAATCCAACAACATTAACCGGCATAAATTGAGTAGTTTTTGTCCATCACTTCTTATATTCTTAAATGTTCAAGTGGTTTTTGTCAAACATTTTATATTTCTTATTAACTTATATATTAATTAACAATTTATTTCAGTATAATTTGATTGAAATTATGAATTAATTTAATTTTATTGTTGTATTATATTTATGTTTATATTATAATATTTTTATTTAAATTTATGTTTAGTGAAATAAAATTTGTTCTGTCTTGATATAGTTTTATATAATTAAAACTAGCATTAAATTAATATATAAATATAACTTTATTATTTATTAATATTTACATGGCAATTGCATGCTTTTCATAGACAGAGTTATTCTATATGTCATCTTTATATATCTGCTGTATAAAGCATGGTATACACTATATAATATGATGTAAACGTTAAGTCATGTCTACACAACATCTCCCCTTTTAACATTTGAGGATTTCTTTTATTATTTGAATTCTATACATTTTAATTAGACATTATTGTTATTATTTTTTTTTTTCTTTAAAACTAATTCCAAGTATTCAAGTATTTCTTTGATTGTTTTAATTCTATAATTTTTTATTGAAATTTTAAATAAACATTATATTTTATATAGATTTCAAGTATTCAATATTTCTTTGATTATCTTAATTATATAAATTTTATTAGAAATTTAAATAAACATTATTATTTTTTTTTATAACAATTTCAAATTTCAATATTTCTTTGATTATCTTAATTCTATAAATTTTCATTAGAAATTTAAATAACCATTATTATTATTTTTTTTTTTTTTTTTTTTTATAATAATAATTTCGATTATTGTTTTATTTTTAATTCCTATCATAACATTGCAGATAACTTGGTGGTTTGGAAATTCGACCAGTTCTGGTTACGTATGCAGGATGATCTATATTTCTCGGAAATGAATCATTCGCTTGATGATTATTAGATTCGGTAATATTTAAATTCGAATTATTACAATTGTGTTCACTATTCCTCCTCTCCCCGATTAAGTTGTTGTTTGGATAATTATAATGAAAATTCGGTTCATTTTGTGATTTCCTTAAATGTCTAGAATTTCTACGCAATATGTTCTGATCTTCATTTTGTATCAAATAAGACCTTGGAGTGGAATGTCTCTTTACTATTTTTGCTGGTCTCCAGATATTTTTATATTGATATAATACATTTTGACCTGGATTAAATTCTGCTCTAGATTTTGCCGTTTTGTCATACTGATTTTTTACGTCTTTTTGACTATTTATTAATTGCTCTCTTATCGAGGTTTCAACTTTTGGCTCCAGTAATGAATCTTTAATTGGGATTTTTGTTCGGGTAGTTCGACTAAACAAAATTTGTGATGGGGACGCGTTAAGTTTTGCTACAGGATGATTCCTGTATTCTAATAATGCATACTCAATATCTTTTCCGTCATCCATCGCTTTTTTAATTAGATTTTTTGCAATGTTGACAGCTTTTTCAGCTTGTCCATTGGATTGTGGATATCTTGGACTGGACGTTCTAAATAGGAAATTCCACTCGGCACTAAACTTGGTGCATTCTCTAGATGAAAACGGTACATTGTCTGATATTACTACCTTGGGTATGCCATGAGTAGCAAATATTGTTTTGAGCTTTTTAATTATTTCGCATGATTGTTTATTTTCAAGTGGTACGACATCAATCCACTTAGAAAAATAGTCATTAACAACAAGATAATCTCTACCACCATAATACAGAATATCACAACATATTTTCTCAAATGGTAGTTGTGGTACTTCGTGTGGAATAAGAGGTTCTTTCACATTCGAGGGTAAGTATTTTTCACATATACGACATTTACTTATAAAATTTTCGATATCTGTGTCTATCGCCGGCCAGTATAAAATATTTCGAGCTCTTTGTTTGCATTTTGTCATACCAGTATGACTTTCATGTAGCTTGTTTAGCATGTCATTTATGAGAACTCGTGGAACCATCACACGACTTCCTAGATATACCAAATTTTCTTCCACAGAAATGTCATTCTTGAATTTAAAATATAATTTTACAATTTCAGGTAATTGTTTCTTGTCTGAGGGCCAACCTTCCTGATTTATTTTTATCAAACAGGCTAATACTTCATCTTTCTGTGTTTCTTCTTGGAATCGTATTTTCCAAGGATCACTGATATCAATAGTGTGAACTACTTCTGCAAATTCTTTAAATTCGTCTGCACTTTCGTCTTTTAAATAAGATCTAGACAAGTGGTCGGCAATATGTAATTCCTTACCTGGAACATATTTTATTGTCAAATCATAATTAAGTAGTTTTAATTTCATTCGTTTTAACCGAGATGAATTTATTTTTTGTATTTCGTTTTTAATTACTCCTACTAAGGGTTTATGATCAGAGTGGATTTCAACCGATCTACCATAAATATATAAATGAAACTTTACACAACTATAAACTATAGCCAGCATTTCTTTCTATACCTGGGCGTAATTTATTTCGGTATTTGTTAGGCTTCTTGAAGCAAATGCTATTGGCTTTTTATTTTGCAAAAGGACACAACCCACCCCTGATTTTGATGCGTCCGTCTGTATTACTATCGGCTTATTTATATCAAAAGATTGTAGGACTGGAGCCTCACAAATTTTATCCTTAAGTGATTTAATTGCTTGTGTTTGACTGATTGTCCACTGAAATTCATTTTCCTTTTTAAGCAGGTCTCTCAAAGGTTGCGTTATTTCAGCCATATTTGGAATAAAGCTTCTTAGGTAATTGGCCATACCCAAAAACCTCTGAAGTTCTTTCTTTGATTTAGGATTTTCCATATTGGTAATGGCTCTAATTCTTTCAGGATCAGGTCTATAGCCCTCCGCATTAAATATATGCCCTAAAAATTTAACTTGCTCTACTTTATATTGCAGTTTCGCAGCATTAAATTTGATATTTAAGGTTTTGGCCCTATCGACAAAATGTTTTTAAGTTTCGGTCATGCTCCTCTTCAGTTTTGCCAGTTATCATACTATCATCAATGTAAATATAAACCCCCTCTAAATCACCGAAATGTTTTTCGTTAAACTTTTGAAACTGTTCGGGAGCCATATTTATACCGAAGGGTAGCCGTAAGAATTTGTAAGTGCCAAAGGGGGTACTAAAAGCACAGAGATTTGAAGATTCATTGATTAGCTTAATTTGATAGAATCCGTCCTTCAAATCAAAAATAGTAAAATATTTTACTCCAGATAATTTAATCATTAGATCCTCTAACGTAGGTATCATATAAGATTCTTTTTTGATCGCACGGTTTAGTTCCTGTGGATCGAGGCATAACCTTACCGTATTATCAGGTTTTTCAACTACAACGAGGTTGCTAACCCATTCACTAGGCTCAAGGACAGGTTCAATAATTTTCTGTTCCTCTAATTGATCTAATTTTGATTTGACAATTTCTCTAAGTTTCACTGGAATTCTTCTCGCAGGTTTTGAAACCGGATTAACATTGTCTTTTAAATAAATTTTTAAGGGATCGGGAAATTCTCCAAGTCCTTCAAAAAGTTCTTTATTTTTCTCAATAAAAAATTGTTTCTCCGTTTTTAAGGAATAAATTCGTTGAATTAATTTTAATTTTTTACACACGCGTAAACTTAGTACAGGAGTAGTTTCACAATCTACTATAATAAATTCTTCGTTAAATATTCTGTTTCCACTATTTAAATGACTTATATTTATTTTATATTATATTATATTATATTATATTATATTATATTATATTATATTATATTAATTTTTACCGAACCTACTGGTCGAATTTTCGTGCCATCATATGCTATCAGCATTATTCGAGTCTTTTCCATTTGATTATTTAAGTTTAATTTTTTAAATATTGAAATTGGGATAACATTGGCCTCAGCACCTGTATCTAATTTAAATCTAACCCTAACGTTATTTAATTCAATAATTTCATACCAACTTTCATTCTCCTCATTATCATATATAATTTTATTTAGGGATTCAATTCTTCTAAAGTCACATGACTCATTGTTACAACTATCAATATCACTAGCACAAATTTCTCGAATGTGTAATGTTTTAAAACATTTTACAAATTTAGAATTATGATTATCAAATTTATTGTTATTATTAAATTTTGTACCTTTTATGTGTTTAATTTCAAATACTTTTTCCGCCTGCTGTACTTGGCTTACTTGTTCTTTTGCTCTCTCCGCCACTCTGCACGTTTCAATTGTTTTTTCTAAGTCTGGGTCTCCTAATTTGATTAAGGCTTCTTGTATTGATAGATCTTGTATTCCAAAAGCTATTTTGTCCCGTAATGCTGAATTCTCCATTGTGTTAAATTCACTTGATTTAGCTAATTTTTTGATGTCTAATAGAAAGTGATCAAAACTTTCTCCCTCTTCTTGTTTCCTACTGTAAAATTGATGGCGTTCAAACAAAATATTTTTTTTTGGTGAGCAATATTTTTCGAACGCTTTGATGATTTCGTCGTATGAATCTTTTTGTTTCTCAGATAGGTCGAACGATTCATAAATTTCAACAGCTGCTTCTCCGATGATGTTCAATAGGATGGCTGCTTTAATATCGTCATCTTTTTTATCCGCACCTGACGCTTTCATGAATATTTTTAGCTGATTGTGGAATTTCCGGAAATTTTCCGACAAATTTCCCTCTATTTTCAGTTCCGACGGCGTTTTTAATTCCATTTTTATTGCAGTTATATAACTGTATTCAATTTTAATGGAATTTATTTCAATTTAATTTTTATGTTTTTAAAATGGCGTCACGGCGTCACAAGAATTTTATTTTTATTTCACTTAAACTTATGTTTTTATTTTCTTATTATTTAATCGCGTTTCAACTGCGCCATGTTCTGTCTTGATATAGTTTTATATAATTAAAACTAGCATTAAATTAATATATAAATATAACTTTATTATTTATTAATATTTACATGGCAATTGCATGCTTTTCATAGACAGAGTTATTCTATATGTCATCTTTATATATCTGCTGTATAAAGCATGGTATACACTATATAATATGATGTAAACGTTAAGTCATGTCTACACAACCTTGTATTTAAACCATATTAAACCATATTTTGTTTCATTTTTGCTATTCAATACCAAATTATTTAGGCTCTACGACCTGTCAGCGTTCGCCCCCAAACCAATAACATGCGATCTACCGGTGGTCGATCTCAAATTATTCTCATGCGACCTGCAAGCGTTTGATCACCAATCGTTCATCTGTGACCTACCAGCGATCGATCACAGGACATTCACGTGTGCTGATGGCCAAACGTTCACGTGTTACTTATCGGCGTTCAAAAACAGTGGACGCTCCGATTTTGTATTTAAACCATATTAAACCATATTTTGTTTCATTTTTGCTATTCAATACCAAATTATTTAGGCTCTACGACCTGTCAGCGTTCGCCCCCAAACCAATAACATGCGATCTACCGGTGGTCGATCTCAAATTATTCTCATGCGACCTGCAAGCGTTTGATCACAACTCGTTCATCTGTGACCTACCAGCAATCGATCACAGGACATTCACGTGTGCTGATGGCCAAACGTTCACGTGTTACTTATCGGCGTTCAAAAACAGTGGACGCACCGATATTGCTTCAGTTTACGTGATGTTAACGTTCGCAGGGCATACAATGAGAACACTCACATGTGATGTTCACACAGTCATCGGGACGATCATTGCCGCTAACAAAACGTTCGCAAAAGTTCCATATGTTTCCCGGGATACGCATGCATTTTGTATTTTTTCAAAATATTATGTACTGCACCAACTGATATATACCTGATATATATGTCTTATTGATGAACGTGGATAAGTTCGTATGTAAGCCATTACCTGCAATTCAGTGTCTTCATCAAAATTATTTGGTCTAGGCTACCGTTGTCTATTTTGATTATTAGGAAATTGACCGTTTTCATTTAATCCACGTAGAAGTCTAAAGAAATCCACGTAGAAGTCTAAATACGTGTGTAATGCATTTTATTTTTAATCGGAAATTTTTTTTGTTTTTATTCATACAGTTTCAATCTCCTTATACACATGTAACGGATTTTTTGAAATAGAAAGTCGGCTACGCAACTCATTTCATGTATCGGTCAAACAGATTATGCAGGCACAGTGACATTTGAGACAGTTCATTCGTCTTTGTTGTGTTCATTTCATTCTACTACATTACACGTGCATAAATTGTGAAAAGCATATTAAAATATTCATTCCATAAATAATAATTCTGGAAATCATTTCAAATTAAGTATGGAGCCGTCTACATTGTCTGCAGCATTTCACCTTCATTAACATCAAGCTCTGAATCAGAACCGGATTTATCAGCATCTATGATACCTCCAAATGCTATTGTTTACGGTAAAGCGAGTGTTTTGAATGATATACATTTGCCAGATAACCGCGAAATCTTACAATATTATTTCTGGCTTGGCGATAAAGTTAAAAATCGCAGCAGAATTGTTTTCATATAAAACGTTTACTCCTATTGTAATGGACAAATTAGTTGGAATATAGGCTAAGTTGGATATTGAAATTATCAATAGAAAAAGCATTGGGAAAAAACTTAAAAACTTGCTTGACAAATATTATAAAGTGAACAAAAATAAAAAAAAGTGAGACATTTGATGATAGTTTAAAGAAACTATTTTATATTGGGAAATGCGCAAATGTCAGTTGAAAACAAAAAAATGCTCTTGTGGATTAATTCCTGCGCACCTGAGAGAATTCATGTTTGATCAAAATAACGATAGAAAATGTACAATACCGGAAAATGTGCCACCTATTGACGAGAGAGTACCCTCTGAAATACCAAGAATTACACTTGGTACTGTTGATCCAACATATGAACCATCTCAATCAGAATTAGCTGGATGTATTGGAGAATTGGCATCTGCAGCAGAGACACACCAGGCGAAACGTGGACGTTATACCTCAAGATACGATACTCCGAATTTTGCTATGATGTGCGATGGATTCGGGGTTTCAGACAGAGTGGCATCATCATTAGCAACAGCGCTTTTGCGAGATTTAAATGTAAGAGATGATCGAGGAGATGTAGTCATTATGGACAGATCGAAAGCGGCTAGAGAAAAATTGAAATGTAGAGATGAGCTGCTACGTAAACGATATGATGGTTCCTCTTTGAAAGTATTTTCTTTTGATGGTAGAAAATATGACACTTTAACCAGATAGAAAATTGATGAAAAATTTCATCAAAATATGGTTAAATGGTTAAAGAGCAAGAGATTGCACGGGAGCCTGATGCCACATTAATTGAATATGTAAAGCTAGATCATGAGGACGCAGAGACTATAAAGTCAGAGCATTGAATGAATTTTTCATCAAAAAAGAATTATCCCTCCATGAATTGATTGGCATTTGCTGTGACGGCGAACCTGCCAATACTGGCTCAGACAATGGTGTTGTGCGACGATTCGAACTGCAGTTACAAAGACCATTGCATTGGTTTGTATGCTTGTTACACTTCAATGAACTTCCATTTCGTCATCTATATGAAGTATTAGAGAAATCAGCTACAACTGGACCTCGATCATCGACTGGAAAGTTAGCCAAACAGATTCAAGAATGTGAAAAATGCAGGTATGTAACAATGGATCTACTCTGTCATTACTATATATTTTTCAACGGCGTTAAAATAGATTAATTTTTATGAAGGTAAGTTTACACATAGGATTGATTTCATTTAAGGCGCGTTCCATTGAAAATCAAACTTACTCAAATTTGCTTTGACCTACTCTACCTCGAAAAAATTGTGTAGTTGAAAAGCAGTTTATGTTTCGATTTTATTTAGATCGTTTATAAACTTGTTTTGGTATTTTTAACAATAAAATGGACCAGTCAGGCCTAAACATCAGTCCAAAATAAAAATTCTTGAGAATAATAAAATTGTGTGGCTATATTTGAAAATTTTTCCAATTTTCGGCGTTCCATTGGTGTTATGTTATAGTTTAGCTCAGGTGTATAGCACGACTTAGGCCCGCTATACACTTGAGCTAAACTATGCGAACTATGTTTTTAAAAAAATAATGTTTTAACGCGAATAATATTTTTAAACAAAATGTAATGAATGTAATGTTTCCTTTTTTATTTTATTTTTTTAAATGTTTTGTTTCCGTAATGTTTTTTTGTATAATTACGTTGTATACAAAAAACATAGTTCGCATAGTTCACATAGTTTAGCTCAAGTGTATAGCGGGCTTAATGCATATTTCGCTCATGCGGAGAATATTTTACTATCAATGCTGTTTGATGATAAAAAAAACATACGCGATAGGGCTTTGAGAAATATTTTACATTTTCGAGACATTATATGAACCAACTTTGCTCAGAGTATATAAAAAAACGGTTATCAATTTTAATTGTATGGATTACGTTGATATGATCGATTTAAATGATCATAATAATTTATCAGAGCCCCCGTTCCACGAGACATTCTATACGATCATTTGTTAGAATATTTAGAAGGTAATGATACCCTGGTTAAACATTTCAATTCAAACCTATTGAATCCTATTAAATCCAATATAATCTCAATAGGATTAAATCGGATTGAATTGGTTTAATAGGAAGACTTCGATCTACCAATTAAAATTCAATCGGAATGAATGGGATTCAACAGGAAAAGAGGTTCCATAGGATTCTAATGGAAATTTCCAATTGACTTTCAATCGGAAATTAAGAGATTCGAGATAGGAAAAAGGAACTTAGAAAAAAATTAAACAATCTTATAAATTTAACAGGATTTAATTGGAAAAGATTTAATAGGAATGAATAGGATTAATCGGAATTCTGCAATGGAAATTTCCAATTAATTCCTATTTATATACATTTCCTATAGAATCCTATCCATTCCGGTTGAAAAATAAAATAGAGAACAGGAATGAATAGGATTGTATTGGAAATAGATTTTTTGAATAGGAATTAATTGAAAATTCCCAATGCAGAATTCCGATTAATCCTATTCATTTTTTTCAATTGGTTTCAATTGGAATGTTTAACCAGGATAGTGAAGAACCACCTCTGCCGGATCCAAGAATTCCGTCGCATATTCAAGGAACAGAGAGACATGTCCAACTGTTGACAAAGGTTTCGCGGCGTGTAACCGAACAACATCAGGGAGTCTTGGCGGCGACAGTGGAAAGTAGAAGAAAATTTTCTCGAGTTGAATCTAAAAAAGATCTTAAACTCAAATCAATGCATTGATAGAATCCGTTAATTGTAAGGAGATTGAAACTGTATGAATAAAAACAAAAAAAATTTCCAATTAAAACTAAAATGCATTTCACACGTATTTTTTTTTCTGAAAAATATTTTTTCTCAACTTTACTTTGGATTTTTAGCCGATACATGGAAAATCTCATTTTGCCTCATGAAATTCATAGCTCCCGAACGGTTCATCGCAATTTAATGAATAAATACTCGTTGAAAAGGTTTTTTCCACGTACTATCTAATTCTCGTTCAAGTCATTGTAATAGCTCATCTAGTTTGAAAGTTATTTTTCTTTTTATGAAAAAAGATGTGATTTTCCATACATTTTGTATGAGACTTCACATCTGGCCTTATTCAAAAATTGATAACTTTCGAATCAGATGAGCGATGTGAATAATTTAGCACAATATTTGATAGTACACAAGACCTTTCCATCGGTAGTTTGATGAACGTGATACACTCAACCTTTTAGAAGTTATGCCCTAAAACTCAGGAGAGTGCTAATTTTAGCATTAAAAATTTTTCCGCGGACTCCAAACGTCTCGGAGACATATTTTCTTTTGGGCACTTTTTCTCTACTCGAGTAAAAACATTTCCATAATATGGAGTCTAATGACAGTGGAAAAATTCATAACTTAAGTTTATAACTTAAATTTATAACTTTCTGTAACTTAAAAATCATATCTTTCCGATAGTAAGCCATGATTAATTGGAAGTTCATTAGATGGACATGCTTAACACACTCGTGACATGCTTAACACACATCGTTCTGCAAACAACATTTTTACAACGTTAAATTTGGACAAGAAATGTGTGGGACGGTGTGAAGCTCTGTTATTTGATTTTACTGGTGACACACCGGAGAGATGTTTTGGCTTTCTCTAAAAGACGAATCATGGCAGTTATATTTATAATAGTTTGACAATTCAGTCGCATTGCCTTTATACTGGAACTAATCGAACTCTAATCAACTAGTTCGGCATTATCTACAGTAAAACACCCAGCAAAAATTCCAGACACTAAATATATAAAAGTTCTAGCTTTAATGTATTTTCAAAATATTAACATATTTTAATGTCTGTAAAAAAATGAAATAATAAGGAACACCACCGTTAAAAACCCTAGCTATAAAAATATAAGTATTTATAATAATGCATTTTATTTAATTTTATTTAAAAAAAGCATAACTGTTTTAAAACCAACCAAAATATTAGTGATAAATATTAAACATTTGGTGAAACCATAAAATAGTCTATATAACAACATCCGTTAAAGAATTTTTGTTAATTGCTGGTAGTAGAGGCGTTAAAAATTTCAATCCAATAACCATCGGGATCTTTTATAAAAGCCAGTCCTTTCATACGACCATCATTGGGACGTTTCACAAATTCAACACCAAGCTTTTCAAAACGTTCGCATGCAGCATTAACATCTGGCACCATTATGCCAATATGTCCAAACCCCCTTGGCTCATTATTCCCGTTATGATATTGTTGGTCTGGATCTGACTCAGTACCCCAATTGCTACAACATAAAATTTATTACTGAAAGTATAAAGAACACAAAATTAACATACTGAGTCAATTCCAAAGTAGCTTTCCGGCTTAAAGCCCATTTTGTACGTTCAGCGTTATTAGTTGGCACTTCATTTGCATTTTCATAACCCATGAAATACAATGAAAATTTCGCTTCTGGAAAATCAAGTTTCTGTAGCAACGTAAAACCTAAAGCTTCTGTATAAAACTTTAACGATCGTCTAGGATCTTTTATCCGGTACATTGTTTGTTGAAACAAATAATCCTGTTATCAAAATGATAAGTATTTATGATCAAATAAATGAGCATATTATTGGAATAAAATACGAACTTTTGTAGCTACATCAGCCGGTGCACAGAGCTCGTTTGCCTCCGAATTGGTTAAGCCTATCTGCTCTCCCATTTTATATAACTATAGATTTTTTTAACACTATATAAATGATAAGAACGAATTAAATTGGATTCCAATACGAATTAGTAAATGTCAACAAGATTATATCGATTATGAGCAAAGTTGTATGCAACTAAAATTTTAGCAATTTTCTCACACCTATAATATTTTATAGCTCATTCATACAAATTTGACAGAATTTTGTTGTTATCAATGTTTATTGTTTATTTATTTCAACAAATAATTCAGAAATGCATAAATATGATATTATTTGTAAAAACGTTGGTGAAAAATCAGGTTTAAATATATATATATTTAATTTATTAAAACAAATTTTAATATACAGGTTTTTCTTGTAGTGAATGTTAAGTTTTGGGGTGAACAAGAAACTCGGTTGCTTATTAGTTTATTTAAGGAACATTCAGACAGCACTCAGAAAAAAAAAGATCTGTGGCAAGTAATAAGTAGAATTTTGGCTGAAAATGATTTTTATTATTCAGCTATACAAGTTGAAAATAAATGGAAAACTTTAGGGCGCGCTTACAGAAGAAAATCAAAACCGTCTAAAAAAGAACAACAATCTCCGAAGATTAAACAAGAAAGTTGCACCACAAATCTCGATCAAGACCAAACAGAAATCAATATTGGCATCTTTGATAAAACTTACATCGATAAAATTAAAGATTGCGATAATTTAAACATAGATAAATTAAATGATGATATCGATCCAGGAACAGATGACGAGTATACATCGAATTCATTGTTTAATCAATCCTTTAGTAACAATAAGTTAATCAATGAAACTCAAGATAGAAATAAATTCTCTGACTTAAAAGAATTTTTTAATAGATGCTTTGATTATTTTGAAGAAAAAGAGAAACAAAATCATTCAAATGAAGTTAAGAAACTAAAGTTAATGGAAGAAAACAATCGAATATTAACCGAACGAAATCGATTAATCGAGGAACGAAATCAAATACACCCAATTCTGTTTTTACACGGTAGATACGTTCCAGGAAAAGACGTGTAAAAAAAAACCGTGCATAAAAAGACATGCAGCACATAGAAAAAAAGGGGATTGGTTCCATACCCTTTATTTCTGTAAAAAATAGGTAAAAGAAAATGATTTGTACAAAAAAACTATTAAGAGTAAATTAGACGGAATGAAATATTTCTACCATCTATTTAGGATACTATTTGTTCGTCATAGATACTAATGGAAGTATCATTGGGGAACTCGGTCTATGATCTGAAAACAATCAATAGCTGTTTTTTTGGTGGAATTAGAATTGAATAAATTTTTTTACCCGAATCGGCGACTTTATTCTCGGTCCTCGGTCCTTTTCTCCTTCAAGGTCCTCGTTTACATTTATAACAACGTTTCTCCGGGCGAGATTTATTTTTTCATTCATTTTACCTTTGAAGATAGGGGAACGAATAACCTGTGCAATGTACTGTATGTCATCTGCAAAACTATTTGTCGTGTTACTGATAATTTTCAACAGGCCGTTGATATAAATTAAAAATAGAGTGGGGAATAAAACTGAGCCTTGGAGAACACCAGTAATAATTAATTTAGATTCAGAAGAAAAACTATCGATGGATACCGAAATGTTTTGATCGGTGAGGCATTTTTGAATATGCTTTACGTCTACATGAAGTTGGCATGCCAGATTCGATCATATGCTTTTCAGATGTTTAAGCGATAACGTACGTTTCACAAGCTCAATCAAATATGCTGTTCCAACGACATATATAATTTGAAATATTAGTTTTTTTGGAAATAGCTAGTGTAGGCACAGCCAGTTCCAAAAAAGGTACGAAAACGGATACAACAAATTATAAACCCATATCAAACTAATCGATTGTAGCTAAAATATTTGAAAAAAACATTAATTTTAAAAATATGAGGTTCTTTGTTAACTGGTCAAAAATACTTAAAGGCAATGCGGTTTTCGCCGAAAGACGATCGCCCTACATGGAATATTGTTGTCACATATGGAGTGTACCATACAGGTCTTGATTGAATCTATACAACAAAGGGCTATTAAATTGATCAGAAATTCAAATCTTACTAATGAGCTTGATTCCTGGTATGTCGCTGATTTGACGGTATTTTACATTATGGATAAACTGGCTTCTATCTAAATCAAATCGATTTTACCTAAGCTTGCAAACTTGACACGTTACACCAGAGTATTAATAAGAGTATAATAAGATAAAATAATTTTCTTCCTCCAAACTTTAAGATTAGCGTTAAAAAATCTTCAAAGAAAATTGATCAACTGTACATACATACTTCTAGGAATAGAAGTTGAAAAAATATGAAATGAAATTCTCATATTTTTAACCTAGCTAAGAACGCTGTTCAAAAATTTAGGTCTTTGGAACGATTACGTAAGTTTTTCAATAGCGAACAGCTTCTTTTAATATATAAATCATTTATACTCCCTGCATGGAGTATTGTTCTCACAAATGGGGTGTATCTGATTTTAGTAGTATGAAGTAAATTGAGTTTGTTCAGCGCAGAACTGTTAAACTATTTAGCAACTCAACTCTTATTAATGAGTTAAATTCCTTGCAACACAGGAGAAATGTTGCTGATCTGAGAATTTTCTATTAATACATTGTGGATGAACAAACTTCGACTGAGATAAAATCAATTTTACCTGAACTAGCAATCTATCGCGTAACACCAGAGTAAATTTTGTAGCCCATCCTTTTACACTTCATATAAAAAGGATCAGAGGTGTTGCTTTTCAGCGTGAATTTTTCAGCAGAGTCTCTCATCTATGGAATGTCTCACCAGCAAGGGTTTTCCCTGATAGCTTTAATCCTCAAAATTTTAAAGATAACGTTCATAAACTTCTTAAAGAAATTTAATTTATTCAAACTTAATCCTAATCCCTAGTTGGACATGGTATCTTCAGATATTAAGAGACGTTAATTTATAATTTATTATAATCAACACTAAACATGCCTAACATTGTATATAGAAAAAAAAAATGAATTTTCTTCAAAATTTAAACCGTGCTATTTCAAATAAAACCGTGTAAAAACGAATTTAAATTTTTTTTCTAGACCGTGTTATATCAAAACCGTCTAAAAAAAGATCGTGTAAAAACAGAATTGGGTGTACTAAAATCAATGCTCGATAAGGGTCTCAACAAAAATTAATGAAACTTGAATTTGGAATCAAATTCACTATATAACAAACTTGGAATTAGAAAAAGAAAGAAATTTATTACATATTAAATTGTTTTATTTATTAGTCAAGCCAAAAGCCATGTTGTAGAATTAAAAGTAGAGTTTTTTTAGAGTATTTTATTTCTTTTGGTCATTTGCTAGCGGTCACATCGTTATCGTTATCAATCCAAAAATTGGATTTGAAACGAAACCCTTTATATACATAATTAAATTATATTTTATTCATTGAAGGCTATTTGTAAACGAGCTGTATTTTTTAAATAAAGGCTATTTACAGTAGAAGAATATTTCCATTAATTGACCAACTAACTTATTGCAAATAAAAGATTGTATTGGATTTTAATAAAAAAACATTGTCATCTACCTATGGGAAACAAGCTTATTAGACATTAAAACTCAATTATTTAGATTATTCTTTTAAACAAATTTTTTATAGTAAACCATAAAATTACATTTAACCGTCCTTAATTTAAAATGATTTCTTTATCCGTTGCGGCAAGATCGATTCTCTAGCATAGCTAAATAATTGCAACAGTCCTATCTTTTTCCCACGCCGAGAAAAATAATTGCTTACCACATCATTGTCATTTGAAGAAGTCAGCAACGAAGTTCTTTCATTAACAGTCGGTAGCACATTATCGTTGGCACTTAACGATATAAAAAGTGAAAACGGTACCAACCATAAACATATTGTAAAATATGCGATTATTTCAGAAAATTGATGGTAATATTCTGAGAAATAACTAAACGCGCAATAATGATTTACTAGTAATAATATAACACCACTAATGAACGAAACGGACATAAACTGAACGTACGGAAAATTCTTCATAATAAAAGCGTGAACAATTTGGGATAACAAGCCACAGATAACTAGAGACCATGGTAAACTATCAAAAAATATAAATAAGATATAAATAATTGTTGTAAATCCAATAAGTGAACAAATAATTTTTTTTGCCACAACTGTGTATTCTTCTACTAATTCAGCTAGGTAATATAGTCCTGCAGCTAAAACAAAAAGATTAATTTAAAGAACTTTGATCTATCAACTTCTAATTTCAAACCAAACCTACCTATTGCTATTGTTACAAAACAAATATGAATTAAAAGTGAAATAAAACTTAGCAAGTATAGTAAAGTCATTGTTACATATTTTAATGAAATTAAATTTAAACAATTTTATAGAATATTAATGTATATTTTTCGCAATATTTTTTTATTATCAACTATAAAATTATATTTCCTTGTATACATCACAAATTTACTGTCAAATTCTGTCAATTCAATTTTTCATTTTATCGATAACAGCGACTTTTATTTGTTGGCGTTGTTTTCTAATAATATTATTAAACTATCTCATTATAGCACTATAGCTGTCAAACAATTGCACAATACAATCCTGAAAAAATATAGTTTATTGATTGTACCTTTTAAATGAAAGCGCGTGCGTTTTAGTGAATTATCGAAATTTAAATTTTGTAATTTATATAAAAAGTAAATTGAATAAAATTACTCTGTGTCATAATTCAAATTTATTTTATAGTGTTATGTATATAATTTTAAGTATTTTTACATATAGGAATTGTTCTGTGGTACGAAATTTGAAGTGAGGTTAAGTTGGTAAGAAATATATGCTAGCCTTATAGTTTTATGATGGCTTTACCGATCGATCAAGAAACAGCGTTGGCTGGAAAAGATTTACCAAATATATTTAGGGTTTGGGAAGATAAATACCAAACACCTGGATTTGATCCAGTTCCATTTATTACAAGGTAAAATCGAGATAGTTTTATTTTTGACACATTTGACATTTGCCAATATGGCTAACAATGTTGACAAATAACTTCGACTTGTTATTGTACATTTTAGATTAGCAGAACTATTCGAAGAAGAAACAGATATATATTTACAGAAAGATCCAGATCCATTTGATGAAAGGCACCCATCTAGAACCGATCCAGAGTGTGAATTAGGTCGCATGTTAAAATTATTATTTCGTAAAGATCTTTTCATGACACGACTTGTCAATGATTATCTGCGAGATAATTTTTTTACTCGACAAAGTATACAAAAAAGTTCCTTGGAATTAAACATAGCGTCATGTCGTTTAATATTAGTAATAATGCCTGGTCTAGAAACATCTGCCGTTTTTCAAGCAGAATTTGATAATTTAATACAACGTTTATACATTTGGTCTACCGAGAGTGCAGAACCATTACAAAGTTATGCAACAGGATTACTTGCGGCGGCTATGGAAGTTCAGGACACTGCTATTGGATTCCGCGAACAGAATTCTAAATTAGTTCCACTTATGTTAAAACGATTAAAATCATTGCAGAAAAAACCAAGAAATGCAAAACTTTGTGATGAAACTCTTAAACAGTTAGATATGGAACTAACTTTACAAGAGGAAAGCAATTGTAATAATGGAGATACAACATTAGCACATTTAGGTGGTTCTCTACCCAGCAGCCTTGAAAATTCTCCAAAATCTTGTAATAATGGATTGTCCAAGTTTCCAAATACACCCAATCTATCCAGATTATTTAGTAATGAAGCAGCAAGTAAATCATCTCCAGGAACACCATCTGCCACGAGTCGATTATATAGAAACACAATACCTTTTCATACTCCGACAATAGCAACCAGTCAAATGTTAATCCTTCGATATTTAACACCAATGGGCGAATATCAAGAATTTCTCGCTCCCGTTTTTGAATATGGTGCAATGGAAATAATTTTTGGTTACATCGAAAATTTGGATCCAAAAGATACTTGTTTAGCTTTTGAAAGTCTCAAATATTTATCAGCATTATTATGTCATAAAAAGTTTTGCTTAGAATTTATAAACCATGGCGGACTTGAGCGTTTGCTAAAAGTGCCTCGTCCTAGTGTTGCAGCCACAGGTGTTTCAATTGCATTATATTATTTGGCATATTGTGAAGATGCCATGGAAAGAATTTGTACAATGCCAAAGCACATTATAACCGAATTGGTTAATTATACTTTATGGTTACTGGGTTGTGCTCATGATTCTGGTCGATGTCATGCTACAATGTTTTTTGGCCTATCATTTCAGTTTAAAATTATTTTAGATGAGTTTGATAGTCAAGATGGATTACGAAAGATATATAATGTTGTATGTAATTGTAAATTTGTAATTTTGTTTTTCATTTTTATAGACTTTCATTTTAGATTTCAGTTTTACCTATTTTGGCTGTTGGAGATGAATATAATTTAAATGATGACGAAGAATGTGCTGCCAGACAAATTGTTCGTCATGTTTGTGTAACATTAAAAAAATATATGGAAAGTCATTTGTATTTTAAATACACACAATTAACAAGACAGCACAGTTTAAATAGTAATACACCTGCACAACCAACACTAAGGGTATGGCACGATTTATTACATATTTTTTTATATTTTATTTAAAGATTTAGACAAAAACACAAAGTTCAAGTTCATATTTAAATACTGATTTACGATCGAAAATCGAGGAAGTACCTCGTCAAAGAGGGTGCAAGAATCAGATCGTATATACGTGAGACCAGAGCTGGTCCTCCATTTTTAAATAGTTCTGCATACCCTCGATACTTGGTGATTTACCGGTTTTTAATTTTTTGATCGCAGCCTACACTTCTTTTATTGTTGGGTAAGGGAGAAAAATCTCCTCACTTGACGGAGCAATTGCTCGAATAGGATGAACTTCATTCGTCCTATTCAGTAGGTCTTAAAAGTGGGATCGACATAGGGCCAGCACACCACGTTCATTTGTTGTAAGCTCGTTTTTGATGGCTGTGGATCTTGAGTGAAAATCTTTTGTCAGATTCCGCACATTGGCAAAGCATTCTTTCGAATTTCCACTTGCTGCATGTTGGTTGATGTTTTTTACAAAGCTCTTCAGGTGTTCGCGTTTCTTTTTTCCGTAGGAGTTTTGCTGAGGCTTTTCTGGCGCATAGGTAATCAGTTTGGGAGCCTCGGGTATTCCTTGTTAACCATTTTTCTCGCAGTTTTTGTTTGTGCTGAAGGTTTTCGCGGCGCTCGTCATCAACCCATTCGTTATGTGATTTCGGTGGTCGTTTTCCGATTGTAGTTTGTGCTGCGGATATAATAGTTGATTGAAGCGTTTGCCATTCTTCTTGTATGTTTAATGGCATCTCAGGCGGGATGTCACGCTCTTCTATGCTTTGCGTTACTATGTCCTGATATCTATTCAGCGTTTCCGGAGGTTTAAATGCTTCGACATTCCAACGTACGATCTTTTTTGCTTGTCTATTAAATGTAGATGACAACTTGCACTTGTACTTAAAGATGACAACCATTTGATCGGTGTCCATATCAGCGCCTCTATATGATCGAACGTCAGTTTCACTTGTAGAGTGTCTCTTAGAAATCATGACATGATCGATTTGATTTTCAGTTCTTTCATCGTTTGATTTATACGTTGCTTTGTGGATTCTCCTTGTTCGGAAAGTGCTAGAAATTACTAGATCATACATCATAGCCAGTTCAGCTGTGCGAAAGCCGTTGTTGTTGCTGGTCTGATGCAAGCTGTTAGGGCCGATATGTGTTTTAAGTTCTGCATCTTCTACCATTTTGAGCATGAAGTCACTTACCACGATTTTTATATCGTGCCGCGGGAAGTTATTGATGACTTTTTCGAGTTATAGAAAGAGCAGGTCTTTAATGTGAATGAATATTGATGATCGTTACATTAAATTTTTGCGTGCGGATTCTCATTGTGCATATCCGCATATTAATTGGACAAAAGTCGATAACATGTTGATTCACGCGACGATGTATGAGAAAGCCAACTCCAAATTCTCCTTCGTTTTGATGACCGCGATAGTAGAGAGTGTATCCCTTGGCTGGTTCGTGGATTCCACTCCCTGACCATCTTAGTTCTTGTAATGCCACTATATTTAGTGTGTAGCTATCGAATGGGCTTGTAAGTTTTAATGAATCTCCTGGTCTTCTAAGACTTAGCACGTTCCATGTTTGGATTTTTAAAACGTACTCCGGTACAGTTTCCGAGGTCGTTCTTGAAATGAGTCCGAGATAATCCGAGGTCAGTGTGCAGAATTCATGACAAATATTTTTTTACAGAAATGGGGTGTTAGCCCTTCACCCAACCCAAATTTTAGTGAATGGGTTTGTTCTGCATCTTAAGGTCACCAGAAACAACCTTTTTACACGTTTATATAGCGAGCCACTTGATCCAAGACAGACGCCCGCTCCAAGCCGCCCCTAACATGGAGAACAGACGCTTGAGTTGCATTAGTTTTATGGCGCCAATGACTCGCCATGGTGCAGAATCATTGAGTATAAGCAGTATATACTCTGCCCCTCTCAACAACACCAACCTAATTCTGTTAGCGTTACCCAGGTAGCACGGCGTGGACGTAGAAGTTCGATTTTTACTACCCTTTTGGATTTTCACTACCAGGAGCTTTCCACTCAAACAAATTGCCAAGATTTTATAATCCACAATCTAAATATTCCATAAGTTCCTTTGAACATCCAACGGATAAGCAACGTTGTAATACCTGGATCCTTTCAACAAATCACATAAATTTGTACTTATTGGTAATTTTTTATTGTCAATGTGAAATCTTTTTTCTTTGGTATAATTGTCTGTTATCTGAGTGCTCTTTACCCAAGTTTTCATAAGCAATAATATGACGCGTTTTTTTTCGCTTCCAAATTCTGTAAAATATTTCCATTTTTAAAAATGGACACCACTGTTGGACCCAGATCTTAAACGGTATCTGTCATAAATGGACCTAAATATAAAAACATATTGTAAATCCCACACAACACTTTTTATTAAAAAAAAGTGTGCCATGGGTTTTTCGAGGTTTTCCTGTATCGTCATTGTTTTTATAAAGGCAATGTTAATGTTTCTGCTCAAAATTTAACTTAAACCGTTCAAATCGGTATTAATCAGTTCGGCTTTTAACATGCTTTCCGCAATTTCAATTTCTGACGAAAGTTTTTACAGTGTCATTAATTCTTTAAATTCCACCAAATCTTATATCAACCACATTGACAATGTCATGACTTAATCATCATTCGTCACTGATCTCGGAATGATAGCCACTTTGTTTGCCGAACACTTGGCCTCAAATTTGACAGTTTTGGAAACTTCTAAAGAAATGCCTCAAATCCAGTCTTCCGGAGTGAAGATAAAAAAACTTCATTTCAAACTCAAAATTATCACATAACTAAGGTTGATTTAACACCAACAAAGTCTTCGGTCTGAAATTCCTTTTATTATTCTAACACTAACTTTAACTCAAATTTGCTACAAAATTTACAAATAAGGCATTTTTCCTTTGTGCCAGAAGTTGGTAAATATTCAGTCAGTTCCCAAAAATGAAACTAAAAGTGATATTTCTATTTTCTAACCATACTATACAGCTGGCTAATAGAATGACAGGTAGAGGTGTCAACATAAATTATAAACTCCGCGGCACCAACTTGGTCGCCACAGTTTAGTCAAAACTCTCAAAACTCATCGGTTGATCTTTTTTATTCAAAGTTTGAAATATTTAGTGCTATTTCTAGATGTTTAGTATTTTGTCTATCAGAAAAGGTATTACCAAGGACAAGACTATCCCCAAGTCAGGCAGATACCGTCTGCTTAGTAGTTAAGAGAACAAAATTAACAACAGCATCATCGAGGTCTGTCTTATTTATAACAATTGGATCACACGGCCAACACAACACATCTTTTCAAATGCCCGAATAACCACATAAATTTAGATGTAAGGTCATTCATTATCAACAAACCCTAAAAAGACGACTGCTTTCATCAAGCCAACAACATTATCCAGGAAAAAGTGTTTCCTATGGGCTCGCTAATTGTGCCTGTCCATGAAGCTGAAAATGTTTGTTTCATACCTATATAGCGTATCTGCTACAGATTTAAAATATTAGTGTTCCTTCTCATGTAATTTCCACCAGAAAACTGATAGATTTCTAATCTTTAGCAGCAGCTGAATTCTGTAACAAAGCAAGCGGTGAAGTAATAAGCCTTTTATCAATTCACCGCCAAAATGTAATTTTTGACAAAGTTAAAAATCATATTTTTACAGTGAAATGATAAACAAGTGTACAAGCTGTAGCAAACCATTTTAAATTGATAATCTGGAGAAATAGTAAAACAAATCTTTTTCTAAATTTATCTTAAAATCAATTGTTTGTGTGTTTTACTCGCGTTGATTTCTGAGTTCTGAAAGTTTCGCGAAAGTTTCTGAAAGTTTTGACTATCATCCCCTAAACACGTTCGAAAATGTTTAAAAATGTCATTTTTACTTTTTGTATTTAGTTTTACCTATTTGGTAGTATGTACATTATTTAAAACATTACTGTACATTATTTAAATATTTTGTTGTGTTTCTATCAAATATTTTGTTTTTTTAATTCAGGCATGTACTTGCAGTGCAGAAACGATAAGTGAACATGTCCGATCACTACAAGAAATGCTACCTATGCGTGCATATTGGGCACCTGTAGACGAATTACTTAACTTAGGTGGAATAGTGTTGTTATTAAGGGTTGTCGCCTTTGCGTATGAATGGAATTACAGTGGCCGGTAAGGTACAAAAATTCGCTTTTGTTAATGAATATTGAAATATCTTAAATTTTCATCCTTAGGTCTAATTATAGTGCCGACACTGTAAAGTCGGTGTTGGACATTTTAACAATATGTTGTGTTTTGCCAAAAGTTCACCATGTTCTATGTGAACGAATCGATCTGCCAGATGAAGCACAAGCAGCTGGTTTTAATGTAATCCTCGGAGCAGCAGAGGGAGAAATAGTGATTGATATTGAAGTACAGAAAGCCGCTTTAGCTGTACTAATTAATTGTGTTTGTGCACCATTACATAGACCTACAGGCTCAATTGGTCGTTTTGGCTCAGCAAAAAAGAAAACCACTAATAAAAGTTCTGAAGAGCTTATACAAAAAGTTTGGGAATGTGTTAGGTCTAATAATGGTATAATAGTTTTATTACAACTAATGCAGATTAAAACACCACTTACTGATGCTGATTGTATTCGTGGTATGGCATGTCGAGCACTTGCAGGCTTAGCTAGGTCTGAAACAGTAAAGCAAATAATGAGTAAATTACCACTTTTCACAAACGGCCAATTTCAAGTTTTAATAAGAGATCCGATATTACAAGAAAAACGTGCAGATCATGTAATGTTTCAAAAACATGCATTAGAACTAATGGAAAGAGTCTCTGGGAAACCAAAAACCATTAATAATGAACTAGAATCATCACTTGCTAATATACATAAAGCAAATGTAGTTGCGCAGACAAAAATACAATTTAACGAACACCAGCTCTATCAATTGATTAATGAGCATTTATTAGCACGAGGTCTTACAGAAACTGCATCTGCGTTACAGCGTGAAATCGGCTTAACAATTTTAGCTCCCCAAAAACATCCTGCCCATCATTCTCCGTTTAGGTAACTAAAATTCATAAATATATTAACACATGACTCAATTCCTTTTTATTATAATTATAGCTATCGTTCTCCTGTTGTTACAATTCCAAGATCGCGAGTACGTTCAAAACAAGCCGAATTTACTGCGAATTTGGGGTTAATAAGTAACAATACAGATCTGCCAGTCAACGGAAAATGTACGGCAATGGAAGTAGATGAGCAGCAATCAACTTTACATCCCTCCAATACACCAATTAAAATAATTAAAAAAAATAATGTGACTAACTTATTAATTCAAAGTAGCCTTACAAATCCACCTTCACAAACTCCGCAACAAAGATCTTTACAAAAACAAATAACAACAGCCCCAGAAAATATAATAACACCGTCGCAATCAAGAAACCAAAGTGAACCAACAAATAAAATAACTTTAGATACAATAATAACGGAATATTTAACAAATCAACATGCATTATGTAAAAATCCAATGTCTACGTGTCCCCAATTCGATTTATTCATACCACATAAATGCCCAGATCCCCGTCCAAATAAAGTATATGGATTAAGCACAAACTTCGCCGGTCGAGTTTTTAGGCGTCAAGCTGGTTTTAATTCAAGACGTTTAGATCGTCGTTTAGTACATTCGAACTTCTCAGTTGTTCGAACTCTACGGCCTCCAGATGCTGAAATTTATATGACATGTTGTACATTTTCAGCGTGTTCCACGTCCGTAATAGTTGGTTCCTATACTGGTGATGTTAAGGTTTTCGGAATAAATCAGAGTACTGAAGAATTTTCTGCAAACTGTCATGACTCGTATATAAATTCAATCAAATGCAATCGACAAGGCAATCTGGTTTTAATGTCATGTGCTTGGCGTCCTCCAATGTCATCACTATGGAATATAGAAAATAAACAATTCACATTAAAGTTGCAATGGGATGATGAAGAATATTGTGAATTTAGTAACACACAACAAGATCAAATTTTAGGAACCAAATCGGAACAAGCAATTATTTATGATTTGCATACAGGACAAAAAATATCAACATTTAAACCAACAAACTATAATCAATATTCTAAAAATAGAGCAACATTTTCACCTACAGATGAACTTATTTTATCAGATGGTGTGTTATGGGACGTCAGAGGTGGAAAAGATATACATAAGTTTGACAAATTAAATCAAACAATATCTGGAGTATTTCATCCCAATGGTTTAGAAGTATATGTTGCTTGTATTTTTCTCTTTTCAAAATTAATCTGTTCAATTATTTTAGATTGTGTCGAATACAGAGGTTTGGGATCTGAGAACATTCCATCTGCTACGAACCGTTCCGATGTTAGAACAATGCCAAGTGGTTTTTTCTCCACAAAATGTCATATATGGAACATGTCCTGAATTGGATTCACGTGTTGATTTTGAAGGTTATACCTACGAATCAAATTTTAAAACATTAGATAGTTATGATTATTCAAGTATAGCTACAGTGGATGTAAAACGTTGTATTTATGATTTAAGTGTAAATAAAACTGGAAGCCAATTGGCTATTGTAGAAAATCAAGGAGGATATGATTCGGTACAAGAGTCCGTCGTTCGAATTTATAATGTTGGAAGAAAAAAAAATACCGAGGATGATGCAGTATGTATTGAATTTGAAACTGTTTATATTCATATTTCAATAATTTGTTTTGTTCAAATTTGTGTTTCTTATTACAGGAGGAAGAGGAAATTGATGGTTCTGATGACGATGATGATGGATCTGTATCAGATGGAGATTCGGCATGTAAGTTCCTCATCTAAATTAAACATATACCAAAGTCAACCAATGAACTTTATTTGTTTTTTTTTTTGTTAGCCACCTTGCAACCAACCGAAAATGCTAACCGAGAATATAGAGATTTCATCAATGATAGAATATTAATGGATACTAGCAGTAGTGGGAGTAGCGATAATGACGATGATAATGATAACCGAAATGATAATGAGAACGATAATGAAAATCGTAATGAGAATGATAATGAGAACGATAATGAAAATGATGATGATGATAGCGATGATCTTGAAGATGATCTTGATAACGATGATGATTTAGGTGAAGATGGATTTATTATGTGGTCCCTACAATCAGACTCTGACTAAACAATAAGTAACAAATTATTTTAATTTTCAAAAAATAAGTTTGTTTTAACTACATATAAAAAAAAACTAACTATAAATTAAAACTTTCAGTGATATTTCTTTATATGTGTAATTAATTTAATTCTAATAATTGAATTTTTATTTAAACAAAATAGAGTTTAATTTTTACATTACAAAACAGTGTCAACAAAAATCCATAAGAAAACATTCAAAATAAAAAATTTTGTAAATATAAGATTAATATTTTTTCTGAATAAGAATTATTAAATGGTTTTGTAAAAAGGATTGTTATCCATCCGTTCTTGGTCATTGTAAAAGTTGAGAATATGGACAAAAGATTGATAATCCCAAATATAGAATGCCAATTCTGAACATCAATTAAAATTGGTGCCATAAAACTTTAGATCTTATTAACAATATAGTTAATTTTATCTGCTTTCATATTATACCATCATGCTTTTTTTTTGTTCCGTATTGTTCCATACAGGAACGTAGACTGTCAACAAGTCTCCCTCACCTGTATTAATTTCATTTATTCACTCAATTTTTATGGTCGTGTTTCACTTGAAGACTTAATTTAATCAAGTAATTTTATATGAATGATAGTTTTTCCAATTTATCAACTATATTAGTTGACTATCGGTTAATTGGAAAACTGGTGAGTTGATAGTTGTTAAGGTTTTGCTTAAAAACACTCTGACTTAGATAGGAGTCGAACCCGTTTTCTTAGATTTTGAAATCTATTGAGCTACCACTAGGTCACTCAACACACTCACTGTTATTTGTGTCAATATGTGTGACTTAATGGTTACGTTTGATCATAGGTTAGGTTGCAGTAGCTGTCATCATAACACAAGGTCAGGACGACACAGTTAGACCAAAATAGGTCCATTGTGTTATCATAGGATCACCTTCCCTTACTCGCTATAGTTGGTACCTAGATTCCATATATGTCGGGTTCTGCAAGTACCAGACCACTTTTTTCCCAGGGCTATGCAGCCGATATAAGAAGCGATCTTGTGTTTCCAGGTCAGTTCTGTTATTGCAGGATTAATTCCTAACCAACATTTTTTAAGTCATGACAATGATATGGCAAAGGCAGTTTGCATTCGTTGTTGTAGTGGTAGAGACGAGTGTTGTGCTATTCTTTCGGCTTCAAGTCCAGATTCAAGAACTCTACTACTGCCCATGGGCGGTACCACAGATCTTCCTTCGTTAGGTCGGTTGGTTTCTCTGGACAATTGAATAGGTGGTTAGCTTCATGGTTAGCATATTACATACGGTTCCGGTACGCAAGACTGCGATCTATGTTATTTGTAGCATATTCCAGTGAGTGTCAGCGACTTTGGTGTTAATATGGGTGCAGTGTAATTTGCATTCGTTCCTTTAACGTAGTTGGGAATTTACCCAATACGGAAAATGCGACATGGTGGCTAAAGAAAATTGCAATAACGCCAGCTTCTAAATCATGTATATTGTAGCTTACCTTCCATTTCGTGTATTTTTCTAAGTAAATTTCTTTGTAGAAAATAGTTAGATAGCCAGTTTTGAGGATATTTATTGAAATCAAAATAAAAGTCACCTATTTCAGTGTGAGGCAAAAGTGTCGCCAAATTGTTGCTAACGAGTGGTTGAAACAGTTGTCGAACATCATGGTTTTTTCATTTCTATATTTCTTGCTTTGATCTACTTTACCTCCAAAAATTGTAGATGAGAAGTATTTTATTTAGTTCGGTTATAAACATGTTATTGTTTTTTTAATAATAAAATGGTAATGGGACCGTCACATCTAAATATAAGTATTTTCAATAATTATAAAATTGTGTGTATATCGGAATTATTTGAAAATTGTTGGTGTTGCATAGGTGATCTGCACAAAAGCTGTGTTGAACAGCTAATTTGTAACAAAAGAAACCATGTTACATAATGCGGAGTGAAGTCGCATACAGGATAAATTTCTGAATCAATTTTGATTCGTGTAGTTCATTTTTTCTTTACTGAGCTATGGCGGCAGTGTTTGCAGTTTTCCTGTATCCCCTGAAATAGGGGGTTTTGTACCTCAATTCTGCCGCTATTACCAAATATTATGTTTGCGCTATTCTATTGTCTCCCGGAGATAATAGTGCGTGAACCAATTTGTTTCTTGGATGATCCTTTTTCGCAGTTTTGTAAATACTATCGTAACATATATACCTACGTTTCGATTTAATTATTTTTCGATGTAACGATTTATTTATTATATTGAATATTTTCGATGTAATGATAATTCGATGATATTATTTTGTTATTATATTTAATGATCATATGATGCTTCGATATATGATATTTGCAGTTCGTTGAAAAAATTTCGGTGCAATAACTTTTCTACAGTATAATCAGTATGAACTTTCGATGTTATGATTTTCGTTATTGTAATTTTCAGTTCTTTGATTTTCTAAAAGAATTTTATTAATGTTGGACTTCACCAAGCGCACATAATGTTTGTCAACGTTTGTTAGTTAGTCCCTTCGGTTAACTAACTAATGTTAGCAAACGTTTGTTCATTTTCAAATTTTGTGTTTCCACTAAGTAAATTTATGTTTGCAAATATTAGCAAACGTTTGGCGCGCTTGTTGGGATCAACTTATATATAGCGATTTCGATGGTATGATTTTTCGATGGTACAATACGGCACGCTCCGCAATTGAATGCCTTGAAAAAGATAGAAACCAGGGCAAAACATACCAAATCATAAACGTATTAAAAATTAAAGAAACACTACATACAAAGCATGTCGTATTGTAATCGATCTAACTGAAATGTTAATATTTTATTTAAATTTATTCAAAATAAACATTTTAAATTAAACAACCGGTTATTAATTGATTAAGTAAGTAGCTTGGATTATATAAACAATAATATTTATTCGATTAATTAAAAATAAATAAATATTTATTTATGTATTGAAAATAATGACTTCTTCATTCTTCTTTACTATATGCTCAATCAAACATGGTAGAAGCAAAATGCTTGAATGTCAAGCATTTTTATTCTAATTTATAGATTTATTCGTCTACTTGTTAGACCAGTGGTCGCAAGTTTGTTTAGTATTTCAAACAAATTATTTTTGTAATTATCGCTCTTTTCGCGTGCCAAACAGATTTGGCAAAGATCATCCATTAAATTCTCCCTAAACAGAATCAAAGATTGAAATTTTTATCAAAATTCTAAAACTATTCCAAAAATTAATCCAAAATCAAAGATTGAAATTTCAAAATTCCAAAAATATTGCAATAATTATAACAATCAAAATTTCAAATTTACTTTCCAGCTGTTCCTGTTATTCAGAAGTCGTGGAATCTGGAGTCACACAAAAAATTACTCACGAAACATCTCACGAATAATTACAATTTTTGTTAAAAAACGACATTTAATCTGCAACAACTTGGTATTTGCCAACTGTTCCTATAAGTTGGGTGGAGTTGAAACTGGAAAGAATCATATTCCATATCCAATTTCATGTTCAATTACATTTCATGTCATACAAAAAATTAATTTTCTTTTACAAAAAAACTGGTTAAGAAAATAAACGAAAACCATTTTTTTGGCATACTTAACGATTTAATTGACACACTTCATGTCATATTTAATGTTCAGTTACATTTCATGTCATCCAAATAATTACTTTTATGTTTTATATCTTTCTAGTAAAAATGTTTCCCATAATATGTTTCTTAAAAAAATTGGGAAACAAAATATATGAAAATCATTCTTTTGACACAATTAACTGTATTTTTTTGGCACTCTTAGAATATAGTAATCAAGTTTTTGGTCTCACAGATGCCGGCCATCAATATTTCCCGACATCCAACGTTACTACTATCATTATAATCGTTTAAAATTATCGTTTCTTTAGCAAAAATATGCAAATTTTCGTGTTTTGTCACACTTCATGATTTTTTTTGACACACTTCCGGTACAGCTATCGAACACATAGTCCTTTCGGCTCTTTCCATTAAATTAACCAATTTTTAGAATTTTTTTTTAAATCGCTCTAGAGGTTTTCTAGATTTTGTTGGCTGTGACGGCCGGCAAACAGACCGACATTTTTCCATTTTTTCGGTTTTAGAATCGTAGTTACCTAAAACGTTGAGAAATGCTAAAAAAGTAGGGGTATGATTTCCAGTTTTGGATCGAGATTGTAATCCTTAGGTCTTTCAGACTGAAATAATAAAGCAAAAAATTTTCAGTTGTAATTTTCCAAGGGCGGTGATAATTCGAAATAATTTTTTGCCAAAAATTTCGAAACCAAGTATATTGATAAAAGCACGAGGCCGTAGGCCGAGGGCTTCTATCAATACCACTTGCTGGAGAAATTTTTCAAAAAATTATGAGAATTTATCAACGAACGAGGGGAATTCGTTTAGAAAATTTTTTGCCATTTTTCATTTATTTATATATTTTTTATGAATTATACGTTGGCCTTCTGTGGTATTAGTTAATTATTTCAAAATTAGATTGAAAATGTTTTGCTTAGTTTTATTTTAATTTAAACCAATGAAATTCTCTAAAATGTAATGACATCTTTCAATTTCACAAATAACATTTGAATTATACTAATAACAAATATTTATACGTCTGGCCTACTGGGATATTAAAAATTATCGGTCTAATATTGAAATAATTAACTGATATCAAAGTAGGCCAACGTATAATTCATAAAAAATATATAAATAAATGAAAAATGGCAAAAAATTTTCTAAACGAATTCCCCTCGTTCGTTGATAAATTCTCATAATTTTTTGAAAAATTCCTCAAGCAAATGGTATTGATAAAAGCCCTCGCCTACGGCCTCGTGCTTTTATCAATATACTAGGTTTCGGAATTTTTGGTAAAAATTTTTTTTGAATTATCACTGCCCTTGGGAAATTACAACTGACAATTTTTAATATCCCAGTAGGCCAGACGTATAAATATTTGTTATTAGTATAATTCAAATTGTATTGGTAAAATAGAATGATGTCATTACATTTTAGAGAATTTCATTGGTTTAAATTAAAATAAAACTAAGGTAAAAAATTTTCAGTAGTAATCTCCCAAGGGTGGTGATAATTCGAAACTAGAATAGGATCCCAACTAGTATTCTAACTTCTTTTAAAACACTAAACAATCTCACCGAAACTAGTTTCCCCACCTTCATATTTTCTTTAAAACTTTTAAGTGATTTCGATAAAGGCCATTTAGAGAAATTTCCCCGACTTTAACGAAGCTATGATTTGTATAAGACTTTGGAAATAACTTCGGTATGGCCTTTTGCAAGCAGTTATGCAGAATAGAATAGAATTTATGGTTTTCACAAGTTAAAGTTTCGGTCAACGTCAAGTGCTTTGTGGTAACCCACCCACCATTTCAGTTTACTTAACTTCGGTTTCACACCGTATGTATCCAGTGTACATTCATACCATACATTGTATTGTTACCCAATATCATATTCTAATTTTTATGTTAGAATAAACAAAATTTAATCGAATGATTTTTTAATTTGTTAAAAGAAAACAAAAGTTTTATTTTACATTGTATGATAGATTTATGTTTCACAAAAATGCAAGACAGCGTATTTTGTCACGTAGTTCTTAAATTGAAGAACGATTGTTTTAACGAAAAGCCAGGGAAAAATCAGTTGTTGTGTGGTAATCCAAGTGAGCATAAGCTCCTAATTTTTTAACATCAGTTTTATAAAAATTAAAGGTTAAATATTAAATTTTCTTATTTGTGTTATAATTTAATTGTGTTATAAGTTATAAATTATAAAAATTATAAAAGGTGGTTACAAATAAAAGAATTTTACCGAGTTACCGATTCACATCTACATTTGTGTTTTATTAAAATTTTGGGAAAAGCCTGTGATCTCATCACGTCAGTGGATAATAAGGTGACCGGATAATAAGGTGACCAGGAAGGAAGGAGACCAAGCGAGTAGAAGAGTCACTGAAAAGTCTGGGCACAACATATTTTAATAGATCGTTTTAAGCAATCTTTAGAAGTCTTACCGAAGCTATTAAAAAATGTGACAAAAATGTTACAATATTTTTTATATTTCTATACTTTTTTAAACGTAATTATTGGCTATTGCTACGTGATTATTACGGTCGCATCAAGATTCAAACTCTGGTCCTTCGATCGTTTGACCTCCACGCTATCCAATCGGTTAATTTAAATGTTAAGAAGAAACTAAAAATGTTTAATAGTATGTAGTTACAATGACAATGGTTTCTATCAGACTTCCATAAATTTAGTTTTTTAATTTAGATGTAGAAAGGATGTACGATGAAATCATAATCGGAGATTTACGTTCTAAAATATTTTGTATCTTTTTAATAGACGTTCTGAAAAAGAATATTGACAAACGGCCCTCAACGGCGTAATCGATACAGAGCGTCTGCCAAAAGATTCGAACAAGACACTGAAGAAGAAAGTTCGAATTTTCGAAAAATGAGAAGTGGAGTTTTTTCTGAGAAACTTCCAAAATAAAAAACAATACCTTTGAATTGAAAAAATTCCAATTACTTTTTTACTTACTTGAGTTTAATTGATCTCAAAAATTCATTTATAAAACTGAGCCAAATAATCTTTAAATTTTCTCAATTCAAAGTCAACTAAGTTAAGTTAAAGAGTATATTTTATATTGTGCAACATATGTTTAAATAATATATTAAAAAAATAAAAACCGCTTGGTGCACAATACTTTTCTGGCAAAAACGAAATGGCCGTCGCATATTCAATTCCAAAATAATAGGCGCAATAGTTGCCGTCGGTTTAACATATTTCATGTTGGAAAAATAGTCTCGGCAAAACTTCTAAATTCTTGATGTTGAAGCATTATTAGACTGTGACAGTTGTGCTTCTATAAGATCTTTAAACAGTTACTACCGAAATTACTTCAATCCTAATAACAGCTATAACTTCTATAACCTTTTTTCGGAAGTTTTATCTAGAGTTGTGTAGATAAGTTTTAGCAAAGCTTCTATTATTAAATATAGAAGTATTTTAGAAGCTTTCACTCCAGTGGTGGGGAGAGCTTCTCTATGGAAGTTCTATCGAAAGTTTACAGGAGTAAAATTTAACTAGCTTCCACTTAGAAGCTTTAGCGAAGCTTTATTGAAGCTTAAGTTAGTATAACTCAAAATTGAGAATTAAGTTTGCTAGTTGGGATGTTTGTAGTGCTGAACTTAGCAGGTGCACTATCGTGCACCCAGATAAATGTTATTTTTTATTAAATTTATTGCCAAATATGAGGTTTACCGTCAACATGGCGCTAACATATCTAAAAAAGCGAATTGTGTAAATCAGAACAAAGCAGAAGCTCGTCATAAAAATCGTTGAAAAATATTAATAAATGAGTATAGAGTAAAGGAAAACAGTAATTTTATAAAAACTTAGGAGACCGAAGCACAATGTAAGTGTTTACAATACTGAAACTTACTAAGGAAAGTAAAGTTCAACCTAAACGATAGAATCAGTTGTTGACGCAGTTTTTCTTTTACTAATTGCAAACAATAAGAATTTTTTCACATTACTTTAGGAGAGATAACGGGAGTTTTTTAAAAAAATGCAACTAGCCTCAAGCGCATGAGTAGTGAATTCTTTTCTACCTGTTCGGTACAAGTTCCAACATCGAATTATTGAAATTTGTATTCTTTTGTGAAAAGTGCAATACAAAAATTACAAATTTCGATAATTCGGAGTCAGAACTTGTACCGAACAAGTAGAAAAGAATTCACTAATACATTCCTTTTAGGAACTTTACCTACGTCCTACAACTACAAGCGCTCTAAGGTGTTGGATTGAAGCCAACCGAAACAATTGTTTCCTGCAAATTATTCCATTTATACGTAGCACGGACCAAGAAATTTCTCTGCATTCTGTCACTATGACAGGGTGGAGCCTAGGCAATTTGGCTGTTTTTACTAACGGACTGAAGTTACAATACAAAAGAATACAAATTTCAATAATTCGGTGTTGGAATTTGCACCGAACAGGTAGAAAAGAATTCACTATATGTGTTACGGTGACACAAATTGTAATTCCTAGTGTTGGGGTATGTAGAAACTAATTTCACGAAATTTTGTACAATATATCCAGTAAAATGCTTTCAATCTTTGAAAAACTTGTTTAAAAGGTTTTTTAATACGTGTTTATCTATCAATTGTTGGTTTTAATTCTAAAAACGATTTTTTTTTATTCAAATTACACTATCTTTGTCAATAATCTCATTAGTGGGTTTTTAAAGATAGTATTAAAACAAATTAATTATCTGTCAAAATGTTTTTTATATAATTATTTACATTTGCTTATGTATGTTGTCGCATAAATATTTGTTTAGGTTATTCAATTAATTTATAAATCTTTCAATTGCGAAAATAAAATCCCCACATATTTGATTTTAATCTTAATTCTAATGAATAAGTAGGGGAGAACGGGGTCAATTGTAACAGAGGGTCGAATGTAACTTAGAGTTTACGAGAAGTGTGATTGCAAAAGAGCAAATGTAAACTCAACATTAGTTGCAGTTATAGTGTAAACAGCTTTCTACCAAACATTGACAGCGCTGCGTAGTCAGCTATGTGTATAGTAATAAAATAATGTTCTGGAGTGCGTTTCGAAATTAACTATGGTTAACCGCGGTTAACTTTACTCTACCAAATGTCGTTCCATAAATAACCGCAAAATAAAAAAATTAATGAATGACAGATGTACTATTGTTCCAAAACTAAAAAAATTAGTTGCCATAGTAAATTGTGACGTCACTACTTTAACTTTGTTACTCAAGTCTAGAGTAGAATTTGTTGAGGTTCTAATGTCAAAACGTATAAATATTTAAAACGGCATGTCAACCGATTTATATAAACAATATAATTTTTTATAATAAGAGAAAATTTTAAACATTTTAAATTAGTTTTTTTTTAATTTTTAGCGGTCTTTTACAATTTAACTTTGACAGCTCTACTATGGTAATTTTTATTTAATATTTGACGTCACTATTTTGACTATGACATTAGTGACATTGTTACCTTATGGTTAACCGTGGTTAATTTCGAAACGCACCCCGGTGGTCTGTCACGTTTGTTCTGTCTTTCGAAACAAAAATTGGAAGAATAATTGTTTGACAGGAGTAGCAAATAATTATTAGCATTAATCTAGAGGTGAGTATATTGGCTTTTGATTGTGCATTTAGTTTTTGTTATATAGTGGACGTTATTAAAATAATTATGTGTCAAATAAAAAATATTGTGGCTGGTACGATAGTAACAAAATATGTGGGGACGATTGTAACATGTTACAAACGTCCACACCAAATTTTTTAAGAGCGAAAATATAATTGTGCGTATAAATGTATATATGTATAATTTTTCCTTATAGAAATGCCAAGAACGCGCATGCGCAAAACAACCAGAGGTTTACACTCTCTTGAAATCATGGAATTAGCATTGAAAACATTAAAAGATTCAAAGCGATCGCTAAGAGATATTGCTAAGGAATTTTCGATTTGCCATGTTTCTTTAATGCGGTTTATAAAAAAGCAGGAAAGCTGTACTAAAGTAGAAATTGGTTATAAGCCACATAACAAAGTTTTTACTCAGCAGCAAGAAATAGAATTCACAAAGTATATACATCGGTGCGCTGACTTATATTACGGTCTGTCTCCATTAGATATCAAGAAAATGGCATATTCTTGTGCCATCAAATTTGATTTAAAAATACCAGCCAGCTGGAAGACGAATAAAATGGCTGGCAAAGATTGGTTTTCGTCTTTCATTAAAAGAAATAAAACATGGTCAATAAGAAAACCAGAAACCACTAGTTTGAGTCGTGCAACGAATTTCAACAAAGAGAACGTTCAAAAATTTTTTACTAATTATTCGTCAGTGTTGGAAAAATATAAATTTCCACCACATAAAATATATAATGTTGATGAAACAGGTTGCACGACCGCTCAGGAGCCTTAAAAAATAGTTGGAAAAAAAGGAGAAAAACAAATAGGCACAGTAACTTCAGCAGAAAGAGGAACATTAGTAACTGTTTGCGTTGCTGTAAATGCTATAGGGAACGAACTTCCTCCAATGTTTATATTTCCAAGATTGAAATATGCTAACCATTTTATAACAGGTGCTCCAGCTGGCAGCATTGGAGCTGGCAATAATTCGGGTTGGATGCAGAGCGATCAGTTTCTTCAATTTATAAAACACTTTCATTTGCATGTACGATCCACAAAAGATGATCCTGTGTTACTACTGCTAGACAATCACGAATCACATTTGTTTATTGACGTGATTAATTTTTGTCGCGAAAATAAAATAGTGCTATTATCGTTCCCCCCACACTGCTCCCACATATTACAGCCATTGGATCGTTCAGTTTATGGTCCTTTCAAACGATACTACAATCAAAGCATGGAGAACTAGATTAAAAATAAACCGGGACAGCGAGTATTAATATATAATATTCCCAACATAGTTCAGCATTCGTTGCAATTAGCTACAACACTCAAAAATATAGTTGCTGGATTTCAAGTATCTGGTATCTGGCCTTTTAATCCACAAATATTTGATGAGTCAGAATTCGCACTTTGCGAAGTTACAGATCGCCCCTTATCTTCAAACAGAACTGAGAATACCATAGTTGCAGCAGCATCAATATCAACTGTCGCATCCATAGCCGAACTTTCATCTGGAACCATCAATTCCTTAATTGAAATCGACAAAGAATTGCCGTCAACTTCAACAGGTACCACCAAAGCAGTATTTTCACCTGAATCTGTTCGTCCATATCCACGATCTAAATTAATTGATAATCCACGAGCTACAAGAAAAAAGGGCAAGTCAGCTATTTTGATAGACACACCAGAAAAAAATGCCATTGAAGAAGCACATAATTCCAGACAATTAAAAAAAAAGTTGCCCACAAAATCAACTGTAAAAACATCAAAAAAACAAAATTTTAAGATCAAGAAGTGCCAAGATAAGTTAGAATCAGAGTCATCAAATGATGCAGATGATCATTGCATAATTTGCTTACGATTTTATTCTGATTCTGCGCTTTTATCGATTGGATACAATGCTGCACGTGTAAAAGGTGGGCGCACACAAAATGTGCTAAAGTAAAAAAATCTACTCTTTTTTACGAATGTGTTAATTGTCAGTCAGATAATGATATATGTATAATATAATTAAACACTAAATATTTGGTTAACGAACATTTTGCTGTTAATGGTATATTATTATTTTTATGTTTCAATTAGTATGGCAAACGAATAAGTCGCTTGCTTGCATCGGCTATCATAATTTAATTAACTAATTGTATCTATCGTGATAATTAAAAAATTGTTTAAATCAGTTTAGTAATTATGATTTTTGAGTTTTATTTGGTGATTATTTATGTATAATAATTACAATTTATATTAAAACTAAACGAAACTGTACAAATCAAATAAAAAATCCAATTTACCGGTTCTAAGTTACAACCAAAAATTTCATAAATTTTATTCAAGTCAGAATTGTGACATTAAAATATTTTGTTTTTTCTTCAAAACCAAAAGTTTCATTTTCAAAAGTTTATTCAGTGATAAAAACAAATATATTAAATTAGTGAAATGAGTGAAGAAATAATAACAAAATTATTTGAAAACGTAAATCCAACAAATGCCGACATAATGGCAGCAATTAAACAATTGTTCATTTCTGCAGCTCAAAACCAATCCATGCTTCAGGAAACAATAACAAATATCCTACATGAAAACAAATTACTAAAGAAACGGGTAGATAAAATTGATATTAACTTACAAAAATCTGAGTTGGCAGTCGAAAAACTTCAAGCAGAGTTAAACCTGCTTAAACAACGCAGTTTACAAAACGAGATTGTGGTAACAAGATTGCCGCCATCAACTCCATCCGCGGCTGATGTAGTGAATAAACTAAGTAGCTTGTATGGGTTTGAATCTAATTGTGTAGTCTCTTCATATATGCAGCAAACTAAGTCACTACGCCCTGCTAGAAATAGCGCCAAAACGCCTATGTTCGTAACAATCGTCTTTGACAAACATCAAACAAAATTAAACCTGTTAAATAGTGTTAAGAACAATGTTCCGTTACAGTGGAAAGATCTCTATCCTGATATTTGTAATATCTCTAATAAAGACAATCGTGTATATATAAGTGATAAACTAACTGGGATGAACGGTGAAATATTAAAACAACTGAGGACATACAAAAAAAGTAACAAAATCAAGTACTGCTGGTTAAGAAATGGAAAAATCTACATTCGAATAAAGGAAAACGAGCCTGCAATTCTGATTAACTCACTAGAACATGCCAAAACATTTATCAAATAATCATTCATAACTTTTGCTCAACATCAACAATCAAAACACTGTTAAGATATTTACAGCAATCAACTTTTTATGTATATGTGCCGTCATGCAATACCAAGTATATTTATTTTTGAAATACAAGTATTCCTTGCTATTTAGTTAAGTAAAATATTTCTTACTTTTTGTTTATTTTTAATTACTTTCTTTAATTTTTAGATAAGATGAACAACCAAGAGCGCTTTCAGTTTATATCACAGAACATAGGTAGCATTAGAGAAAATTTCGATGTTTTCACAGCAAACCTTTTAATGCTTCCCAAGCCCCCTCTCCTAGTATTTCTAACCGAAACATGGATATATGACTATGAAGTCTGCAACTACGATATTGATGGGTATATACTGTATGCTAATTGTAACAACACCTACAGGTCTGGTGGTGTGGCAGCTTTGATTAGTAACCAAATTCAACCGTTATCGGTAACAAATCACTCCTTTCGATCAGCTGACTGCCTACAAGTTAGCGTATCTTATAATGATGTATCTCTTACCTTCCTATGCATATATAGGCTGCATCATAATTCTAGTCCCAATTTATTTCTGAGCGAGATAGAACCGTTTCTAGCGTCCTTTCGAGCAAAAAACCTCATCATTGTTGGTGATATGAATATTGACATCCTTAAATCATCCAAGATTCAATTTGAGTACCTATTAATGCTATCAGCATTTGGGATGGAGTCAATCATGAATGTTCCAACGAGATTCCCAAGTGAAACATGCCTTGATCATGTTTTCTACAGAACTGACCCAACTGCAGCTTTTGGGATTACTGCATCAACTAATAGATTTATTCCTTCTGACCATAATGCAATTTTTGTTGAACTGCAGTTCTCTCATTCTGTGAGCCAGCAAAAACAAGAGATTGAAACAGATTTTCAGTTTAAAAAAATTCACATAGATTCTCTGCGTGCTTCCTTGAGTAATGAAACATGGTATGAAGTTTTTAATACAAAAAAACCAGACACAGCTTTTGAGAAATTTATTTCTATTTTAAATACTCATATTGAATCATCTACAACAACCAAATCTTATAAAAAACGAAAAAAGTTAAAACGTTGGATGTCTGATTCGCTTTTAAATCTTATTGATCAAAAAAATAAAATTGGGATCAAGTGTTCGAGGTTTCCTACTGATGACCGGCTGAAACAATACCACATTAAATTAGTCAAACAAGTAAAAACTGATACAAAAATTGCTAAAGAAGCATATTATCAGCTACAGTTCAACCTCGCAAGCCGCGATTCTAGAGCGGAGTGGAAATTGGTAGATGAAATCCTATGTAACAAAGCTAAAAAGAATACTATCGACAAAATTTACAAAAAAAATACCTCAGAAATTTGTACGGATAAAAATGAAGTGGCCAATGAGTTCAACAATTTCTTCATCAATATAATCAAAGACAGTACTGGTAGTTTACCTGAAATAGATCTTAATAACCCACTTCTACATAATCAGGGTAGTTACCAAAGTAATTCCTTCTTTTTTAAGCCAGTAACTAGAGAAGAACTAATTGTTCAACTTTCTAGTATTAAAAACAAACAATCAGTTGGAGCTGACGGGATTAGCTCCCTTCTTTGTAAGCAAATTGGCGACCTACTAGTTGATGTACTATGTTATCTTTTCAATCTAAGCATTGAAACTGGTACATTTCCAAACAATCTCAAGCTAGCAGTGGTCATTCCGATATATAAAAAGGGCAAAAAGCTAGAAAAAAATAATTACAGACCCATCTCTCTACTTTCAAGCTTCTCTAAAATCTTCGAAAAAATTGTTAAGGGTCGGTTAATTCAATACCTTGATAAGATCAAATTTTTAAACTGCAAACAATTTGGGTTTCAAAGTGGCACTGGTACTGAAGATGCTTTACTGAGTTTTCTTAGTCCTATTTTTGACTATCTTAACAAGGGGCTTAAGGCAGGAGCTATTTTTATTGACTTCAGTAAAGCATTTGATATGGTCAACCACCTTGTGCTTCTGGCAAAACTTTATCATATCGGTATTCGTGGAGTGGCTTACTCGTGGATAAGATCCTATCTCGCAGACCGTAGACAAACAGTTAAAATCGATGACCATTTCAGCCCAATAACCAATTTTAACGTAGGAGTTCCTCAAGGATCTGTCCTTGGACCTCTACTGTTCCTTATATATGTTAACTCAATATTTGACTTAGAAACGAAAGCCAAGAAAACTGCTTTTGCGGACGATATTGCACTAAGCTACGATGGATCTTCAAAACCGAGTATCATACAGGATATGAATAATGATTTAAAGCTCATCAGGAAATGGATTGATTTACATGGCATGATTTTGAGTAACAAAACCAAGTGTATGCTGTTCAATATAGGAAACGACTACCAAATTCCCCATAACGCCGTTGTGTATCATAAAAATCAGTGTAGTGAGTTTAACTGTTCCGGATGTACAGAAATTGAAAAGGTTTCAACGTTTCGCTATCTGGGTTTGCATTTGGATAGCAAATTAAACTGGAACGAACATATAAAATGCTTGTCCAAATACATGTTAATAGCAATTCGCAAAATGTATTTATTGCGCCCTCTCGTTCCCCAATCAGTATTAAGAACCATATACTTTGCTCTTGTCGAATCAAAACTATTGTACGGGTTATCTTGTTGGGGTGGAATGTACTCTACTAACCTAAATCCGATTTTTCTAACCCAAAAGCATGCAATAAGAATTATTTATCACAAAAATCGTAGAACTCATTCACTCCCTCTATTCATTAAAACGAACGCTCTTCCACTGAGATACATGTACGTGCTCAAAATTCTGAAAATTTTTTTCTTACGTAAAGATTATATGAATATTCGTCCAAATATTATAAACTATAATATTCGCTCTCTCAACTGTATTGTCCCAATGCCTTTCAAGGAACATTTTAGACACTTTTATTCATATCTTGCGCCTTTCTTATTTAATAAGCTACCCCACTCCATACAGATTCTGTCTCAAATTAAAATGTTCTTGGGAAACGTTAGGGTTTGGATTTTGGAAAAAACGTATGCTGAAGTAAATGCATTTTTCCGATAAGTTTTCTGGTGCTCGTGTGTGTTCTGTTGCTGAAGTAAGAACTCTTGGTTGTTCTTGTTCTTGTTCATGTTTATGTTATCCTTGTGATTCTTGTTTTTTCTAAATTGTTTATATTACTAAATGTTAAAAATCTATTTTATTAAGTGTTAAATTTGTCTGCATATGCTGCAACTCTCATGCTCTGCCACTGTTTCCTATGAAACACAAGAGCATGTATATCTTTATTTGTATATATTATTTTTTAAAATCTAAAATTTAATTTTTCTTATGTAATAATTTTTTGTGTACAAATAAATGAATTTTTTGAATTGAATTGAATTGAATTGTTTTATAATTTTTTTGTTATTTTTTTATTATTTTTTTATTATTTTTTTATTATTCTAGTCACGAGTGAATTAAAAAGTATGTGATTTTTATTGTATTATTTAAAATAAATTTATAAAAATTAAAAATTGGTTTATGCTAATTACTATTTAGAATAATATTCTATTGTTACTTTTGACCCTTATATATGTTACAATAGACCCAGCTATTGGGACGATTGTAACAAATGAGGTAAGTTACATATTTGCAAAATCTTTTTTCAACTATAGCAGAGAGAGGTTTGTGCATGTTATATTTGAGTCAATAAAACTGTAAAGATGTTTCTGTACGATTTTGATATCGATCAGACTGTTAGTTTTTTTTCTAAAAATGCATTTACCAAAACTGTTACTATTGACCCCGTTCTCCCCTACTTAGTAATAATTTTTAATTCACTAGATTTGAATATTGAAAATTTTGAATTATATATTAGAGATTTTTTGAGCACTTAAACTCAAGCAATTAAGTATTTTGAATTTTTCAATTCGAAAGTATATTTTGGATTTTATACGTGTTTCGGATTGGGATTCGAACTATCCTTCATCAGTGCCATGGTTCGAATCCGTTTTGGTCCAATCCAACTAACCTACCGAGGCGATGGTATTTCAAAGTTGAAATTTCATCATTATTTAAGTACTTTAAGTTGAATTTTTTCTCATTAGGTATTTGTGTTCTTTTGTAATTCAATTAGCCAATTCTAGTGTATTTAGTCTAATTAAGTCTACGAACTTATGTTTATCATACTCTAACTAAGTTAGCATTGAATGAATAACTTGTGATCTACGAGTTTGGAAGACAATTCCTAACTAGTTGTTGTGACTAACATCCAGTGGCGTAGCTAGCATGGGTGGCACCCGGGGCGGATATTGTGGTGTCACCCCAAGAATAAAAACTGTCAATAATTATAAAAAGCCGATAAACGTAATTTATAATTTTTTTTAATTAATACAAATGAGCATTATTATTAATAAGCTACATTGGGTCATTGTTGCCCGCAAGTAATTTTTAATTAATTTTAATTTGCTGAAACTTCTCTCACACGAAACCACTGATACGCATATGGTCATAAATTCTAAAAAATCCCATTCTACGATGAATTTCAAAAAATATAGGTACACCCAGTTAGAAATTGTAACATTGGCCGCTTTTAAATGCCTCCTCAACCTTGGTATCACTATATGAGGAGTTCTGTTGCCGATACCTTATCATAAAAACCGGTAAATTTTGATACAGATAATTTCAGCTCTTTTCTGTTCGCCAAAAGTTAAGTGTTTGTCTGTACAACCTCGAACAATGAAGCTAAATTTTGAACTGACTTCAGTCTAGCACGGAGTTCAACACTGAATCGGTCAAGACGTTCCAACATGTCCTTTTTAAGTTGAGCTCTCAGTGTCAGTCCAACATCAGGGACAAACTCACCAGCCATTCGTTTTTTACGTTTTTACGACGAATTTGGCTTTCCATTTGAATGTTGAAAATTTTTTCGCAGCAAGATCCATTGCCTCTTCTGATCCGTGGCTTCGTTACGAATTGACTCTATTTTTGTAACTAATTGATCAATATTCAAGCCTTTGCTTTGCAATCCAATCTGAGCACAGATATTATTTCCATTACAATATCATTCCAAAACAAAAGATAGCAAAAAAACGTAAAATCACATGCTGCAAGGTTCTGTGCAGCGCCTCTAGTGTCTACATTTTCTTGTTGAACACTTAACTTCTCAATTACAGCCACAATCCCATCAAAATTTTCGGCCAATACTTTTACTGCAGCATAATGAGGACTCCAATGCGTTGTTAAGAGTCTTTTAACAGTTGCTTTGTTGTGTTTAACAAGCACTTCCCAGCGCCTAGTCGAAGCAGAAAAACATGTAAAAATGGCTTCCGCTGTTCCAAAAAACGTCACACAAGCTACATTTTGTGCAAATGAGTATTGGCCACATAAATGATTTGAATGATCTATGCAGCCGACAAAAATTGCTTTGTTATTTTTTGCTTTAATAATAGCTTGCACTCCTCCATGTATACTACTCATAACAGCTGCATTTTAATAACCTTGGGAACGACAATTCATAACATCTATACCGTCATTTTCAAGATTTTTACTCTAAAAAAAGATGTCCTATTTCCAATCGAAATGCAGTTGTCTCAACCTCACCGTGCGGGCAGATATGGCGAATCGAACTTCGAGATTGATTCAACAACTGTACAATTATAAGCCGACAATCACTTGAAATATTTATGTGAAAATGAAATATAGTTCAATTAATCTCAAATACTTAAATTTTAAAATGAAAAATTCATGATATAAGGCCAAAGAAATATGTTTTCATGGAAATAGTTATTAACTTTATAGAACTACTGTTATATTGGATATAACACTTTATATTTTAAATAAACCTGATTCTGTTGTCAGGTCAGGACAATGTTACTGAGTACTAAGTAGTTGTCCCAATCACGGTGAAATTGTTTGTAAGTATCTTTTCTTTGCGTGAATAATAAACTGCCAACTTCGAGATGAGGTTGTCATTACTTCATTTTTTTTTCAGTGTAAGAATCTCATGGCTTAAATCAGCGGCTTTTTTCCATGTAAAGGAAAAAATCCAAGGAATACTTCCTTGATTTCCACTTTTCTACCATCAATTTTCACATAACGAATCACTTCTGACATTTGATCAATATGTGAACTGTCAGGTGTGCTATCAAACATAATTCCAAAATATTTAACCGATTTAATTTCGTTGACAAGCTTAAACTTTATGTGGTTTGCTAAAACATTTATGAACTCATTTTGTACATCTGGTGACAAATATGATACTTTTGGTGATTTACCATGCTCCAAATTCAAAATGTGTTCTTTTAACACTACATCATACTTTGACAATAGATTAACTAGTTCTAAAAATTGCCTTTATTTGTTTAGATAAAAACAAAGTTATATCCAATAATCTGGATAAAAGATGTTTCCATTTCTTCATTATCTATTAATTGCAATGCTGAGTCTCCTATCGTTTTATGAAATTTTAACCTCATTTCCAAAGTTTTCCACTTTTATAAATTCTCCAGATGTTCATTTGAAGTTTCATGGTCGGTTACTTTGGGATTTAGTTTTCACCACTTCTGAAATCCAGTCGTAGATTTTGTATTATTACTATTGGTGACAGCAAATATACGACAGCAGAAGCAGTACTGGTTATTATTTAAAGGAGAATAAACCATCCATGACCGCAGAATTTTTTCACCATAAGGCATCACTTTATAATACCATTCTTTAGAAAGATGACGAACATCACCTTTTATGTCTAACCCGTGTCTAGATACAGTAACAAACGACCCTTCTCTATTTTGAAAATGTTCACTTCCTTTTTTTTATGATTTCAATGCGAACATTATCAGAGACGAGTATATTCCAATGTGATTTGAGAGGGAATTTAGTCTTTTACTGTTAGTGCAGCCATGGCTGTTTGCGCTACAAAGATCTAAATTCCTGTCAATTCACCTGTACAGAACATACATTTGTTCTGGAGTAATTTAAATAAAAAAATAATCACAAACTCAAAACAAAATTATCCTGCTATGCGAAAGTCAAGAAAAAAGAAAACAAATTGTTTTATCCACTATTATCCCAAGTTGGATAATAGAATTCGTTCTCAATTTTTTAAAATGGTCTCATTGCCTCCAGTGACATTTAGGAAAAAACAGTTCACTATAAAATATTATTAGTTTTGCTAAACTTACATTTATTTAGAACATACTTATAACTTTTATTCAAAAACAAAACAGTTTTAGAATAAAAGTTCCATTATTTGAAGTATTTCTTCAAATTTTCAGTTTAGCTTAACAGTGTATTTCTAAAAATATACAAAATTTATTAAAATTAATTAAACACAATATCATATTAATAAAAAAATTATTTGCCTTTAAAAACATTTGCAGAGTCACTTCATTTCAACACTAGAGAATTTTCGGTTGTAATACCACGAGTCATTGAAATTTTTTCGAAAATTTTTTGATTTTACGAATTAAATTATTTAGCAACACTGCGAATCAAAGCGCACAATAAACCACGAGTCCGAAGGACGAGTGGTTTAAGTAGTGGTTTGATTGAGCAGTGTTGCTTAAAAATAATTTAATGAGTAAAATTGAAAAATTTTAGACAAAAATTTCAATGAAGAGTGGTATTTAATGAGATAATTTTTTTTAATTATAATTTTGTTTAAAAGATAAGTATTAGTTTCTTAATAAAATTTTTCTACAAAATATTCAATAATACAAAATTATGTAAAAATGCAGTTTGCAAATAATAAAAATGTCCGTTTTCATTCATAAATGATTGCTTGTTTATGTTTATTTGTCAAACATAAATTACAAATTTATAGCATTTATGCGCCTACTAAGATAAAATTATATTTCATTTTGTTAGAAGAAAAAATGACAACAAAGAATTTTCATAACGACAAAGCAAAATTATCGACGACAAGAAGAATTGCCGACAGTAAAAACAAAGCCTACTGTTTAAATACCATAGTTTGTATGAATGAAAAATAAAATATCTGACAGCAAAAAAAATTATCATTTAAACACTATTTTATACCCGGGAAAAAATGGAGAGATCTAAAAAGATCTGATTAGATCTCTTTTGATCAAATTAGATCTAATGAGATCTTTGTTTTGAGTCAAAAAAATGAAAGTTTGATCTTTGCAGATCTGAAGAGATCTCTTTAGATCAGGTAGATCTTCAAAAATTAAAGAAACAAATTAGCGTTTGATCTTTGAAGATCTGCAAATATCTGAAAAGATCTCTTCAAATCTAGATAGATCTTCAAAGATCAATGTAAAAATTTGAGTTTGATCTTTGATGATCTACCAAGATTTAAAAAGATCTCTTCAGATCAGCAAAGGTCAAACACTAGTTTTTATCTTTGATCTTTGAAGATCTACTACGATTTACAGAGATCTCTTTAGATCTGCAAAAATGTGAAAATAGAAAAAAAAAGTTTACAAAAATATTGTTCAGATCTAAAGAGATCTCTGCCAATTTTCTAACAATTTAACAGTATTTATTTGCATGTGATGATTACATATCTTTGCATATTTACGTAATTAATTAATATTTAATTAATAATTGTAATTATTCGTAATCAATTAAGAAACATACAACAACAATTTTTAGTAAAAATGCATTACATGTATTACAATTTAAAGTACCACCCGTTGTTATTATTAAACGAAACTCGTGAATTAACGAAGAGAAAACGACAGCAAAAAAAAAAGAATTGGAAATGGACCATGGTATAACGAATATTTTCATTTTACCATGGAAATGGACGTAATTTTAGATCGTTTTTAATTTTCAATGTGATAAGATTTGAATTTTGTTCATGAATCCATAATTGTTAAAACAAAAAGCTTATAAAAGAAAAATTAATTAAATGTTCAATTTTTTTTCTAGTGATAAATCCGCCATCCGCCAAATAGTTAAGAACAATTATTACATGTATAAAAATTAGTATTCTGTATTAATCTAATGGTGCTCTTAAGAAGTAACTGATTTTGTTATTATAAATGAAAAGAACAACTAATAAACCATCATCTAACTGAAAATCAATATGAAAATCATTGGATTATATGTTTTAATGTGACTAGATTAATAACGGTGAAATAAATAGTAAACTAACGGTTATTTATATGGATGATTTAAATTGTATTCTATATTTGGGTTTATTCCAAGATGTTATTTGTATTATATTTGAAAGCTATTTGTAGTACAAAACTGTTGGAAGTCGGTGCCACATTGACGAAAAACCGACTAATATGTTGCCGACGTGGCACCGATTTCCAACAATTTTGTACTAAAAATAACTTTTAAAATATAATAACTACCATAGCAACTATAATAAAATATACTTTTATAATATAATAATTTGGTTTAAAAGCGTTATTTTTTTGTTTCTAGTTAAATTAATCAAAAGTTAGCTGTATTTTTGTCTCTAAAAGCCATAATTGAGTTATATTCCACTTTTTTGTGCCTCTTTTGTTTTTTCTGAAGTCGGTTCTATTTTTTTTAAAAGTCTGTTTTGAATAAATGCAGATCTTCTTGGATCTACACAGATCTTCTTTGACACATTTAGTTCTGCTTCGATCTATCAAGATGTAAATAAATTTTGATAGATCGAAGCAGAACTAAATGTATCAAAGAAGATCTGCGTAGATCCAAGAAGATCTGCATTTTGGAACATATCTATACAGATCTGTTTTGATCTAAGGAGATCTGCGCAGATCGTTATAGATATGTTCCAAAATGCAGATCTACGCAGATCTGATAAGATCTCTTCAGATCTCTGTATTTTTTCCCGGGTATTTTGTCTAAACATTCTTACATTATATTTCGTTTTGCCTATTTCAAAATATTATATTTAATTTTCAGGTCACCCTATTATGCTACTAAATTTGAAACGTGCAAAAATAATTTACTGATATTACTTAGTTCAATAACTTTTAAACAAGTATAAAATCAGGAAATTCGGTTATGTTAATCAAAGAAATGGACATTTTTGTGCATTATTAAATAATGTTCTCTACAGGCAAATGCAAATTTCAAGACCTTCTAACAGTTTAGATCTAAATTTTTTGAACTGCTTCTTAAAAAATTAGTTTTTGCATCCAAATTTTGAGAATACTAACGAATTACCACAAAAACGGAGAAATCCGATTTTCAAAAATTTTTCTCGATAAACTACACTGTCAGGAATGCATTGATTGATACTCACATTCTGACACTTGCCATAATAGTTGTTTTTCTTAAGTGACTCTGCAAATATTTTTAAAGGCAAATAATTTTTCTATTAATATGATATTGTGTTTAATCAATTTTAATAAATTTTGTATATTTTTAGAAATACACTGTTAAGCTAAACTGAAAATTTGAAGAAATACTTAAAATAATGGAACTTTTGTTCTAAAACTTTTTTATTTTTGAATAAAAGTTATAAGTATGTTCTAAATAAATGTAAGTTTAGCCAAAATATTAATAAAATATAGTGAACTTTTTTTCCTAAATGTCATTGGAGGCAATGAGGCCTTTTGAAAAATTGATCTCAAATTTATAAAGTTCCACTAAAACTTTTTTGTTGTAATTCTGAGAAAAAATGTTTGTACTAAAAGAGTTAGGCAATCACAAAATAAAGTGAGCTTGCTTAAACTTTTTTTTCATATCGTTGAGCTTTTTTGAGATATAAGTATTTATAGCCGTCAAATCTCGAATCTTGTTTTACTATATGCAAAGGCGCTGGCTCTTGGATGCACCAATTGGCCCAATTTTTTGTGTGGATATTCAGTATAGACCAATAAACGAATTTAGCCCTGAGCACCAAAAAAAATCAACATGTTGTTTTTGGGTCGGTCTAATATATATACATATATATATATATATATATATATATATATATATATATATATATATATATATATATATATATATATATATATATATATATATATATATATATATATATATATATATATATATATATATATATATATATATATATATATATATATTATATATATATATATATATCTATATATATATTTATATATATATATATATATATATATATATATATATATATATATATATATATATATATATATATATATATATATATATATATATATATATATATATATATATATATATGTGTATATATGTATATATATTTATATATTTATATATATATTTATATATATATATATATATATATATATATATATATATATATATATATATATATATATATATATATATATATATATATATATATATATATATATATATGTATATATATATATATATATATATATATATATATATATATATATATATACATATACATATATATATATATATATATATATATATATATATATATATATATATATATATATATATATATATACATATATATATATATATAAATATATATACAATATACATTTCTGCATATACATTATTCATATATTTAATACACGTATATCACATATTTCCACAATTTCTGTTTGATTTTCATAATATTTCAAATTGAAAGTCGATCAATTTCAATAATAGTAATGTAAGTATGGTTCACACAATTTAATATGTTGTATCTGTCGATTGAATAGTCGTTAAATTGCACCTTTCGGTTAAAGACAATCGTAGTTTTGTTCTCGTTTTTTATTTATTTTAAAATCATTATTTTTCTGATTAAAATTTAGATTTTGTTTTTAGTTATATGTTCAGTTTCTAAAAGATTTATTTTGATTTGTTTAAATAATGTTAATATATACAAAAGAAATTTAATAATCAAAGTAGTTAAAGCAAAAAATAAGATAAATAAAAATATTATTTCTAACTGCGATTTGGAAAAGAAAATTAAACCGAATATACTAAAGAAAGAAAATTTAAGCACACTATTTTAATTTCGGAAAAATTGTGATAATTGATCTGTGATTTGCAAAAGATTTATAGTGATATTGTTTTGAAAAATATTTATATTTTTTGGAGATAGTGAAAATTTAAAATGAAAGAAGAAGACTTGGCAATGGCGCGTGCTATTGTTTCGGAACAAAATGAGTCGCCAGGCGGATCACCTGCGCCGTTAAGAAAAACAATTAAACATACTAATCCATGTGATAGACTTAAAACATTTAGGTAAGATCTTTTGTTATATTTTTTAAATACATAATATAAATTTGAGCGATAATCTATTATTATTTAGATTAGTATTTTATTTTATATGTCGTGTGATTGTACTGGACAACATATGATGTTCGACTATGTTATTCAAATTGTATAAATTTTTATATGAAAAAACATCGTTTTAATTTGCGGATTTAATACTCATATCTATAAAAATGACATAGAAACCCTGAAATGTATGTATCTGAAAACCTGATGTATTTGTAAGATCAAGGCTCCCATATATTGTATTAGTCGTTGTTGATTCAAAACGTGACCAACTTTTTTTGATACCAAATATGTATTATTAATACGATAGAGTTAGATTTGCAATAGCTTACGAATCAATTAATTTATGGACGAAGAATTGATAGTGTTGATTTATTAGAATGATTAAAATCAGCTAAAAATCTTTAATTCTTTTGACGAAAAAAATCTTAATATGCACAAAGAAAATCGTACACTGTATATACTATGCATCTTCTTTTTTATTATTCTTGATCACTTAAACGATATTATCCACCATGAAAATTGCAACAAGTAAGATCACTTATAATCTTCTTCGGTTTAATGAACTGGTATAGGCGCAAATATTTGCAAAATGTTTATTAGATTAGAAGGTAGTCTTTGATTTTTAGAAAACACTACTTTTATATCATTATTTTAAATAAGTTGTTAGAAAATAAAACATTGTTATTAAATTAATAAACTTAATAATTGATTAATCATTATTTTGCTTGACGTCCTAAAATAGGTATAAACGGTATTACTTTTTAAAAGAACCCAGTCAACCCGTGTATTTACCTCCCAGTCAGGTCAAAGTATTTCTAGCGATACAACAATAATCTAAGGTTTAAAAAATGTTATGTTGCCACCATCAAAGCATTAGACAAATAAATTAAATGGGTTCTGTAATTACTTCGGTCTGAAAGACCTAAGTGTTACATTCATGAGCTCAAAGTGAAATTCTTACCCCCACTTTTTTTGGCATTTCTCGACGTTTTAGGACTTACTGATTTAAAAAAAAAAAAAAAAGAGGTATACTCAAGGGACAGGTCCGAAAGGACACTGTGTTCGATAACTGTACCGGAAGAGTGTCAAACAAATCATTATGTGTGTCAAAAATAGCAAATTTTCATATTTTTGGATTAAAAAACGTTCATTTAAAGTGATTACGAGTAGGAACATTAAATTTGGAGAAATCTTGATGGTAGGGATTGGTATGTGAGATCAAAAACTCGATTATTGCATTATAAATTTGTCAAAAAAATGTTGTCAAGTGTGTCAAAAGAATAGTACATTATATAACAAGGTTGAGAAGTAAGCTATTATTAACCGAGAACTTTTAGATATAATGTTAGGGATATAATATTCGAGGTCTATATTAGTCTTCTCAACCGAGGTATATATAGAATTTTTTTTAACTACAAACACTAATTATCATATTTGTTTTAATTATATTTTGATATTAGTTATTTTCCATTTCATTTTTTAAATATCTTAAAATATCAAGTAGGGAACCTGGAAGTTTTTTTTTTCTCTCTCATGGATTCAATGGAAGAGTTTGAAATATATAAAGCTATCAAGAAGTCACCATTTCTAATTTTAAATGAACAACTTTCATTTAGTTCTAATATTTTATACAATTTAATTATAAATTAATACCTTTCTTTATTCTTTTGTTCTTGCCATATTTTATAGTTTTAAATTTTCTCATTTTTGATTTGAAATTTTCTATGTTTAATATAGTATACATATTTTTAGAAACAAACTAAAATTTTTAGATTATAATGTCATAAATATAAATTCTTTCATTGATGATGGATATTTATATCCGAAACGCGTCTGAAATTTATATTTTTAATAAAAGTTGTTAGAAAAATTATATTACTTTTAATTATTAAATTTAATAATTGATTAACTGGAAGTTTAGTTTCATGATATTTTGCAGTAATTTTACGACAGGGTAGGTTTATGTCATAAATTGTCACACACATATTCTGTGGTAGATATTTGTTTGTTGCAAAATTGGATAGATATAGTTTTGCTTATATGTAGCTAATTTTCTTTTTAAAATTTGTTCGATATCTGTTTGAAATTAGTTTGTGTTGTTTAAACTAATCTGATACATCAGATTCTACTGGCACACAAAACTGTCTGATCTCGAAATCTACCTATTTCTAGCGGATATACGTGCCACAAAGAAAAATAATACGTTTATCCCCCCCCAAAAGCATTTCATAAACTAAATTTTCTTATTTTGAAAATCATAAAAATATAATAACTGAAAATATAAGAAAAATTTGCTGCCTCTAATAATATTTAAAAACAAAGAAAAATAATACGTTTATCCCCCCCAAAAGCATTTCATAAACTAAATTTTCTTATTTCGAAAATCATAAAAATAATAATAACTGAAAATATAAGAAAAATTTGCTGTTTCTAATAATATTTAAAAACAAAGAAAAATAATACGTTTATCCCCCAAAAGCATTTCATAAACTAAATTTTCTTATTTCGTTTTTGTTGTTTCGTGTTTTATTTCTCTTAAAGCAGGCTACAGACCTTCAATCAATTTGTCAATCAATTGAAAACGAAAATAAACGAAATAAAATCTAGGGGATTTTTACACTAAATTTTATTTCGTTTGTTTTCGTTTTCGAATTGATTGACAAATTGATTGAAGGTCTGTAGCCTGCTTATCGTTTTTGTAAAAAAAAAATATATACTTGGGCAATTCCATTTTCATATTGTATGTGGGAGGCCGTTGAATTCAAAAATACATTTTAATTCGTCTATAACTTTTT